>CM053581.1:538527633-538549378 GCA_028627135.1 Pseudochirops cupreus
TCAGCTTGCAGCCCTTGCCTCAGTGAAACAATAAACTTTTATGACTCTACCAAAGGACAGCTGATTCCAGTAAATTCTTTTTCTGACAACGAACCTAGAAAGGATTTCGTTAGAAATCCCATACCCCTTCCCCTCTACAGGCAAAGTCTCAAAGAAAATGCAGATTTTACACAAACCCAACAAAAAATTCCAGGAGAGATAAAGAAAGAGGTCTTTAAAAGAACAACAACAACAAAATGATTATAAAAAGAGTAGTAGTGGAAAATTGGAAAAATAAATAAGAGCTGTGCAAGGAAATTATGAAAAGAGGATTAATAGTTTGATCAGAAGCACAAAAATACTGAAGAAAATAAGTTCTTAAAAACTAAAATTGGTCAAACATTAAAGGTATAAAATCATACTGAAGAAAAAACTCCTTAAAATTATAATTCAGCAAATGTACTACCAGTGATGCGTTACTTGGGAGATTGACTCTCCACGCAAGCTCAAGTTTTATTAGTACACCAAAGAACAATATAGTAAAAATGCCTTTGAGCTTGCCTTATTGGAAAGCACAGATTGCTGCGTGATACAGAGAATGATGGCTATACCTTTAAAAAAAATCACATGTCCACAATTTTTCCGTGGCATTCATGTCTGCATCCCATTTCCTTACCTCATATTCCTGCCACAGAGTAGCACAGGATCAAGATGTTAACCACCATGCCCATCTGTGGGTATGCCAGATCCTGCATTTATGTCTGCTGGTTTACCAGATGGTGAAGAATCAGTACCATTTGTGGTGAGCCAACTTCACAGCAGGTCAGCTCTGTCTTGGCAAAGCAGACCAGCACTTTCCAAGCATTATGCCCTTTTGAGTTTTACAACAGCCCAGTGAGGCAGGTACTAGGAGATATCATTATCCCCCTTTTAAAGAAAAGGATGTAGGGCTTAGAGTGTTAAAGTGATTACCTGTGGCTAAAGAGCTAATAAGTGAAGTGGGATTTGAACCCAGATTGTTTTGACTCCAAGTCTATCAGTCTACTTATTAAACTAATAACTACAGAGAGGAATAGGAATCCCGAAGAGAAACGAAAGAAATAATGACTTCATTCTAGAACGTCTAGGATTCTGAGAAAGGATTTATTGAAAACTGAGTGACTTTGGATTGTAAGAAGTTGTTCAGTCATTTTCAGTCATGTTTGACTCTGTGACCCTATTTGGGTCCTATTTGCATAGCAAAGAGATAGGGATAGGGATAGTTTGCCATTCCCTTCTCCAGTTCATTTTGCACATGAGAAACTGAGACAAACAGGGTTAATTGACTTGGCCAGGGTCACACAGTTAGTAAATATCTGAGGTCAGATTTGAACTCAAGAAGATGAGTCTTCCTGAATCCAAGTGTGGTGCTTTATCCGCTGTACTATCTACCTGCTCTGAGTGTAAAAAATCACTCCCTTGAATGAAGAAGATTTAAAACTACAGGGCTATTTTGGGTCCCTGTGGTTGGATTGCTCTCAAAATATCTACACCAGGGGTCATATGCAAATATTTACTCAGCATGGAAATGTCCTATGTCATGTCTTTCATACCATTTCTGAAACCGAATTTTTCTTTTTAAATTTGCGACTTTATAAATTTTAATTAAATTAAAAGAAACCTGGAGCAGTTTCTGAACAAGATTATTATGAGACAAATGGAATAATATATATATACATACATATACCTACACACACATATAAAACGAGGGCACTCATCAATTAGGCCAACTAGGTCCTCATGGGTCAGTTTCCATCCTCTATCACATATAAAAAGTACTTCCTAAATTTTAAAGCATTCTCTAGATGTCAGCTATTATCATTAAAGAAAATAGCATGAGATCACAGGTGGGATACAGGAGAAAATAGTCGTTGATGCCAAGAGGGGAGATAGCAGTAAGGAAGCTGAAATGGACAACCGTATTGAATGGTACAGAAAGGCTAAGAAAGATGAGATAGGAGACTAATCCTTTGAATTAGTCAGAAAAAGACTATTAGCAACCTTTGAAAGAAAGCAATTTCAGTAGAACCATATTCTGTAATCCCAGTGAAAGGAGTAAAGAAATCAATGGGTACCGAAGAACTGGCTGCAATGAGCACATCTTATTTTTTCTAGTCATTTAGCAGTGAACAAGAGGAGATGACTATGACATGAATGAATAGTAGAACTGATTTTTAAAAAAAGTTTTTTTAGGATTATATTCCAGGCATTTGAAATGACCTGCATTAAATGCAGAGAAGTAGGCAGGTACAAACTGAGTTCAAAGAAAAGCTCATAGTCCAGTTTGACTGGAATATAGATGGAATGAAAGGTAGAAGTGGCTAGAAAGATACACTAGAAGGCCTAAAATGTCCGTGTGTATTTGATGCTATAGGCAACAGGAAATCATTGGGGATTTCTGAGCAGCAGAATGACATGTTGTGATCTGAGTTGTAGGAAGATGATTTTGGCAGCTGATAAAAGATGGTAATCAGAGGATAAAGACAAAAGGCAAGAAGAGCAGTCAGGGATATTTGTAGAAAGTTCAACAGAGAAGAATAGCTGGACCATAGTGGATATATGAGGGGCAAGAAGTGAACAGATACAAGAGAAGATACCAATGAGATATAAGATATGAGAAGAAACAACTGGATTTGGCAACATATTGGATTTGAGGGCGAGGGGGTTAGGGCAAGATGTCATCAGTAATTCTTTTCATGCTAAGCCATGATGACTGAAAGGATGGTGATGCCATCACTACAGACAGAGAAATCTGGAAGAGGAGTAGACTTAAGGAAGGAAAATGTAGACCTATGGAAGGAAACGAGAAATTCAAGTTCAGTAATTTTCAGTCCTGTCTGACTTTTTGTGACCCCATTTGAGGTTTCCTTGGCAAAAATATGGGAATGGTTTGCCAGTCCCTTCTCTTGCTCATTTTACAGAGGAGGAGACTGAAGCAAACTGGGTTAAGTGACTTGCCCACAATCACATAGCTAGTAAACATCTAAAGTCAGACTTGAAATCAGGAAGAAGATTCTTCTGCACTCCAGGTCCAGTACCCTATCCACTGAGGGCCCTATGGAAGAGACAATCAGTAGCTATCTCTTCTTTTTCTTTATTTGTATATATACCACCAGCCAATAATTTTGGGTTAACATCTGGGTAAACAGCATCATAAAGTTGGAAAAAAATAGATTATGAAAAAGATTGTTTGATTTTTGTTCATTTTCTATTTAATTATTATGAACACGTATGTATTAAGTATCTTGAATATAGCATATGACTTTTCCAATATGTTGCTTGTGATGGTGATACAAATCAGTCAACATGAATTTCTAAAGGACCTGTTATGTGCCAGGTACTTTGCTAAGTGCTGGAGATACACATAAAAAGAATAAAACAATTGGAAATCCCAGTTTTTAGGTAGTTTGTTTTACACATTTACACATAGCAGAATTTAAAAAAAATAAGAAATAAATGCTGCTATCTGTAACTGTACAAAACAACCTACCTAAAAAGTAAGATTTCCACCATAAAATTCTCTATTTCTAACACCAGAAAACTCTAAAATTTATGTTTTTATTTAAAATATTTTTATTGCTATCTATTTTTATACCACTTACATTCCTCAATGCATCCTCCTTCCCTCCATCTCCCAGAGAACCATTCTTTTTAACAAAGAATTTTTTCAAAGCAGAAAAAATATAGTGATTCAAAGAATATATTGGAAAAGTCAGATGTTGTATTCAATATTCTTGAAAATGCTTCCTAAAGAAGTATTTGGCTTTGAAAGAGATGCCCTATTTTAAAGGCCAGCTCTGCCATTTGTTGTCTTACTTGTCATGGTCAGGTCCCTTCACCTCTGTGGGTCTTGGTTTTGTCTTGGTCGAATCAGATAATCTATAAGCTCACTTTCAGGTCTTGAAGCCAATGAAACATACTAACCACCACCAAATGGAGAACTGGAGGACTCAGAGTAGAGACTGAAACTTTTTTCTTTCTTTCTTTCTTTCTTTCTTTCTTCTTCTTCTTCTTTTTTTTTTTGGTTATGGCTAACCTGGAAAAGTGTTTTGCATGAATACATACACACACATATGTAACAGATTTTGTTTTTCTTGCCTTCTCATTGGGTAAGGAAGGGAATATGAAAATTATAATAGAAAAAAACTAAAAGAGTTTTTCTGCTTGCAAAAATAAATGAAAATAAAGTCTAAAGAGTACAAGTTTGAAGTTATGTAATTTCCACACAAAGATCAGAAGGGGAAAAATGTATCCAAAAGGATCAAGATGCATTTTGAGGTGGACTCAGTAAATGTTCTCAGCCAGAGAACCAAACTGCCTTGAAGGGAAGCATTTGCTGAGCTTCTGCTATATAAATCTATCACTGCATCTGTTCACCATCGTTCCCAACACTTTTGTTATTAGATTAAATTGCTTTGTGCCCCTTGCAGGTATCATAAACAGACAACAGAAAAAAGGAGGCATCTGTTTCTTGCTTGATCACAAATAGGAAAACAAAGTGTTCATAGCAGAAATCTACAAAATGCTGAATTCTAATTTCTGGGCATTTCAGGACATATCAACCATTGAGCCCTAAGAAGAGGCAATCACAAGCATAAGGTCTCTCTACCAGTATATAATCCTTTTATGGCCAATGTTTCAGAACAACAGGTACTTTTCAATACTTTGAGCTACGAGAATTTTTTGCTAACCACTAGCTGTCATTCACTCACCACATTATTTTCCTTCCCAAGCACAAGACTACAAGTTCTCCCTAATCCAGGGACACTGTGGTGAAAAATCAATTTCAGATACTTTGGAGGGCTTTCTCTGAAAGTACTGTAAATCAGTTGTTTTTTTTTTAAGTGCTAATATTTAGGAAAAGTTCTAAATTTCCACCTTCAGGGCTATACATCAGAAATACAGATGAGGGGAAACCAAAAAATCCTTAGATCTCCTAAGTCAACAGTAAAAACAATCAAAAGAAAAAAAAACCATGCAAAAACTTTACCAAATTTTCCCAGATTATGTGATACTTTGCTTCCATGTATGAAAAATAACCAGGACTTACAAAACTTTTGCCCTGGGAGTCTACATATTTCATTTGTCTATTCCATACAGTCATTTTATATGCTGAAGGAAAGTTCAGAGAAAGCATACAATTAAATCTTATGAGATAATGCATGGAGAGAGGATACGAGAAATATTAGCAGATGAACACATTCTATAATTGTCTGTGCTTTCATTTTTACTCAATTTCAAATTAATTTCTTGTTCTGATGAGAGGTCACATGGTGTAATAGGTTGAGCACTGAACTTGAGACAGAAGAAATTGAATTAAAATCCTGTTTCTGACACTGTGTGATCAAATCCCTCAACTTCCTGGAACCTCAGTTTCCCCAACTATAAAGCAAAATAGTAGCATTAATGCAAGAGAATTGGTGTAAGGTTCGACTGATATAATGTATGTAAGTATGTAGTTAACTATCAGCCATTATTATAGAAAAACAGCACAGTATTCAAATTCTGGAATCTCAGTTTAAATCCTAGCTCAGCCACTTAATATGAGATTAAGCAAGTTCTTTTACCAGCTGAGACTGTTTCTTCCTTGGTAAGATGCCAAACAATTGCTTGTTAAAAAAATGTTAAATTCCTACTGTGTGCTAGGTACCATGCTGACATGGTAAGATACCATTTTCTCTGGGGAGATAATATTTGTGTGTATGTGTACAAACACATATGCACACATATAATAAATATAAGGCAAAATTTCTATGAGAAGGAAAGAGGAAAAGGAATAAATATGTATATAACACTTAGTGTATAACACATAGTAGTCATATACATGTACACATATCAGTTGATACAACAACTGAACTAGGTAGGTGCCCTTTTTCTCTCATTCTTCAGTTGAAGAACTTGAGGAAAACAGAGGATAAGTGATTTGACCAGGATTACATGGGTAGTAGGTAAACAAGGTATATTCAAGTCACTAGTAGCTAAGGGAATCAGTAAAGGTCTTCTATAGAAGATTACAAATGGACTGTGTTTTCAAGGAAATGAGAGAGACTAAGAGGCAAAGGTGATGATGGAGGTGACTTCCAGGACTGTACAAAAAAGAATGTCCCATGTGAAGAGCAATAAGAAGGTGAATTTTGCTGACCTGAAACAGCCCCTTAAGGAGCAAGTACCTGCTAAATTAATTACCATTACACATGTTCATGAAAGGGACTACTATATAAGAAAGGTGGAAAGGCAGATTGGGGCCAGGTTGGAAAAGGTTTTAAATACCATACCAAGAAGTTTACGTTTAAACCTAAAAGGCATCTTTGAAGATAGTAATATATGGATGACCTATTTAAAGGAACTGATGAGGTTCAAATAAGACGGACAATTGCCTATAAAGGTCAGTTTTTAAAATTATTCAATTCATCAGGATAGAATATTACTTTAAGCAAATGAGGCTCATTTAGGGAGAACCTATTCATTTACCATATTTTCTAAAAAGGTAGAGTTCAAAATGTATGATAGTCTATAGAAGAAAATAAAATTAGCTAAGACTAGATGTCTCTCCTGAGACTAAAAAGGTTATTCTTTGTTAAAGCAGTTTAGATTTGAGCTTATTAACAAATTCACAACATAAATAACCTATCACAGCAAATAAAATCACAGAAAATTAACAAAATTCAGGGGCTGAAATGGAGTCTAAAGGTATTAATCACACGACCCTAGGATGGATGGAATCTAACTGGGGGAATCTTATCTATAGCATTAAAATATATATATATATATATATATATATATATATATATATATATGAAGTTTTCTTTTTCCATTTCATAATACAAATAATTCAGTTCCAAATTCACAACCTAATCGGTTTAGTGTTAGCAAGCTCCTTTAAATGAAACTGAATATCAGAAACTATGTACAACACATCTCTCTTTTTTTTTGAGAAGTTGTGCTGGAGATTGAGAGACCATCTCATCAAAAGTTTAGAGAAGAAAACAACATCAAAGGTCATGCAGTCTGACCCTTTCATTTTATAGATGAGGAACTAACGTCTAGAGAGTTAGGGTTAGGGTTCGAGTTACTTACCTGAGGTCATATGGGTGGGTACAAAGTGTCAAAGCCAGGAGTCAAACTATAGTCCTTTGATAACTTGTCCAGCTCATTTCCACTGTATTATACTACATCTCATAGACATTGACTATTTGTGAGGTTGAAGGTAAGTTTCTATTCTTCTTTTTTGAATTTCTCCTAAGTTTCAAACTATGGTATGAGGGGGCCTAATTTATAGTCACTATATGACTGTCAGTTGAAATATTGTCAAGGAATAGGGAGCTGGTATATAAAGCAGTAACTATGGTTATGCAAATTATCTTAATAGGTAAATCATGCTGTATTTATTTTCTATGCGTATCAAAAAAGGAATCAGTTCATGGCAGATAGGATGGAGAGTCCATATATACAAAGGCAAAATGATTCAGGCTTAGCTTAATACATTCTGATCTAATAAACTGTTATACTAGTTGTCAGAATAAACAAATCAAAGAAAAGAGAACATTTGAATTGTGATAGACCACCAATTTTCATTTACTTTGTGTTCAGGCAGAATCTATTTGATGATACAAAATGATTCCATTTTGGTTTTTACTATGCCTTTGAGACTGTTGTGTATGGCATGATCATAGCCAATATTTAGATTTCCTTATGATATTTTACTTTCTCCTCAAAGAACAATGGCAAAACATTTGACATCTCATTTGATGAGGAAAGGTGATTAAAAAAATATAGGCAGCAAAGGAACAAAATAATTGACCATGTTTTAAAGACCCAAGCAACTCCTTTCACATAAGATTTCATTCTAAGCATGGAAAGTGTTTTGAGTTTAGTCATGAGTCCCTAGTAAAACAGTTACACAGTCTGGAATTCACATCACTTCCCTGAAATTAACTACCTCAGCACACAACAGGGCTGGAATTTGATGGAGTTAGAATAAATGTTGTTCAAGAGCGGTTTGCTTGATGGAGATGGTCACGGCAGATACTGTCTCATTTAATCCAGTCTTCTGAAAGATATCTTTTTTCCCTTCCTTCTTTCTATGAACTTATCCAGCTAGCACATAATGAGAGTGTCAGCTGAAAAAGGTCTTCTAGAATTCAACATTTTGGTCACTCTTTGAAATAAAGAGAAGCTGACAGAAGACTGCCAACAAAAGCACTTAGGTGTGGAAAAGCTGATAAGGGCAGACAGAATTGTCTTTCTTCTTAAAGGAAAGAAAAATGCAGAGTACTGAATGCAAATTCAGAATAAAAAGAAACCTGGTCTACTGAGGAGCAACTACTTGGACAAAATGGATGAAACTTTACTGGGTACTAGCTATCATAAAACATTCCAAATCACAAAGTGAAGCCATTATTTTTACACTGACAAACATGGAAAGGCAGAAATGGAACACAAGTAGCATGGGAAAATAATCCCAAAGTTTGGGAATTCCAATCATGATTAGATAGGAAATATGGAATCCATTAGAGACATGATTAATGGAAGAGCATAATTATCTCCTTTTATACTCTTGAACCCTAATAGCCTCAAATCCATTGCTTTCTCTAATATCGTTAAGGTGAAAGAGTTTTGTAAGTCACCATTAAAAATTAGTACCTGTTGACAATGTGCTTAATATAATGTTATAAGAAGAAACTGACCTTTACATTTTAGTATTTGAATACAAACAAAATTAAATTATTCTGAATGTTTTTTAAATATTCAGTTATTGTCCTATTTTTTTTTTGCTGATATCTGTTTACAAAGTAAGTGTCCATACATCATCAAATAAATTATTAAAATATAATGACATATTGTTGGAAGCATGTTGAATTTACATGTGATCACATGTTCTAAGATGTAAAAGTTTTGAAATGAAACACTGTAATGACTTTCAGTTTTTCAATGACTTTCAGGTTAAAACCTTGATTCACCTTGAAAACTTAGTAGCCCTGACAGAGAGTTAATATGATATTATAGAAAGCATGTGGGATTATGAGTAAGAAAAACTGGATTTTAATTTGACATCTTTATTTACCAGGCAATATTGGATATAATCTCCCTAGGAATCCATTTCATCAGTAAAATGCGAGGTGGGACTAGAGAATATCTAAGATCCCTTTCAGTCACTGACCTATGACTTCCTAGATAATGGAGTAAGTTGGATGATTATAGAACATATAAAGTAACTGAGAGAATTAAGTCTTTAAGAACAGATGACTCAGATGATTACACCAAGCAAAGCAGACTTTGTATTGGACTGTATGATCAAAAAAAAATAACTCTCATTTTTTCCATAAAAAAGGATGAGAATTTTATTTTATACTCAAAAAACAAGTTAAGGTGGTTGGGGGAATTGAATGTAATCTAAGATCTTTTAGGTTTTAGCTATAGATCTGGAAGCGTCTTCAGAGGACATCAAATCTAACCTCCTTTATTCTATGGATGAAAAACCTAAGCCTCAGAAATATTAAATGGCTTAGCTAGAGTTTCAAGCTTAACAAGTGCTAGGGCTAAATTGTGAAACCAGAGGTCCAGCCTACATTCTTCAGGAAAAATTTTAAAGTTAGTTTTACATTACAGAGATTTAAAACCAAACAGATACCTGAAATGAAAAAAAAAATTAGTCATTTCAATACCTTTAATGAAAACTGGGGGAAAGGGGACCACTCTCTTAGAATTCTCATTACATAGACAGTTCAGTGTAGAGAGGAGAGAGAGGGAAAGGACAGGGAGGGAGAGCAGGAGAGGGAGAGAGAGAGGGACAGGGAGACAGACAGACAGAGAGAGACGGAAACAGAGAGAGAACAAGAACATAATTATTTTGCTTAGTTTGGGAAGATTCTATAAGCTTACTTAATAAATCTGAATTACGTTTTCTCTCTTGTTCTGTGTTCCTTATTGGACTTTAAATAAATATTTCCAAAATAATCAAATGATTCATGGAAGAAAGAGGAAAAGTTCAAAACAAACTTGACAAACCCCAAAGGTTCAGATCAGCAATGAGAAAATGAGAAAAGATTTATCTACCTAGGACTAATGCACACATATACATAGACTCATAATTTTTGAAATTCTGAATAACGTTTTTAAAATACTAAATTGGTAAAATGTTTAATTTCATTTAATATGTACCCTATCTTGGAGGGCAGTGACATAGATCTAGGTCTTCATCCATCCAGGACAATCACGAAATGACAAAATCCCTCCATCAATTTCTATTTGCACCTGGTCTGCAGAGAGTTGCCTGGGGTGCAATATTTGTATAGATCAGAGTCTAAATTGAAACCCAGGTCTTGTCCTAACCCTAAGGTGGATAGCTTTCTGTCCACTACTTCTCACTGGCTCTCATTAATTATTAATCGTTCACCACTTAGGAAACCTGAAGTAACATATATCTCTAGCTCCAACCTTTTCTATTTATTTAGTTTTCAGTTTTCTGGCCATAGGTAGGGATGTTTTCTTGTTTCATCTTTTTTTTTTAAGAGGCTGTGGAAATTGATAATAAACTAATTAAAAGGCAAGGCTCCTCAAACCACTTTGCCACTAGCAAAAATGGTATATTTAAATAATCACTGTAATAGATTAAGTCAAAGTTTCATTGTGGCCCTCAGGCTAAATCAGACCCACAGACTAATCAGGTCTTACCATAACCTCATTAGAGTCTAGCAAACAAAAGAAATGAGCCCATCACATAATTGTGGGATTTACTTTCCCTAAGATGCTTTCTAACAGCACCAAATGGTTTTCCATGATTACAACTGAAAACATGGTTTTGTTAACTTTCAAAATAATGGAGGAATAGGAAAAGACTCTAGAAAGAACTATGCCATGGAATATTGGATTTACTTGAGAAGATAACTCAGTATCCCCTCCCAATTCAAACCAAGTCATAACACGAGAAAACTAAATCAAAAGCATAAGGAATAGATTAAAATGGACATGGAAATAAGCAAACATATTTATAAAGGAAGCTAGGGCTATATATATTCCATCTTTTAGTGGACAGCCGGCATTTGCAAGGGAGACAAGGATGAATAGGAAGCCAGTCCAGAAGATTCCACATAATCTCTCTAACCCCCAACAACAACAGCAAAATACTCTATCTACAAGTAACTGTGCATTGTATAGGCCTGTAATGATAATTTGAAAATCTTCCCTGCCCCTTAATAAGTTTAAGGGAATTTGAAGATCTCCCCCTCCCCCTAATATGCCAAATGTAATCACATGGAAATTCTGGTGGGAGAAGCTTGCTGAAGGGGTAGAGCAGAGTCCGTAGGAAGCTGGGAATCAGAGCAGTTAGAAATGGAAGAAGAAGAGGACACACCCAAGGAGACAGTTAAACTTGTGTTTGTTTTCCCCCTTCTGTGACAGCTAGGCTTGTGTGTTTATTTGTGGGAAGGCTAAAGGATAGTGTGGCTGCTATATTATGGTGTGTTAACTTCCTTGTTGCTATGACGGATTAGTTTTCCTGGTGTTGGGATTTGACTTTCTGGTGTCTGAATAAATGTTTTGCTTTAGTCTTCTATATGGAGAGTCTATTATATTTTGTGATTCAGAATTATGCCAGCATGTTCTTAGTCACTGTCAGTGCTATGAATATCACATTGGTGCTACGAGGCCTAGCCTTTTGGTTCTGTTTATTTAACAAAAATGAAAACTTTGGATAATGTCTTAAGTGGTATGCTGGATACAATGATGCCAATTTTCCAGTTCTGCCATGGGCTACTTCAAGTAGAGAAAGACTTTATGAGTCAACCCTGCTACCTACTCCGTGAATAACTTTAGACTGTTAAATATTGGAAGTCTTTCAGATGTTTGGAGTCCAGTTTGGAAAGACAGTCAAAATCAACAAATGAAGAAATTCCAAAACACAGATATCTATCACATGATAAGTAAAACACGAATGACCATGTTAATTGGTTTATCACAACCTCTAAATAAATCAGTAGTCATTTTTGGAGAGAAGATATATATGTCAAAATTCCAAATTATCTTCTTTATTTCCTGTTCTGCTTCCTATATTTAGACACAATTACCACCAAATCATTTACTGGGAGGAAGTCAAGTTCTCAACAGGTGAATGGAAAAGAGTTTTCACAAATAAAACATTTTGACAAAGAAGGGAAAATGTTAAAGAAAACTCTACAAAGAAAGTAAATCAGCATTTGCTATGATTAGAAAATAAGGGCTGCTCAGTTGCCTCTGTTCATTTACCTCTTGTATAAGCTTTTCTATGTAAAAACCAATATGATTACTGTATTGCTAATATGTCTGCAAAATATAAATATATTTAAACATTTAACATTTTAGAAAGGAATGATGGAAAGCAAAGACTACAGTGTCTTGGTAAGAGAACTTGATGTGGCAGGGATCATAGTGATCAGAAGTGGAGAAGACACTTTTCAGAGTGGAAACTGAGTGGAAATTCAGATGGGCAGTAGATAAGCATCAGTAAATCATAAAAAATTTCTCATGCTGATTATAATACCTATAATACCTATAATAGACTCAACATTAGAGAAGAGGGAAAATAGAAAATGATTCTGAAAAAGATTTGGGCAGCCTGCACTGAAGCTTTAAATAACACTGCATTTTTCCTGCTCTTCCACATACGTGTTTCGTTTTTTTTTTAAACTTTAATACTGATATCTTTTGGTTTCATTTTAGTCTCTGGGAGAGTTCTTGCTAAGGTTTGTTTTTGTTTTTGTCTTAGAGATGAAACTTTTAAAAGCTTTTTTTTCCCCCTACTTTTATCCCTTAAGGTGATTCTCTCACAGAAGCTTTTGTCATAACTGGAAGTGTTTGACTTTCATGCCTTAAAGGATCTGAACCACTTATCTAAGAGGTGAGTTGTTTGTTAACCAGTTAGTTTTGTGATGAGATAGAACTAAACTCTCCTGTTTCCTCCTTTCCACCATCTTGGTTCAGTGATCATCCAGCATTTAATGAACAAAGGATGTGGCCATGCTTATAGAGAACTGAAATTATTTCTAGTCAAATTTCTTTTTCATGTAAAATTTCAAGATGTTCAATTGGCTATCAGACAGATGAGGAATGTTATCACTGATGTTACGATAAGAGCCAAGAGCCAAAAATGACATGGTCCAAGAACATAGGAAGAGTTATACCTAGAGGCATTTGATTCAGGACCCATACTGGGCATGAAAACTACATTCCAGACAAAATACTTGTTTTCTTCTCCATTTATATTATGTGTGCTAAGTACATATGAGCAAAAATTGGCCCCTCTCATGCTATTGTTAATGAAATATTTCCCAAAGGCAGGTTCCTAATTTTACTTTTTATTCTCTAATCTACTTAAATCTGACAGAATCAAGAAATCTCTGATTTAGAAGAATCAGAAGTCATTTAGTTTAACTGTAGCTACAAGAAGTACTTCTACAAGAGAACCAAAAAGTTGTCATCAGAAATTTTTATTGAAGTCTGCCAAAGAACTGGAATTCTCAAACTTTGAAAGCAGGCTATTTTTTTTCTTGTAAAGTGCTTATTGTCAGGAAGGAACGCTTTGTTTAAAAATAAAGCCTAAATTTGTTTCTTCTCAATTTTTTCCCATTGGGCCTAATTTGGTCCTTGGGGACCAAATGATACAGAGGTAAATACTTCTATGAGAACACCGCTATCATGTTCATCTTAGGTCTTCTCTGTTATAAGTATCCTTAAGTACTTGAACTAATATTGCTATGTCAGCAATTTCAAGTCCTTTCCTATTTTGTTTGCCCTTCCTTGGATGCTCTTGATAAAATATGGCACCCACAATTGACTACAATATGCTGGATAAGGCTTGATGGTAGCTAAGGACTATCACCTTTCTATTCCTGGAAATCATAAATCTCCCTAAAATAGCTGCAGATTGAGCTGCTTCCTCAGTCACCATATTACATAAATAACTGATTTTGAGCTTATAAGACTACAAAACACAACAGATCTTTTTCAAGCAAACTGTGCCTAGACATTCCTCTTCTACATATGGTAAAATGCATTTTCCTCATCTTCCCCATTCCCCTTTGTTGTTGCTTTCATGAGGTTATTTTCTGAGGGTTATACTCTCCTAGAACCCAGAATAATGCTTTGATCATTCCTTTGTGCTTAATAAATATTGACTCAAAGAATCAATCTTTAGTTTCTACAAAGAAATTGAGCATCACCCAACTCTGTGGAAAACTTAAGACTTGTAACAGGCCTTGATGCTATCACAACGGATCCAACAAATGCCAAAGATCTTTATTTAACCTCTTCCTTTATGTGAACAACAACAAAATTTCAGAGTCAACTAACTACATGGTGAACATGGTAAATGTGAAAAAAAATCCAGGCAATTCGAGTCTCATACATATTAGTTTGAATTATCTGAATGATTATTTCAGTCCTCATCTTCTCTTCCTCTCACGTAAATAGAGAAAAAATTCCCTCCCCTACCCCTTCTTCTCTGTATTATAATTGGTGGCAGACATGAGCCATGTTCAAATAGTCTTCTAAGAATTTATAAAATTTCTTAACGCCTCTAACACAAATTCAATGTTTGGCCTATATTAGAGGATTTAAGATGCTGCATTTTAGAGGGACTATGTGAGCTAGGTGGCACAGTGGATAGAGCACAAGGCCTGGAATTGGGAAGACTCATCTTCCCAAGTTCAAATCTGGTCTCAGACATATGCTATGCATGGGATCATGGACAAGTGAGTGAATCCTGTTTGATTCATTTTCTCATGAGTTGCAGAAGGAAATGGCAAACCACTCCAGTATATTTGCCAAGAAAACCCTAAATAGGGATACAGCTGAACAACAGCAACATGAACATAATAAAATTATCTCGAGTAGATGTAAAGAAATAAAAAAGAGGAAAATTAAGTTTATCTCTTATATCGCTTGTATAAAATTTACAATAAATGTAGTTCTTCATGTAAAATTAATATCCTCTCCAACCATCTTCCTTCATAATGTTATAAATAGGAATATATTTATGGGGGTGGCTAGGTGGCACAGTGAATATAGCACCAGCCCTGGAGTCAGGATGACCTGAGTTCAAATCTGGCCACAGACACTTAATACTTACTAGCCCTGTGATCTTGGGCAACCCACTTGACCCCAATTGCCCTGCCTTCTCCCTCCAAAAAAAAAAAGCCCACATTTTTTTAAACAAAATATATTTATGGGCGCTCAGAACTTGTGGTTTATTTTTTAATATATGAAAAAGGCAGTTTTTAGAAAAAAGACAAATGAATACTTTCATATTTTACCATCAGTGGACCAGAAAATGAGATGGTGAATATTTACAATTCATTTTGTACATCATTTATATGGCATGAAGTTTGTGAATACTTGAATGTCTAATGAGTAAGCGTTCATTTTGGAAGTCTATAAATAAATGACCTGACATTTATCTTTGATTTCAGACTTTTAGCTAGAGTCTTGGACATACCATTTAAAAAAAAAAGACACTTCTAGAAAAATATTATAGCTGAGATTCAAAGAAACTACCATTAAGTGACTAGATGATTTTGTAATTGTAACTGTCACCTGTCACGGGAAGATGAGAAGCAGTATCAATAATTCACCATGCTTTTGCAATTTATGTATAACTTTAAATTACTGTGTTAAAAATGGACAAAGCAGATATCTGAAGTAACTGGAAGGTATAAAATAAGCTTTCCATTGGTGTTCAGTGACAGGGGAAGGAAACTGAGATATAAATTTTCCAAAATGCTTATCTACACAACTCATAGTCATCAGAAAATTCAATCTACTTGCCATTTCCACTTGACCTGTATATTATTCAAAAATAATATATGAATAACATATAGGAGCATTCTCATCCTGCAAGATTCCTCCACCTCTTATTTGTTAGTTCTCCAGGAACATTTATTTTAAGGAAGGGTCCAGACAAGCACTTTTCACTGCTTCCTTTCTCACTGGGCTCCACTCTGGACTCTCTAAACTGCTTCCTCCATTGTGGTCTGATGACGTTACCTTCCTTCCCTATCACCATCTTTTCATCTTCTGTATGGTCTCCTCCTGCTAGAAGGTAAATTCCCTGAAGGCAAGGACAGTCTATCTTTTTGCTTGCATTTAAATTTCTAGCACTTAGCTTAGTATTTGGCTCAGAGTAAGCACTTAATAAAGTTATTTATAGGCCTTTAGCCATGAGAGAGACAATTCATATTGAATGCAAAGTCAGAAGTTATTAGTCACATGCCAAGTGACCTGTCCCAGTACCATGACACTACCCAACCCCTTCTGGAAAGGCATCCAACCAACAGCTGTTGAGGGTGGTTTTATGGTTTCTCCAAGGAAGACTAGGATCCTTAGGAATGTAGTATAATAGACTGAGCACTGTATTGGAAGTCAGGTGACCTTTATTTAAACATTGACTGAGTTACATACTATCTGTGTAACTTGATAAAGCATCGAACTTCTCTGTAAAAGGAGTAGGGCTGGCACTAGGTAATTCTGAGAGATCCCTTGTGGTTATAAATTTATGGTTTGATGACCAATCTGTTTATTTAGATTTGATGACACTTCCAAGAGAGAATGATTATTTGATAAAATGTCACTGCTTTCAGGATTAATTTGGTATAAACAATTCCTCCTTCAAAACCTCAGGGCAAATATCTTCATTGGGTGGAGACTTTTAATTTTATATAAATTCCATAAAACAGAAATGGAAGGGTCCATGTAGACCCAAAAGGCTATTATGAATTCCCAAATAAACTGTAAAGGACGTATGAAGAAAGGTGCTATCTACATCCAGAGAAAGAATTCTATTATCATAGAATAATTTTACACATACACACACACACACATCCCTCCATTTGCCCCTCTCTCTATGTGTGTGTATACATGTGTGCATATATGTATATGGAGACACAAATAGGGGTGTGCATATATGTATACATGTGTGTACATGCACATGGATAGACACACACACCCTATCCGTGTCTATATATGTATGTAAATGCCTACACAAATTTATGCATATACAGACATAAATGGGGTATGTATGGGTATATGTGTATGTATACACACACATGCATATTTACACACATGTATTTGTGTCTAACGGTAACCATCTCTTGGGCAGGGGGAGGAAAGAAAAAAAGAAATTTACATGATAATTTTGTTGTCTATTCAAAAGGAATACTAAGTTGTGCATAGTAGATATATAGTTTCATGTATAATCATCTCTTCTATTTTATTGTTATAGAAATGCTTGTTTTATTCCACATATTAAAAATGAAATGAAAAAATATTGCTCTTAAGGTATAATAATGATTAATACTATAATCATAATTACTACAAATATTATTTTATGGCACTTAGCACAGTGCCTGGGAAATAAGAGACATTATTTAAATACATATCCCTCTCCTTTCCCTTCAAACATAACAACAAAAACAGCAACAACACAGAACTAGTTGTTAGAACAGAATGTGGCTAATGAAATCTCTGGAGACAAAGGAGAGCAAGCTAGAGAGCAGTGTTACAATGAGATTTCCCCCGTTTTACGTTAAGGAATGAATGCTCAGTAAAATTAAGTGACCTTTCTGAGGTCATATTGTGACTCAGTGACAGCAAACTGAACTACTGAACTCTGCTGCCTCTCATTTTCTTTAGCTTGTAATAGGAGGACTCTTTCCCTTTTTTTGCGTCTTCCTTATTTAGTTCAAAGCAAAAGATCATGAATAAGTGATGTCTAAAATTTTTAGAACCCTTTAAAAATGATGATGTGGGGGATAAAACCAACGCTGTAAGCAAACCATGTTAACTTCAGACTTTTAAAGAAAGTAAGGTATCTTATCCTTGTTTTTTTGAGGGAGGTGGCATATTTGTTTATATATGTATTTATGCGTGTATGTGTATAGATATATTTACATACACATATACATTAATAAATATATACATATATGTGTAACTTCAGTGACAATAAGATATGTTACAAATAATATTTTCTTTTCTTGTAGCCCCACCCAAATACAACTCAAGCATCAAAGTCTCAGAATCACAAAATCCCAGGAAACAACGTTTAGAAGAGACTTCAACAGCTAAGTATTTCAACCCATAGCTGAAAGAAATTTCGACTAATATGTTTCTAAGTGATAATTCTTAAGATTATATCTTATTCCTTCCAGTCTTTGGAAGATTGCCTAGAAATTGCCTAGAAAAGGAACCTACTACCTCTCAAAGTAGCCCACTACACTTTTGGACAGCTCCAATTGTTAAAGTCTTTGTGATCTTAGGCTTAAATTTCTCTCCTAGTAATTTTTACCCATTACTCCAAAGCACTATAAAATTTCTAATTAAGATGCACCCCAAACGAACAATATGAGTCCTCATTAAGATGTCAAACTCTCCATCTGAAAAGGGAAAAAGATTCAAAATAATGGCTAGTTAGGGTATAGCTGATATGTAGCACTTGTTTCTGTGACCAAAAAAGAAAAATGGCACTCTTGTTAGTACTCTACCATTCATGAACTGACTTCTGTTTCTACTTCCTTCCTATTTTTTCTTCTTTTTATATTCTTCCTCTTCTTCCTTTCCTCTCTTTTTTCCCCTCTCTGGTCCACCACTAGCAATCCACTGGAATTTTTCTTAGTTCTCCTGGTGATTGTCAGGAATAAAAAAGATGCTGTCTTCTTGGCCAATCCATAGGAAATGATAATTGCTTTGGCATGGTCCTTCTAAGCTTTATACTGGCCTCCAAGTTTGGGAAAGTGTATAATTAGGAAAGCTGACTCCAATTTTCTAGGTTTATTTTCAAGTAAATATCACAACTGAGTTGTTGGCCAGCATACATGGATTCAAAGTACAAGGGTGGGGAAAGTTTTTTTAAAAGATCAACATATTTACACAGAGAATGAACACAAAGAATATATTGCCACTAGTTTCCTCAGACCATTTTACTTAATGATTCCATTCCAATTTCCATTAATCAGGCAGACTTACTTTTTCATCCAGGGACGGAATTAAAACTTGGAAAGAAAGGAGGAAAAACCTGAACTAAAAATTATTAATGCTGTCTTTTTTTTCTACTGCAAAGCTTTTCATGTATTTTAATCCTCTTCTGGATTAATTTAAGTCCTTGTCTTTATAATAGAAAACACAGGGTTTTTTTTTCCAACAAATACTACACTTTTTTTTTCTTTTAAGTTACTGTAGTCAAATTTGGGAGAGTATTCAAAGCAAATGGGCAGAAATCTACTTACCCCCAGTTGCCACAGTGATTTCACGTAGAAAATGGCCATAAAATGGAAAATCGAAGGACAGATTCACTCTCTGCAAGGAACAACACCAGAAAAGAAAAATCAATAATCTACAGAATGGCAAATATAAAATGAAAAGCTTTTAAAGTTGTGATGTTCCAAAAGAGTTGAGAAAATGGACCTCTATCTTCCTTATGGAGTTAGAAGGATATTGTGTATGTTGTTGAACATGAAGGACGGGATGGTTGGTTCTATTGAACTCCCTCCCTTTTCTTTTTTCATTCTTTGTTATAGGGGATGATCAGAGGATGGAGGAGAGGAGAGGTAAAGATCTGGAAAGCAAGGTAATGTAATTTTATAAAAAGTCTGTCAATAAAAATGTGCTCTGGTTCTCTTCCTTCAAATGATGCCTCCTTCCCTAGCATTCAAAAAGTGAAATAGTGCTGGTTGAAGGAAAAACTGGGCTTAGAAGTGACTTATTATTCTTGCAGATAGGCAAAGCAATCACCATGTTTGTTACCAGTATCCCTATTGTTTTGTCAACATCAGTTTAGGTATGCATAGCCAGGTCCATCAGTTACTTAGGGATAATGAGGGAGAAAAGTAAGTATGACTGAAATGAATGCTTGAGAAAATTTGTTTGAGTCATTTGATTTAAAAAACTTTTGTTTTCCAGATTTGGCCATCAACAGAGCTAAATTGAGTTGGACAGATATTTCCTTAAAGGCACATTAGGGTTTATATTCTATATTCTTTCTCTGGACCTTGTGGTGGAAAGTAGGCTTTTGTCAATCAATCTCAAAGGATAGGGAAAGTGGAGACAGACCATTTGTATTCCTGTGTGTGAACAGTGCAGATTTTCCCCCCCTAATTGTATGGCTACCCCATCTCTTGCCATCTTTGTAATACAAATGTGCTTCCTGTGTGGCAGAGTGACTGTGATAAAACACTATCATTTCCAAAGACTTATATTGAGAGTCACTAAAAGTCAATAGCATATAGCAAGTATGAGCAAGCTATAATGCATGACAAACAATTTTTAAGGAGAAATTATGTAAGGGATATTAAAATATATATATGAATAAAAAAGATGAATTAGTCACAAGGCAAAGATGAAGGCTAAGTGACGAGCAACCTGTGTTATGTGCATATCCTCTAAATGTCATAGGAAAATATCTCTAGCATATTGTGTATTTCCTGTCCTCAACTCTAACCAGGGAGACCTTGTGAGAGGATTTGGATGAGAGTCACAAAGACCAGGATAGTGGTGGTTTGGATTCCTGAAAGAGTTACCCATTTCCATGAGCTCATGATCTGTTTCAATTGAGTATGGCAACCCCAGTGACACCTCTGAATAAGAGGTTTTTATCATGACCATTTAACAGAAGGTTCTCTGCCAGAGTTACATAGTTCATAACAATTCAAGTTACCAAACATATATCAAAATAGCCACAATAGTCCTTATAAAGTGATGCTGCCCAAATAAGCGAAAATGTGGAAGGCTAACAGGGGATGAAATCTCATCTTCTTCTGTATCTTAAAAGAATTATTAGAAGAATGATCTTTGTTTTCCCAAAAGGGAAGATTGAGCCCTATGGATATCTATATTTACACAATCTAGTTTGTAAAATCTAGTTAAATTTTAAAAGAAGTGGCCTACTTAAAATCCAGGGTATGTCTTGCTATTGATGGAGAAAAAAAGTGAGTTGTAACAAGGGTCTCATGTCGACTAACATGTGACTTTTTAAGTAGAAGGCTTCATAGGATGCATATGACTATTCAGGTTTATAAATAAGCAGTGATTGCAACCTGTCCACCAAAATCAATGGTTATTATGTGAAAGCTGAATGGTTACTAAAGCATATTTTATTCATATTCTCTCTCTCTCTCTCTCTCTCTCTCTCTCTTCTTTCTCCTCCCTCCTCCTTTTTCTTTGTGTGTGTGTCTCTCTCATATCTCTCTCTGTGCATACACATATACACACACACACACATATATATGTGTGTGTATTTGCATGTATTAACAATAAAAATTAAAAGGACAGGCTTTTAGACTGAATCTAGCCTTTTTAGTATTCAACCAATGATCGGTTTCTATAGCCATTCAAGTTTTTTAATGACTTCTTTGGCACGAAATTGATCATTCATGAGTTACAGCAACTTTCAATTAGGTTTTCTTTCCCGTTTAATGAAAGCTCCACTTTGTACAAGGATTTATCATCCTTTTTTTGGAGTTCTCTAATGAAAGAAAAAACTATTTTCCACTGTGCTCACTAAAAAGAAAAGATCTTTTAAAAACAATAAAAATGAGTTGTACATCTGAGTCAGGTAGGTGAAATGGAAAGAATTCTGTCCTCAGAATCAGGAAGACCTGAAGTCAAAGCCCTCATCAAGACATTTAATAGTTATGTAACTGGGCAACTCATTTAATGTGCATCAGCTTCAGTTCCATCATTTGAAAAATGGACATAATAATTGTAC
>CM053581.1:538549478-538565991 GCA_028627135.1 Pseudochirops cupreus
TAACTCAAAATCTTGTCGAAATGAATATTGAAAAGTTACAAATAAATAAATAAATTTAATTTTTAAAAAAAGCTGTGCAAAAAATTCCACTCTAGCATTTTCATCAAGATGTAAAGAAACAAAAACCCAGCAAAAAATGCATTGATAATTCAAAGACCCACTGCTATCTCATCAAGAAGAGCCTCTTCAAAGAGTTGGCCATGAGATATTTGTGTTTCTTTTCTTTCCACCAAGTTAACATATGAAATTGATAAAACACAAAACAGTCCCTAGTAATCTGTGCCTAACTTTTGCTTATACAGATGATTACACACTAGAAGAAAAGAATAAGAGATGCTAAGAATTATATCATTTTAGTCAATCTATTTAAACCTTTATTTATTTGGTATTTTTCAGATGCTACCTTTGTCTAAAGACCAACAATGGAATTTCAAAGAAATGGATCAAGTCATTGAATGTGGAATACTATTCTGAATTTGTAAGGAGACAAAAATAAATGGGGAAGCCATGGTCAAAGAAGGAGCTACAAAAAATAAAGAGTCCAAGTTCAACAATAGTAGTACAATGTTATAATAATAACACGAACACCACCCAATATATTGGAGAAATACTCCTATGGGGAATTTATGTTAAGCCATGAAAATAATCATTCGAAGATGAAAGCCTGGGGGAGGGGAATTTCAATTTTGTTCCTATGGAAGAAATCATAGCTCCCTCAAAGTAAAATAAGTTTGTTCCTCAATACAAAGTATATAACAGTACTATTTTATATATGACAAACAATGCCATGTAAGATTATGAGAATGTCTTCATTAGAATCATACAAGTGGCAGCACTGGAAGACTACTTATATACCATGTAGCGTAATGCTTTTTAATGATTTTACAAATGAGACAACTAAAGCTCGGAATGATTAAAGGGTTGCCAAAGTTCATCAGTTTCTGAGACCTAGTTCTCTATTGTTCATTTATTGAAATTAATGAGCTACCCTGTTTGCTATATATTGATTGCTAATTTTCAAATAAAACTTTCGTTGGCAAAGGTAAATGGAACATCATTGTATCTTTAAGATGCTGATTTACCAACACTTTCTATATAATCCTTTCCTGATCATCCCAACCACATGTACCCTCCTGAAATTAGCTTCCAATTAATTACTGTGTGTTTATATATTCTCCTTCTGTGTGTGTATGTGTTTGTGTAATCTTTCTTTCTTTGTTAGTTATTGTACTTTGCATACACTATGGCCAGCATGTATAGGAGAAAGTAAACTGCCCATCAAAATGATTTCCCCATGTTTCTGGATTAGTCAATAAGTGGAATGGTATCTCTTAAAGGTCACACTACAGTGTTTCTGATATCATGACTGTATCATCATGAAATTTTATAGCAAAATAATTTTAGTGGGGCAAATGGCAAGTGTATGTGTACATGTATTGTATATGTATGTGAGCATATATGTGCACATAAATATATGTATATATACATATATATATATATTTGTCATCTGTCCTATTGAAATTCTTATTTCATTCAGTGTATTTTAATGATACATAGTAGGTGCTTAACAAAATTTTGATTTATTCATCTTACATGATGATTCAGTGGTACTTCAGTGTCTTGTTGTACCTCAATAACAGTTAAATTTTTTTCTAATAACTACCATGTATACAGTGTTTTAAAGCTTGAACAGTTCTTTGTGTATGCTATCTTATTTAATCATTGTAAGCATTAGTCATAATATAAGTGTTATGGGAGTCAGTTGCTACTATTCTGTTTCATAGGCTACTTAGTGTACTATTTGGGGCGTTTTCCTAGTTCTTTGTTCTGTGTTAGTGATTGTACTTTAGATAAATTACGGCCAGCACATGTAAGAGAAATTGCATCATTACAATGATTTCCCTGGGGGCTCTTAGTCAAATGGAGTGGTATTTTTTTAATCATGATCTTATGGGTATCTCTAATATAGTCATAGTATTATCATAAAATTTTATATTAAAACAATCTCCAAAATGGAAATTTGTTATATACTGATCCACCACACTACCACCAAAGACAGTTGAGTAAATTCCATGAACAAACCAAGGGCAATCTGTCTTCTACCTTACAGGTCAAATAATTCAATTAAAAAAAATTTTCTCAAGATGAAATTCACTTAAACAAAAATAACTTATTTGACAAAAGGCATTTTTCTAACAGGAATCATATGATTAATTCATTGGAATTGGGAAAATTTATGGCTACCTAGATAAAGGGAAAGCACTGTATCCAATTTTCTGAGTTTTTCAAAAATCCTTTGGCAAGGTTATATACCAAGATTCAAGTTTATTAGTAAATTGTTCTTAAACAAAGCTAGGCTGCACAACCTTTAATGTTGATGATAGAAAAGAATACAATCCTCCCTGGGACAGTTACATTTTCTGTTGGTTACAGAATGTTCAGCAATTACAGGTATTTAACTGTCAGTCTTTTGTAACTAATCAGTGCAATCTATCTTAATTCCTTTAAAATAATTCTTAATTCTATGTTCCCCATTTTATTTCAACTCCTTTATCTATTTCTGTTAGAATAAAATAAATAACTCATAAAATCTTAATTTGTAAAAGCTCTTAATGAGAGCTAAATATTGGAATTTAGCAACTTTTTAAACCAGATTTTTTTTTCTTCTTAATCACTTCCTATTCACCTAAAACAACCCTCTATTTTTAGTGATACTGCTAGATCCCCTGAGGTCTCCTTTGATCTTTTTATCACATTTCCTACTGAAGGCAGTCTAGCCATGTAATTATATTCACCTTTTCAAAACTTTAAAATGTCGCTTAATCACATTTTTATATAAAAGAAAACCACAGTAAGACCTGAAGAGCACTCAACATAACCTCAACTAGGATACATTATCTTTAATCACTGAAGACTTGATTTCTATGCTAATACTTTACTAAGGTGTTTGTGGAAGGGTAAACAGATACCTGCCCTCCCTTGAAGACAGGAAGGACTGCCTTCTGGTCTGGCCTCTGAAATTTATTGTGTTATATGACCCTGGGCAAGTGCTGATCTCTTAGGGCCAAGAATAAATGGCAAAACAGGCATGAATCAGAATTGGTACTGAGAGGTTTTCCAGGGGATGTTCACAATATCCATGAAATCACAGTTCTGCCTCTCCTTTCAAAAACAAAACAAAACAAAATATCAAAAAGTTAGTAATAATTATCTCCAAAAAAGACCTATCTTATTCCTTTATCCACCAAACAAATGCAATTCATATGGATATAGTATAAAAATCTTTTTTTTCTTTTTCTTTTTTGGAGGGGGGAAGGCAGGGCATTTGAGGTTAAGTGATTTGCCCAAGGTCACATGGCTAGAAAGTGTTAAATGTCTGAGGGTGGATTTTGAACTCATATCCTCCTGCCTCCAGGGCCAGTGCTCTATTCACTGTGCCATGTAGCTGTCCCTAGTTTAAAAATCTGAAAAAATAAATATTATTTATTTTTTGTATGAAATACCTGGGTAGATGACTCAGTTTTCTACTTTAATTTTATATCTTTTTACAAACAAAGTATTTCCTTTATTTTTTTTTAATATGAGGAAGGGTTTTGAGGATACAAAGTTAGATTTCCTTATTTTTAGAGGAAAATATGCCAGACTACACTGCTGACACATTTTCATGGGACTTTCCTTATCATGCCATAGAAACCCCTTCACTTCCAGAAACTCACTCTATCCCTGGATTACTTCTTACTTTGAAAATATTAGCTTAGCTCACCTGGCATCCAGGTGGCAGAGTGAATAGAGTGCCTGGTATGGAGTCAAGAAAACACCTTCCTTTGTTTAAATCTGGCATCAGACACTTACTAGCTGTATTACTCTGGGCAAGTGACTCAATTCTCTTTGCCTCAGTTTCTTCATCTGTAAAATAAACTGGAGAAGGAAATTGCAAACCATTCCATTATCTTTGACAAGAAAATTTCACATGATAAGTCATGATGAGTCGGACATGACTGAAATGACTGAGCAACAATAAAACCTTACCTTTAGATTGACTGGTTCCTCTTAGAATTTACATTTTAAGGAAGAAGCCCAGGTCAAACATTTATTATTATTTCTCTCCAGGTTGAAATGCCAACTCATCCCCATAAGCCAATGTCTACCAGCTTATAATACTACAATGTCTACCTAGAATTGTCACTTATTGTCTAAGAGGTAGAAATCTCTCAGAACCCAGGAAGGGAGCACACCTGATGAAGCCCTACAGATCCCTGACTTACAGTTTTCTTCTTTGACACAAGGGATAGAGTACTAGGCCCAGAGTCATGAAAAATTGGGTTCAAATCTGACCTCAGACACTCATTAGCAATATGACCCTGGGCAAATCTACCTCATCTTCTTCAACTGCAAAATGGGGATGAATTTTGGTACTTACTTCCCAAGGTTGTTGTAGGGATCAAAGGAGACATTTGTAAAACACTTTGCAAAGAGCTTGATTTATAGCAGGCATTTAATAAATCTTTCTTTCTTTCCTTTGGTGGAAAGACTACAAGACTGCCTCAGAATCAAGTCAAAATCTGAATTTTAGATAGAGTTAGAGGGTCATAATCAAATCAATTTCATGCTCTTTGGCCTCATTTTCATAGTAAAAATTAAAGTGTTGTACTTATAACTAGATAATCCCCAATGTTACTTCCAATTCTAAGATGATGTTTGAGGTTTTATTTGCTTTTATGGGGGGTGGGAGAAAGGTGGTTTTAATCTGCTTTCATCTTCCTCCCCCAAAGCATCTATTTGTTGTAAGGATAATCATTCCACCCTGATCCACTGGAAATTAGGATTTTTGTTTGCCAAAAGGAAAGAAGCAGTTGACCTTAGTACTAGTTATCCAGAAAAATTTAGTTCAAGTAGGAAATTTCCCAGTGCCTCAGGGTGGGGAGCTGGGGATGATGATGGTGGTCAGTATGTCTATCAAAGATATCATTGTGCTCTGGATTTCTCTCTGTTGTTCTGAAAGGATGGGGCTTTTGAGCACCTTTTGAGCCCCTTTCCTACCACTTGACCTAGGCACATTGTGGATCTTATTCCAGCTGCAAACATGACTAGTGACAGCCATGTGTGTGACCTAAATTCTTTCATTGCTTACCACCGATGAGCCCATTCCTGGGGCATTCTCTAAACATGTATAGGGCTTAGCATTCATGTAAAAAGGCTAAAATTTTAATTGTCGAACAAGTTAACTATGTACATGGATATAACAATCGGCAAACAAAGTGACTGGGAAAACACAAATTAGAAAAAAACAGTATACCAAGGAAAGTATCAGGAAGGGAGAAAACAAATCTTCAGAAAATAAAAGCAAAGTCAATGCTTTCTAAAGAAGTCTTCTGCTGTAAATAATCATCAGAGGAGGAAATATGAGGTAGCATTTTGATATAGAGAATGGTAACATGGATCTCCTTTGAAATCCTCAAAGTACTACTCTGCTTTTAAGCCCAGAACATGCAAAGCATAGCCCAAAAATGAGATAGCAGTGATGTTAGAATAACTTTTTTTTTCTATGCAGCATATAAAACATTAATATTATTCCTTCCTCAACTAACCTTTTGCTCTCTGGGAAGAGTTTGACAGGACGTGGGCAATTAATCCAGTGGCTGAAAAGAGTGGAAACCTAATTAGATGATCAGAATCTTCAGGGTAGGGGAATAATCAATATGTAAATTTGTTAATGGAGATTTATGACTTTTTTCAGAGAAAAGTAGTGTTCATTGGATTGATTTCCTGAGAAATCCCAGCTCTTCAGCATTCATTCCTAACTGCATGCAGTATTAACTATGTCTGTGCATTCACTAGATGATGCTTTTCACAGGAATAATAATGAATAAGAGTATTTTTCACAATTACATGAAACATAAGTGTGTGTGAAATATTGCCACATGCTTTGATTTTTTTTTCACATTGCCAGATTTACTATGGTTATGGAACGGTGAAGGTTCAGGTGTCTCCCAATGCTCATAACTAGACTACATAATTTTGAGAACTAACTTGGTTACTTGACTGCATCTCAATATTCAATCATGATTGGTATCACTGGGCTGTTTGAGGGAGGCAAAGAGTGAAAGACAATCATGTGACTCTTTACATGTCAATTGCAGTCATTAAAAAGAACTACATCTTCCATAGAATGGAAAGAAACTTGGGGGTCATCTAATCTGTCCCTATCATTTTATAGCTAAGAATACATGGTGTACCTAGAGGCATATAATTACTAAGTTTTCAAGACAGGGTCTGGACTCAAATTTTCTTTAACTCTAAACCAATTATCTATGCACTGCTACACATAGCTGTCTAAATGTATTACTTGGAAATCCAAGTATTGTACTTTGGCTCATAGGAATTTTGCAGGAGGATTGCAATCTGGTCATGAATCAAAACTTTACTCTTCAGGGGGTTGTATTAGAAGACTCTTCAAGTCTTTTCTGTCTCTGGGATTCTATCACTTAAAAAGGGAAGGAAAGGTTAAAGTGGTGTGTCTGAAGTATCTCATATTGACTAGCTGTCTATACAAGTTCAAGCTCTTTTTTCCATTCATAAAGCTTTCATTCTTCATAAAGCTTTAAAGTGATATCAAAGCGTGCCTGTTAAAATCTAACTGGTAGGTATCTTCTGGGTCAGGGCCCTACACAAAAAGTCTTCAGCTATAGGGTCTGTTCCAATGTTTGGTCTTCTATTATTTCAACTTCCTCTTGCTTTCCTTTAGTTGGACAGGTTTTCTAAATTAAGGTCCACAACTCACCTCCTCCACAAAAGTATCCATGGAAACATTTCAGGTGGTTTGAGAAATAGGCTCATTTAAAAATTTTGTTAACTATATTTTAATATGAGTAGCTCCTATGCAAACTTCTGCATTTGATATTATATGTTTTAAAAATATCATTCTGATTTTTAAAAGCTGATAAAAAATAGAGACAGCTAATTGTAATAGAAGTAGCTACAATTGATATAACTGTTTAAGGTTTGCAAAACACTTTACATGGATTATCTCATTTTATCCTCACAATAACTCTCTGAGGTAGGTGCTATTATTATTTTAATTTTGCAGAAAAAAACTGAAGTAAATAGAGATTAAATGATTTGCCATGGCTAATGTGTCTGAGGCAGGATTTGAACTCAGGTCTTTCTAATCAATATTCTATCCAGGGCACCACCTAGCTGCCTGCTATTTCCTCTTAACTTGCAAAAGAGGAATAATGACTAAATGTTCTTTATCTTTAATACTATTTATCATTTAAGACACAGATAGTATTGCTTTAACTCAAAATAATGACTCTTTAGTGATATTTTCAGATAGTATCCCAGTTCAGGTGCAGTCTATTTTAAAACATATTATTCATTAATCTACTTTTGGTTATACTGTTACTTCTTAATCAATACCATGCAAAACATGAAATTTAAAAAAAATCTCATACCTAGAATTTTATAGCATTTACATTTTTAAGGTACTTCACATATATTATTTTATTTGATCTTCAAAAAATCCTAAGAGATAGAGAGTATTTGTATCTTCATTTTATGGATGAGTAAATTGAGAAAATTTCAATGACTTGCCCAAGATAGCACAGCTAGTAAGTTTATGATTCTGAATTTAAACTCATGTCTTTCTGACTTGACCGACAACATTAATCACTACCACTGGGTTAATAAAGGTACATGAAAATACACACAAAAAATGTTAATACATTAACCCATGTCAATAAATCTCAGTCTCAACTAAAAAAAGACAAGCCTCTTATCCTTTATAATCCAATACTTTATACAAGAACACACCATGTTCTTTCTCTGTTTGTTATATCAGTTATTCAGGAACAACACATACAATTTATATTTTGTCAAATTCTGTTGGAAATTTTTCCCCTTCGAAAATATTCATGTAAAATTGATATCATTTAATAACTTCCAGATGAGAACACTTCTCACAGTCATGTTATCTAAAATTAGATTTGTTGCAAATACCCATCGCCCTACAGAAAGGGCTCAGAGGAGAAGAATGAAAATAGGTTTGAAAATAGCACTGAGTATCAAAGGCTGGAATAATCATGATTACTTAGGCCACCAAAGAGAAGGTGGAGGGATCACTTATTAGCAGTCTTTAGGAAGATTAAAGGTTATCATAAAAAACTGTAATACACTACTAAAGGGATTTTGAGAATCTTCTCTGGATATTTTAACAACGAAGTTGGATAATCATCTATCTGGCTGGGTTTGCAGTCAGCCCAGGAAGTAGGAGGTATACCACCTCTTGTGGCCCTTTCTAGCCTCATAACCTCTATATAATCAGAGTACAGTCACGATCCCTGTACTTAGGACTCATTAAAAGGTGATAGGTTTAAATCATACCAATAGCAGTAGGATGATATGGCTTAGTTTAGCTTTAAGGAGGAAAGTAAATATTCTTGCTTCTGAGGTTAACCATAAAATGGATTACTGTGGGGACATCTTCATTGAAAATCTTTGAGCCTCGTACAGACCAATTTCCTCATCTTTTAGATGAGGTCAAATAATTTAAATTATCTTCTACATTCTTGTCATCCATATAACGGCGTAACTAAAATGATTTAATCAGGCTCCATGCCTCCAGGGAAATCAGAAATCCAACTCCAACTTGGCACCAAGAAGTCCATAGGACCTCTTCAGCACTCTTTCTTTGTATGAAATGTTCTGTAGGACATGAGGCCACATCGTTTTGTAATACTTCTCTATTTTCTATAATTTAATGAAAGGAGAAAAAAATTAGGTTATTGGGTAAGGAACCTGATGTTTTATCTAAGTGGAGAAAGATAATTAAAACCTGTACTAGAATCCCCACAGCTCACATTGAAGCAGAAGGAAATGGTTTTTATTCCTTTGTATTTGCTAGGGTAGCATGTGGAACAAGGACCTTTTAATAACAGATCATTGCAAGGAGCCTATCTCAATAAATGATTCAGGATGGTAAATAGGCAAGTAGTGGCTGAGTAACTGACATTCCTAAAGCAGGGAGAAGAACACAGATCCTTTGCTCAAAAAGCTGCAGTATCTATTACGATGGATTTAGTTCATAACAGAAACCTATGTAGATGACCATTGTTATGAAAACAATCTGGGGGGTCTAGGGGACTGCAAACTCAATATGAATCAGCAGTGTGAGTGTGATATATAGTAAAAAAAAAATAATTTGCTTTAAGAGGGGTACTTTTTTTTCATTTGTTTCAGTTGTGTCCAACTGTTTGTGACCCCATTTGGGGTTTTCTTGGCAGAGATATTGGTTTGCTTTGTCACTTCCTTCTCCAGCTCATTTTATAGATGAAGAAATCAAGACAAATAGTGTTAAGTAACCCAGGATCACACAGGTAGTGTCTGAGGCCAGATCTGAACCCAGAAAAATGAATCTTCTTGCCTCCAGGGCTGGCACTCTATCCACCGAACCACCTAGGTGAATGACTGCCATATAATGCTGCTGTTGGGAAACTGGAAAAGCATTAATAAACATCATTAAAGAGTCATTGAGAAAATGAAATTAAATAGTTATTGAGAAAATGAAAAAATATATATCCATCTTCATTCTTATGTATAAGCTTTTTTTTTTTTCTGATATCCAGGTAACACTGGGTTTTTGAAAGCAATGTCAATAGATGGTGTGCTGTGACATTGGTTTTGGAACTGAAAAACTTTTGGTGTGGACCCCAGAGGGCTAATCTGTTTCTTGTCATAGGGCCAGCATAACTATGGATGGTAACTACTAGGTTAGCTTTAAAGTCATTAATATTATTATAAGTGGTATTGGTAGTAGTAGTAGTAGTAATAGGAGGAGGCAAAGGAGTAGTAGTAGTAGTCGTATTTATATAGAAACCTTGAGTAGAGAAGCTGTGTGAGCTGTCAGCACCAAGATAAATGAAATCACAGATATCTCAAGTACTAAAGTAACTTAATACTCATTGCTCTTACTTAAAGGGCCAGAAAATGAGGATCGAAAATCTCAGATATGATCAGCTCAATCCCTGGACACAAATTTTTGCCAACTTCTGACAGATGAGAACAGTCAACCAGAAGAAATAGAAGGCTTCAAACTGAGGACATGTAGAATTTAACATATAATCAAGCAAATTCTGGGGTTTATTTTATATTCTCTGATAAATTTTAATAATTAAGTTATTGCTACATGTAATTTTGTATTTTTCTCTTGACATTTATGTTAAGCCTTAAAAAAAAATTGTCTACTTAGTATAGAGTCCTATATTAGTTTCTAGGGTTACCAGGACAATTTTCTTAAAGTCCCTGTCCTTCAGAAGCTTATTTTCTCCCACACTCCATAGTCATTTCTTAATTGGAGAGACTACATTGGAATCACTGCTTTAATATTGGTGTTATATTTAGTTCAAGTCTCCCAGTTGGCTCTAGGAACATGGAAATAACAATTTCCTCATATAGAGAGAAAAATAAGGTTTTCTGCTCACGTTCTTATTTTTCACTGTAGGTAGCCATTACTTCATTCATCATCATGCTTGTGTATGATGGTTCAGAGAATATATATATAAATACATATTTGTGCATGTGTGTGTGTGTGTGTGTGTGTGTGTGTAGGGAGGAAAGTAGGGAGGGAGGGAGAGAGAGAGAGGGAGAGAGAGAGAGAGAGAGAGAGAGAGAGAGAGAGAGAGAGAGAGAGAGAGAGAAGGAGAATGAGAATGAATGTGTGTATGTACGTGTCCTGGTTATAATCATCTTCATGCAAGGTCACAATGATGATGAACAACATGTCCCAAATATACACAAATTAAAGTTCTTTCAGGACCCATTTTTCTTCTCTCATGTCTGTATCATTTTTACACTCCTAAAGACAATGTGAATTGAAAGAATACAGTCACATTCCACATCAGCATGACATCTGTCCCATGCTCCTTGGATCTTTGAAAAGAAGTAGGAAAACCAGACATACACACACACACACACACACACACACACACACACACACACACACACACACACACCAAAAACAACAAAAAACCAAACATCTTCCCCATGTATAAACTGGGATATGTTCTACTTCTAAAAGTCTATCCCTGATGAAACTTTAAAGTATGAGGTCCCATATTGATTAACTTTGCTCTTTTTTTGTCATCTTGATCAGACTCCCTTTTGATTTCCTTATGATTTACCCTTAAAAAAAATGGAGAGAAAGAAAGCAGTACAAAAGGCTCATTTCACAGAACTATGAAGCATAATTAATAGCAATTATTATAATCTACTTTGAGAAATATTAAGTGCCATGTAAATGATGACAATAATGATTATTTTGCAGAAACTCTTCTGATGCTGTTTGTAAGAATTACTTCTTTGTGATGCCTCCTTCCTAGTACACTAGGGCTTTATTTGTTTCCCAATAAACAGTGGATCTTAGAAGAGTTAAGTCCAGTAGGTGAATGGTGGAACAGGCTTAGATTTTTCATACTCCTATTTTCATTTTCAGATAACAATGCAATCTAAAAATGGAAAAAAATACCTAAACAGTGAACTTGGAACCAAATTAAATCCATATTCTCATACAAAATAATCATTACCTCTTAGGAAGTCATTAGTACCTCAATTGCTGAACCAGAAAAATTGTGGGATGTCTATTTTCAGTAAGAGAAGAATTTATCTTTGTATAAGGAACTGAAGATTTCTGCAGACTACTTTCAACTAAACAGGTTATTGGGGTTTTTAAAGATTATATGTTTTATATCTTTAAAAAATCTTTATAAAGCATTTAAGAATGTAAGAATTTAATGCTTTCTGGGGGAGTATGGTTGGTAGTTCTAGTAACCTACTTTCATTGGGAATGTGTTTAGGAGGGAACAATACATACATATTTAGAAGAGTATAAAAGTATTCTAAATTCAGAAGAAATTAGATGGTAGAGGGATAGGGAGCGGGAGAGGACAAAGAAGGGGTCTTTAGAGGGGAGGGCAAGGGAATAGGTAAAAGGGGGTTATAGAACTGTGTTTAGATTTATGAGAATGGGAGGATAGGGGAGTGATCCTTGGAGGGGGGCAGGCAAATATCAGGAGGGCAAGGTCATAGGTATAAGTAAAGTAGAGGAGGCAGGAAGGATAGGAAACAAAAGAGATGCACAAACATAAAAAAACAAAGATCAGGAGGAGAAATTGTTTGGGAAAGTATATGTCTATATATGTATATGTGTATGTATTTATCTATAGCTGCAGAGCAGTGGTTCTCAACCTTTCTAATGCCATGACCCTTTAATACTCGTATGTGGGCGTATCTGCATGTGGGCAGACCTGCCTGGAGACTGATAGAGGAGCAGTGTCTTGATTCCTAAGAACATCAGAAATATGTGTTTTCCAATGGTCTTAGGCGACTCCTGTGAAAGGGTCATTCAACCCCCAAATGGGTCGCAACCTACAGGTTGGGGACTGCTGCTATAGAGAAACATGTCTAAACTTCATTATAGCCTGAGTGGAGGTGGAAGGAAGTGAAAAAAAGAACAAAGTAAAAAAATGCGTGGCAAAATCTGAAAGAAAACTTACAAGGAAGCAAAGAAAAGATGGACAGTCCTCAACACAATATATTACATTTAACATACAGGTTTCTTGAAATGAAAATTTATCATTACATATTTTGAACCCTCTCTGATGTTCTGCTAAGCACATGACATGTTTTTTTTTCTTTCTTACTTTGTATTTAAGTTCCAATATTTAAGTTTATATTATGGTTTTGTTTCTTTTTTCTATTCTGTATTTTTGTTCTGGTGTCTGAATCTAAAGCATAATTAAAAAAAAGAACTTAATGCTCTCCAGGGCAAATGTGATTTACTCTTTGCGCACGTTGATGTGTATGTGTGTGTGTGTGTGTGTGTGTATGTGTGTGTGCGTACATGCAAACTTGTCTCCATTTAATCATAGCCAGACATTTATAATTGAAAGTTGGTGGTCTTTGAATAAAAATCCTGTTCCTTAGACTGAGTGGGTAAAACCTGAAATAAATCCAAAGGTGACATTCACAGGATAACATTGTAGAACATTTTTCTGCCCATAGTCTGTGATTTCTCATAAAGCAGCCAAGTAGGTGCCTGTTTATGGTAACTGCCCTTCCAGATCATCCTCCAAGGATAGTTCCTGTGGGTGTGATTTGCACGCATTAAAAGCAGTAAGTATAGACAACATGGCCTGGCTAGCTGTCTTTCTGCTGAAGAGTTATCACAATGCATGCTGAGGCATCTTCCAGGAGACATGGCAAGGTAGGCCACAAGTGTCCCCAGATTAGCTAAAAAAATGAAGAAGAAGGAATTTCAAGGGCTACCCAAAGGTAAGAAATAAGCTTCTATCTCTGTTTACTATGGTGAGTATTCCTGTTATTTAAACTGTCATTTACAGCTCAGGTCTTCTTCAGAGTTTCCCAGAGGAGCTGCAGGAAGGACAAATAAATCTTTTGGTAACATATATTCAGATCTGGGGATGGCCCTAGAAGGTCTTATCCAAACACTCTTTGGATATCGAAAGCTAATGTTTCTGAAGTTTTGTTTCTGATTATAAACACCCAATAGAGTATTCTTGCCCTGGACTGAAACATCCTTCAACAATGGCAACTCTGTCACAAGATTTTCTAGAATCTTCATACCTCCATTCACCCATCTACTACCAAGTGGGCTGTTTCTTACTCCTGAGATCTGGAAAATAGACATGTGATTTGAGAACACCTGCTAGACATCAATCTAACCTACAAATTTTCATCCTTTATCTGCCTTTAGAGAATCTAATCTAAATCCCACAGTAAAATATTTTAGAACTTGTCACCTTGTGATGGTTTTACCAGCCCTCTAGAGGAAAAAAAAAAAGATGTATCCCACCAGAGAGAAAATGCTTAGCTTTGTTTTCCATTCAGTCTTAGAAAACACTGCTGATGTTTAATATCTAACAAATGCTTAAGGTTTTTTAGCTTTTTTCCAGCTATTAGAACCCAGTCTCAAGGACATCCATACTTATATACATAAATGAAGAATGAATACAATTTGGTTTGATAAGGCTGAGTATTTGGTACTTAACTAGTGCCTCAAACCACAATATATTCCTATAATTTCCTTTTTTAGATTAAAGATAAGAATAACAATGGAAATTCTGTGAAAATTAAATTGCTATTTTAGTAGACTATGAACCAGTATTAATCACTATGCCCTATACAGTGCTTAGAAGATCCTTACTACCTAGGCATTATTCAAACTTTAAGATTTTCTTAAAACAGATCTTTCTTATAATCTAGTAATCAATGTATCAAAGAGTATTTGATCCAAATCTCAATGCTTTCCAAAAGAAAATCAATGTTTAATAGTGCCTTAAACATAATAGGCAATTGTTAAATGTCTGTCAGATGAAAGAAGTTACAAATATATTGAGGGATGTGTAAATGGCCTAATTTATAAGTCTCAAATTCACTTCATGCATGACATCAATTTTTACCTTTAAGTTTAGAGTTCTGTGTCCTTAGAGTCAAGTGATTTTGGTTGGAATTTTTTCAGGTTGACTGAGAAGTCAGAGAACTTGGATTCGAAATCTGACTGTTTATCTTATTACTTCTGCAAACTGGGACAAGGTTTTTAGTTGCTCTGGGGCTCAGTTTCCTGACCTGTATAATTGAAGGGTAGGGAAATAGGGCCTCTAAAAATCCCTTCTATCTCTAATTCTGGTACCATCCTAACAAGGACTCATCTAAGTGTTTTTTTTTAATGAAAGTGATCCTAGATACAGTTATCTGCCACATAAAATATACAATATGACTAAGAGAAAGAGGAAACTGGTAGTGGAGACTGGACATCCACAAACAGAATAATGTCCCCAGTTGTTCCAATTTTATTCTATGACTATGAATTAATAACATGTACATGTAGAATTGATGGAATTGATGGTTTCAACGGATTCATTTGGTCATAAGTGAAGAAAACAGCTTGAAATATCTTTGTAATACAGGACCATGAGCTAAAGAGATTCTCGAAAACACCTAAGATAAATCATAAAGTTGAGGTAAGTATTCCATTCTTTCTGTAGCATCACATAAGGGGAAAATAACTAAATGAATGCAGGTTATCTGAAACAACTTCATTTCTTTATTTTCCATAAAAGCCTACAGGCAATTTTAAAGCTGACTTTCCTTGAGTAGTTTTCTCAATAAATGCTACATTTACAGCAATTAAAATAATAGCTTATCGGGGGAAAAATGAGTGTATGTCAAATCTCTTACTGCAGCTTGCCGATGGGTATTGGACAAAATCCCATGAATCTTCACTTTATCTTTTTCTTTTTGGTCCATGTTCACCCACAAATCCCGGCTGGCAGAGTCAAATGGCCCATATATCCTGGAAATATAGTAATTATGATCTGTATCCTCCTGTAACAATGTAGAAAGAGAGAGAGAAAAAAAAAACAAATGTATTAAAAACAGAAACAATTCCCAGACAATTAGGATAAATGCCTTTGAATTTAGAAGGCTTGTTATTTCTCAAAGTGACTATAGGGATTTAATTATTTCAGAGTCAAGTGAACTAAGATGCACAATGTACAAAGTAGAAATCCTTTATGGGAAATATTTGAAAATAAACAAGAAACAGATGCAAATGTGTTCTCTGTATCCAAAAATCTCATAAGAAATATTTGTGTATACCTCTTCTGGCTCTCCAAATGTAAGAATAGTTCTTGGAAAAAGTGACTGGTGAAATCTGAACACAATTATTGTTGACTTCCAGGTGAGTGAAAATCAGTGAATACTCTATGGCAGCCTTTCTGCTTTAATAAAAGCAATATGTAGTCAGCTTTTAGCTAATGGTTTTGGAAATGAATAGATTCTTAAGATTTCCTGCCTCTCATTTTGTTTATTAACTGTGACTTTTTGTTTGAATGCTCATTAATGGCACCCAACATCATGTTCAGCATGCAATTCCTCCATTGTATCCAAACTACTTAATGCAGATCTCTGAATATTAAAAGAAATATCTCTGTTGAGAAGTGTATCACCAATATTATAGGTAATAGCTATTTTCTTGTCAATTATTCTCCAAATTGCAAAATTTCTTTTTTTTTAATTAACTAATTCAACAAACATGTATTAAGTATCCACTATATGCTAGGAATATAAGTACTTACATGCTAAAAATACAAAGAGAAAAATGAAACAGCTCTTATTTGAAAGGAACTGAGTCAGGATGAGACATGTAGGACACTATCTCCTCTATATCTTGCTATCATCTTAGCAGGAATATATGTATTAAAAATAAACCATAGGAACCAAAATCACATATAAAATGTTTGGTATTTAAAACTTTTCCCAACCCTGACCCATCCTTTTTCCAGCTTTGTTAAATATTATTCTCCTTCATCTTTTATTAATATTCCGGTCAAACTGGCCTTATTGTTCCTTATATTAGTGTAACGATACTGGGATTTGAAGATCTTCCACGCCCCTTGAGCTTGCTGATGTAGCAGGAAGGGGTGGAGCAAGAGAACGC
>CM053581.1:538566491-538577462 GCA_028627135.1 Pseudochirops cupreus
GCATTGTGAATACTGCATTGCTGATACAATTAGACATTCATATTTCCCAGTGATTTGGCATTGACTATCGCCAATGTCTAGAATGCATCCCCATATTGCCTATTCCTCTCAAAATCCCTAGTTTATTTCAAGACAGAATTAGAATCACCTTCCATGTGAGACTTCTCCAAATCCTGGCAACTACTAGGATCTTTCACCACCCAAAAGATACTTTGCAGCTATGTGTATATACCTACATATACACCATTATCTTCTCCAAAAGAATCTTAGAGGGCAGGTGCTATTTTGATTTTGTCTTTGTATGGCCAGTTCCTGGCTGCTCAAACCGGGTACTGGATAGAACATATGGATAAGCAAATTAAAGATAATTTGGAGAGAGAGAGAGACTACTAAATTCTTAGAGATTTGGACAGGAATTCAGTAAAGGCTTCACAATGGAGGTGAAGGTATTTCCTGATCTGAAACTTCGAGGAAGGTAGGATCTGTGAGAGGTAAAGGTGATAAAGGAATCTATTTTTAGACATGGTAGAGCCTGGTTATGAAGGACAATCTGTGTAAATGTAGAGAAATGAAATGGAATGTCCTGTTTGGTGAACAGGCCAGGTGGGCTAAAGCTGAAGTACACAAAGAAAAGAAAGATTATGAAGTTAAGAGAGAGTCAGACTTTGCAGAGCTTTACTGCATTAAAGAATTTAGAGTTGATCCTTGAGACAATGGAGAATTGTCAAAGATTGGTCAGCAGGTGAATGACATGGTCATACTTACATTTTAGGAATAAACATTTAGCAGCTACATGGAAAATGGATTGAAATAGGGAGAAAATAGAAACAAGGGGGCCAATTAATGGGCTATTGCAACAGAGACAACAGGTGTTGATAGCTTAAACTACCGCTGTGGCATGTGAATGGATAAAAAGTGATTGATGAAAGCTGTCTGGGAGAAAAGCATGCATGACTTGGCAACTATTTCACTGGAGCAGAGGAGGAGGGGAAGGGAAAATTCAAGGTTGTTAAATGGGGTAACTGGAATGAGGGAGATATTATCAAAAGTATTAAGGAACTCTGAAGTAAAAGTAGTCATTAAGAGACAAGGGAATAAGATTTGTCTTAGACATTTGGATTTTGTTACATGAATGCAAATTCCAGTAGAGATGTCAGACAAGTTTTGGATCATGGGGCACTTGAGTGCAGGATACAGATAAAGGCTAGATCTATGGATTGTGGAGTTATTTGCCTAGTGAATATAATTAAATGCATATGAGAAATGAGATCACCAAGAGTCTGTGGAGAGGGCCTAGGGTAGAATTCAACGTGTGTGTAGATGTATGTGTATGTATGTATTTATTAACTATATGAAATATGCATGTACATATATTTATATAATCACCACCACCATCATCATGTAATTACGCTCATGAGTCACATTTCTATTATACTTTACAGTTATCAAACTCTTCCTATATATAATTCCCACTAATTCCCATAAAAATCCTATGAAAAGGATAAGTACTGTTAATCTTATTATTATTGTTGTTATTTTCTGGATGAAGAAATCATATTAGCTACGTGAATTATATGTTGTATATACATAAAATTCTTATAATTAGGATCTTAAGAACAAGGAGCGAATTTCATAACGACAGGAGTCTCACAACAAAATCAAGCCAGTTTCAAGACCTAGCCCCAAGTTTACCAATCTAGTAAAGTCTGATAAAAAATTAAGCCAAAAGCTTAATTCTTCCATTTCATCAATATTTTGTTGTAACTGGAGGGGAGAATCTATTTTTCAGAAATGACCATGACTAGCTTTCCACCCCAATTCCTAGGTCACAAGATTTAGCATTGGAGGGATTTTAGCAGTCATCCAGTTCACTTTTCTAATTTTATAAATGAGTATACAGAGATTAAATGACAAACATTGTCATAGGAGAAATAAGTTGAGGACCTGGAATTCAAGGCCAGTGCCTCTAATGCTATACCCAATGTTCTTTCTGCAAATAGCAATAAATATGGTATTTATCTTAAAACAAACATGAGCTTCTAAAAAGTCTTGAAGAGGGTATTTACGGATGGGATTGTTAATCTCCCCTAGCTATTATCACCCCCACCAACATCATTATGTAATAATGCTCATGACAAACATTGCTATTATATTTCATAGTTATCAAACTCTTCTTATATGTAATTCCATTTACTTCACACAACAGTCCTATGAAGAAAGAGGATAAATACTGTTAATATTATTATTATTATTTGCTTTTTGGAGGGCAATTGGGATTAAGTGACTCACCCAAGGTCACACGGCTAGGTTTTGTGTTAAGTGTCTGAGGCCACATTTGAACTCAGGTCCTCCTGACTCCAGGGCCAGTGTTCTATTCACTGAGCCACGTAGCCTCCCCTACTGTTAATATGATTATCATTGTCATTTTCTGGATGAAGAAATTGAAGTTCATGGAACTTGTTACAGATCTCAGGGCCAATAAACGACAGGGCTACTACTTAAATTCAAGTCTTTAGACTCTGAACCTCCACTTTCATTCCACTATCTGGGTTGCTTTTCCTAAGAAAAATATAAGGAAGTTGATTCATTACAGACCTCTACTATCTTCCCATCAGGATCAATTTGATATGATTATAAATTCTGTATATTTGACACTAGCACTGGGAGCTGCAGGTGGTAAGCTCACTTTGTGTAATCAGGGGGAGCAGCCTGGAGGCCCTCCACCCTTGTTTTTCCCTATTGTACTGACCAATCCCAGTGTGGCAGAGGAGACTTAACTACATGGAAAGTCCATGAAAATTATTTCTGTGCCTCCAGATCATTCTCTGTTGTCCAGCATGAACAGGTACCTATCTTATAACCATCTTATGACCGTTTAGTTAGTGGAGATGCCCTATGTTTTATCTGTCTTATAATTACTCTATGACCACCTAGTCAGTGGAAATACTTCCTGCATCAACCAAGCTGTGACCCTGCTGACATACTGTTTTGCCCATTTGAGCTGTACATCATATTTCAACTAATGGAATTATTCTGTATCTGGTATAGTTGTTTTTGAATATTTAGATATCAAGCCCTATGAAAATATGAACCTGGAAGGAGGGAGCATCTGAGACCAAGAGGAAGATCTGAGGTCCACTTCATGAGAGGGGATCATGGACCCTTTAATGAAATGCCATTGGCTCAGAGTTCTGCCTCAGTCTCTCTTACAGGCTGGATAATTTTTATCTCCACATAAAGAAATGAAAATATTTTACTAATACCTAAGTCCTAACTACTGAGAACAGGGACAGTGTAGTATGGGGAAAAAAAAGTCTTGAACCTAGAGTCAGGAGAAACATGTATATTTTCCCTGCATAATAAATACAGAGCCTGAACAGTCTAACCTGGCCAAACCACAGTTTCTCAGCTCCAGTTCCTTAATTCATAAAATGGAGTTAATATCCATAGTTCTTATTCCAAAGGACAGTTTTTAAGCTCAGATGAAGTAAATATATGCAAACTGCTTCTCAATCCATAAAGCCTAGATAAATGGAAAATTTTAGTCTATGCAGATAAACTGGATATAGTGCTTTCTCCTTTTTCCTCTTTCTAATACCATTATATTGCTCATTAGACAATGATAAAGGGAAAAAATATCATTATACTCAAATTAATCAGTGTTGCCAATTATTAGAAGTTCTTGTTACAAATATGTTGATGGGGGGGTGGGGAGGCAGCTAGGTGGTGCAGTGAATAGAGCACTGGCCTTGGAGTCAGGAGGACCTGAGTTCCAATGTGGCCTCAGACACTTAACATTTACTAGCCGTGTGACCTTGGGCAAGTCACTTAACCCCAAATGTCCTGTATCACCCCTCCAAAAAGAAAAAACAAAACAAAAATACATTGGTGGGGAAGAGGTTGAAACCATTGACAAAGGGAAGCTTTAGGGTCATTTGTGGATTACATTGCTCTACCTTGGTCCCTCTCATACCAATATATAAATGGCCGCATGTGGAAGGGTGATGCCTTCTCTTTCTATTTTTGTTCATCTGAAATCATTCGTTTACAATGCTGCTATCAAGAGAAGGGACAGTACTAACATAGATGTTGCATGGGGCTTTAACTGGATGTAGTCACACTTTCTGTACTAATAGTATTAGCCTGAATTCTGAGCCCCAGAGGTTAGAAGTGGGGTGGAGGAAAGTGCAACATAAGAAGAAGGAAGAAGAGAGTGTCTTCCCTGTTCCAGGGCTCAGAGATTACCCTGAGCAAAATTTCAAAATGGATGAAATGCCTTTGGCTGCTTCCTACTTCCTTCCATTGTTTTCTCTAACTTCATCCTGATTGCCTCAGACACCCAGAGACCCTGTAACTCCTTGAATCCCAAAGGATGGTGCCTTTACTTAGCCCTGTCCTGATTCTCAAAATTACTCTCATGTTTCAAAAAAGTAGCTATCCTTGTAAAAATCCCTAAAAGTTTTATATAGCTGGATATTAGGAAAAATAGGATTGAACCAATTCGCAGTAATGTGTGGGTGACAAGTAAGCCCTTACCTCTCACAGAAGTATTTACATTTTTAAATAAATTGATTATCAAAATTAAAAAATCTTTGATAGATTTTCAAGTAGATCATCAAAGGGAAATGGGAAAACAATTAGGTGGTGTAACAAAAGACATCTGTTGATAGCAGAAAGCAGCAGATCAGAGCAGCATGACATTTTCCCCATTCTCCTTCCACTTACTTATCCTGTTAACTGATCTTCAAAGTTTTTCTATGTTAGTCTTATTAAGAACCCATTCATTCTAAACTCATAGATTTATTAAGTTCAAGTTCACAAAGAACTTCACTTTGATGGCAATAAACTCTGGCTATTTGATGGTATGAGAGTCAGCATAATAGAAAAGGAGAGTCAAGGCAATGAACATTCATTGATTTTTCTTAATAAGGAAATTCATAAAATATATGAAATATGGAGTCTGTTATTTTGTTCACAGCTAATTATTTACAGTCTGACCCATCAGAGATGCATAATAAATGATTATTCATTGATTCATTGTTGATGGACCTGATACTACAGTAACAAGCCTCATACCTTCATATTATCTTCCATATCATTTACAAAATAATTCAAGATAAAAGTCTGACTATATCACTGTGTATTTCATAAGTGTCAAATGCCTTTTCATTTTCTTTAGGACAAAATTCAAATGCCTCAGTATAGTAGCTACAAAAATTTATAGTCTGGATCTTATCCAACATTCCAGTCTTATATATAGTCTTTCCATTCATGTACTCTCCCTCTTATTCTGACTTCTACTCATCCTCCACTTCTGAGTATTTTTTACCAACAATCAACTCTTCAATGCATCCATTACCTCCTCCTCCTTGCCTTTTAGAATCCTCAGACACCTCCAGGAACCTTTATATAAACTTATTACCTCAATATTCTCCCTCTCCTCAAATAATCCTTTATTTCTATACGTATTGTATCTACTTCACCACCCCCCCTCCCAGACTCTTATGTAAAACATAAGCTTCTTGGGGTTAGATGCAGCTCAGGTTTTTTCCTCCCCTACAGTTCTTTGCATTCAGTTGGTGGTAAATAAACGTTGAACTTTGACAAGTCATTCATTGAATGGTTGACTTTTCTGGATATTTCAATTGCTCAAAGTTGATTTTCTATTAAATTTTGTGACTCTGTAAACTAGACTTTGAATTTTCAGCATTTCAATTAAATGATTAAGAACATAACACTCACTGTTGGTCACAAACACTTTTCCTTTTGATGGGTGGATCATGTTTTCTCCCAGAAGCTCACTGAGATAGGTATTTGAGGACTTTCCATACACATAAATGTCTTCCTCTGTCATTCCCTCCCTCATATGGGGACCCAAAAGAATTGTTTTTTTTTTAATTTTGAAAAGTGAAATGTAACTTAGTAACTAATGAAAATCCATGCAATCTTAATTATTTTTTTTAAAAAAAGAAACTAAAATAAAAACACCTCAAGAAAAGGTACCTATTGAATACCTATCATTTAATCATAGCTTCTTAGCCAATAAGGCAAGCACAAATCAGAGCCTGGTTGAGTCAAATCATATGTAATATTTTAAACTTCTACAAATCATTCTTCCTGAATAAAAACAAACAAGATTCACTTAATTTGGTAGATAATGACACTGGGTGGCTGAAGCAGTAGAGTTGCTTAAGCAACTGTTATACAACTAGAGTGAATGAATTAAAAAAAAAATTACCAAGATGTTTGGCTATCATGCCTATGGAATGCTGATAATGACATATCCTGAGAGGTCTTAATTGATAAGATCTGTGATTTTCATTTTCAGATATGTGTTTATTTGTACCCTGGGTAACATCTATCTATACATATACGCATAAATACATTATATGTGGGAGTGCCTGTATGTGTGAATAACATTCCTTTTAAAACTTCAAACCTACTTCAACATTGCCTTCATTTTAACAGTTTAATTGAAATTTTTTAAAAGTTTACTGAATAGCTTCATACACTGAAAACCTTGAGTCTCCAACTTACACAACATAAAAGTGATGGCTCATCTCCACAGTTACATATTTCTCCCAGTGTTACTAACAACAAGCAATTTAAATGCCCAAATATCAGAACTTAAATGAATATTTTATCTTATGTATATATTCCATCTATTTTTAAAGACTGAAATTCTTCATCACAATCATTTACAAATACACCCTGGGATCTATCCAGGGTACTGAAGGGTTTCCTCTAGGTGTTATTTATGTTTTGTTGCTCTTAGGACAATGCTTATTCTATAACCCGTTCTCACAGCATGGATGGTCTACCTCCTTTTCCAATCATATGTTTTCTTAGTGATACCCTTCAGACCAATTTTTATATGTAGGCCATTTTCAGAAATATTTTATAGGCACATGTATTTCAATTGTGTTTTGAGTCACCCATAATTTTGTTCTTCAAAGTTTGTGGTGTTCCACCATTTACATCTGTACAAACATCACCAGCAGGACATTTATTATTATTGTTGTTTAAATAATATTTTTTGGAACAGTTTGGGATGATTAAAAATAATGGGCTACATTCGTAGGAAAATAGGATGTTCTCTTGCATTCTCTCATGTCTGTCTGTCTGTCTGTCTCATCTTCTCAAGTATGGCACGAATTCATTGTCTCCCTGCTTCATGCCTCACTTCATACTGATAACCAGAAGATATTTTAACAGTATTATGTGTGTATCTCTGCTTATCAAGCAATCTTTTAAAAATCTTAATATATAGATCAAGAAACTCTTGGGGGGAAAACTTTTAAGAATGTGTTTTATGAAGTGTCAAATGCCTTTTTGACATAGAAATATTCTTTTAAAATTTATCTGTATCTTTTACTTAAATGAGTGACTATAAATATATGATCTATCATAGAAGATCATTTTTCAAACCATGCCGCTTCTGTTCTTCTACTATTCTCATAAATATTTTATTTAAAAAAATAACAAAACATAAATGGTGGTCTAATGTATAGAAATCTGTCCTTGGAAGGAAGATCTGAATTCTAGTCACACTTGGGACATGTTCTAGCTATGTATGGGTGGGGAAAGTCCATTAACTTCTCAATCCTCCCAAGTAACTTTAAGTCTTTAAGTTGCCTACATGCAAGTGTTTACCCTAAGATAAAGCTTTGGAGGGAATTTCCAAAAGGAGGCTTAGATGTCAATAATTATTGAAGGATCTATAGCAATTCTGTATAATCTTAGAAAGTTTGTTCCCTTTTCTACTAATCTTTACCATGACTATAAAAGAAATGGGGTGGGACAGCTAGGTGGCACAGTGAATAGAGCACTGGCCCTAGAGTTAGGAGGACCTGAGTTCAAATGTGGCTTCAGAAATTAACACTTACTGCCCAAGTGACCTTGGGCAAGTCACTTAACTCCAATTTCCCAGCCTTCCCCCTGCTAAAAAGCAAAAAGAAAAAAAAAAGAAAAGAAAAAAATGGGACACTTGGAATCAGGATGACTTAAAATTTGTTTTTTGTTTCATTATTGGCCACAGCCCAAGCCTTGTGTCACTTAGATGACACACTATTCCCACTTAAGAGGGTTATTAGATAGCAGGTTCATGCTGTAAGGTCCTGAAACTTTACAGTCAGATGCTACATATTCTGATATTTTAGCTTCAAGAACCCAATGTGACTAGAGTTGTAATCTCTGGAAAACAGATTTTTTAATGGGCATTTATATGAATAAAGTTTTGTTCCACTTCTACCCACAAACCAAACACTTCCAATATTCACTACAATTGTATATAGTTAAGGGGGAGGAAATAATTTTGATACTGAAGAAATTAATATGTATCAAAATATAAATAAAGCTTTGTATTTTATTGACTTTTACTGACTAAACACTCAACAGGAAGTAGAGATAGTTATCAGGGTTAAACAACATGTTAAAGTTCAGAAGAAGGCCATAATTTACATAATGGGACCAGCCATTTAACAACCATTTCAAATCAGGTGGCTTTTCTCATGGTGTTCTTTTTTGGGCCATGTTTGGTCTGTTATAGGAGAAACAGGGATGTATAGAGGACTATCAAAAGCCATTCAAAGGAGAGAAATTTTCATTTGCTCTTCAAAAAATGAAACATTTCAAATACAATAAATGGAAAAAATAGAACGATCATGACACATCCATTTCAGTTTGAAATCCAAATATTATAGAAAAAGTAATGTCATAGTAGATGGCTAAAAATCCATTTTGTTCAAGCATGCTGAGAAATGTTATATAGTTATATACATAAGTACAAAATTACACAGATAGAGTAAAGTGGAGAAGTTAGATAACGTCCTGATTGTCATCACTCCAAATGATCAATGTGAATGTATTGAGATCCACAGATTTCTTTTTATCTCTCTGTCATGAGTTGGAAGGATCTTTTTGTCTATAGAGTTTTTGATCTCTGAGTAAAGGGGTTGATTCATAGAACCAATCCAACTCTCTCTTGCAACACCTCAAACAGCTTTTTCATTATCTTTAAACAATATTAAAATCCCTTCATTTTCTCTTCCCTATGACTGCCAAACTACTTCAAAATTGCTTATATATCAGTATTTGTCTTTTTTCAAGACTGATTTTCTCCTGATTTTTAGTTCAACAAACCTTCTTAAAACTCTTTTCTCCAAGGTCATTGGAGTGAGTTTCTCATGGCCAAATTCACTGATTTCTTGTCCTCTTTTATCTCTCTGCAACATTTTGAGGTGCTGACTCCCTATTAGGTACCCTCTCCTAGCTTGGCTTGAAGACAATACCCTCCCCTGTTTCTTCTCCTACTACTTTGAACATTCCCTAGATGACTTAAGACTAAGTAGGTGGAACACTGCATACGATGTCATTGACTACTCATATTTTTTTTTCTATTGACAAGGCCCAAGAGTTTTTTTCCCTTGGCACTCCTGTTTTCCCTTTATATGCACTTAGTAATGTCATTCACACGCCATTTTAAATTAATTTTATGGCATATGTTGCCTTAGATCATCTCCATTTCTTAATAAATCTCCCCCCCCAATAACAAAGAATGAACAAAGACAATGCATTGAACAAAATTAAAAATAATAGAAACAATAAAAATGATGCTGAGGATGATGACATTTCTCTGAAACCTATTATGTGCCTGTAATTGGGCTTATCAGGAAGTTCTACTATTATCCTCCTTTTTACACAAGAGGAAACTGAGGAAAACAAAAGTTCAATGACGTCCAAATTCAAGCACATGGTCTGAGGCTGGATTTGAACTCTGTTCTTCCTAACTCCAAGTCCAGCACTATATCTCCAGGTCAATAGTCATATTGTGAAAAATCCATAGTATCAAACCCCTTCAAAAAATGACAGATGCTTTATACTTTTATGGACTCTTTAGATTCTACTTTATCTGTGAGATTTTGTCTTACAACCTACAATCAACAATAGGTGATGCCCCGTTGTACTTAATGAAACTCTGTATTTTGCAACTCTTGGGAGTCTTTTTATGTAATATTGTGTAATAGAGCAGTCTATGTAAGTTGCGTATATTCCTCTTGTACCTGTGCTTCCTGAAGTCATTCTCTATTATCTAAATCTTGAATCTATATCTCCCTTATCTCCTAGAAGAGTGCTCTGTAGGTAGTAGTTATTTCATGGACATATGTCGAATTTTCTTTGAAGTTCCACCATGGACATTAAAAGAATCATGGATATAGGAGGTTAATTATCAGCAATGCTTTTGGAACTGTAAAAAATGAAATAGACTTGATAACTAATTTTAAAAGATGAAACAATTTGTAATGGCAGTTATTTAAAAATATCTGAAGTGCATTTTAAGTTACCTTTGGATACTAGCTACTACTGGCTTAAAAAGCCGGAAAACTACATCAACAGAGCAGACTAGCAATTTAAGTCAAAGAATTAGTAAAATAACAGAAAGTCAGACTCTAGAGCCAAATGTCTGTTCAGTTCAAGGACATAAGGCATTTGGGAAGAACTCTCTATTTGACAAGAACAGCTAAGAATACTAGAAAGCAATCTAGAAGATTACCACTCATGTGGTTATGCCAATTAGTTATGTATGACAGTAAAACGAAATCTGTGATTTGAATAGTAAGGTCATCCTTGAGAAAAAAGATAAAGAACAGTTCAGTACCTTGGAGAGCTGTGTTAGAGGGAGAAACTTAAAGTAGTGATAATGGCTATTACTTAAGATAAAAGAGATAACTTTGATGACATGAAATTGAAGAATATTCACACTGCAAAGGATAATTGTTACAATGGAGGGGAAGAACAGGAAGGCAAAAGGGAAAGGGTCAACCTTACTCTTATTGAACTTGGCGTAGGGAAGGAACGACGTAAACTCTAAACTGGGTATCTTGCCACACAGGAGAGTAGGGGGGATGGGGATAAGAGGCAGGATGATGGAGGGGAGGGCAGGGTGGGGGGGGAAGGTTGATGGAAGTACAC
>CM053581.1:538577562-538629417 GCA_028627135.1 Pseudochirops cupreus
AGCCCCCAGTGGAGAGGCTCTGTGTAATTACACATATACAGCCTGTATTTAATTGCTTGTCCTTCCACTGGGGGTGGGTGATGAGAGAGGAAGGGAAAGAATCCAGAATTTAAAGTTCTATAATCAAATGTTAAAAATATATATGTATATATATATATGTATATATGTATATATACAATTATTATTATTATTATTATTAACTACATCCATTGGGAATTAAGATACACAGACACTGAGGTAGGGAGATCCATCCTACCCTACCGGAAAGTCAGAGGGGCGAGGGGAAGGACATAGGAGAGAGCAGATTGGGGGAGAGGTTATACAGTGGGATGGCTGTTTTGAGGTGTTGGGTAGGGGAAATATGGGGAGAAAATTTGCAACTCAAATTCTTTAGTAAATGAATGATGTAAACAAGAAAATTAATTAATTAATTAAAAAAATAAAGGAGAAAAAATATTCACACTAATAGCTTCAATAATAGTAAAAAATGAGAAGAGAAGATGGTGACTGAGAAAAATAACTTTGAATCAAATATCTGTGATAAGGGTATAAAATTCAAGATCTAGAGGGAAAAATATGTACAGGACTTTGAAGACTGAGCCTCCCAACAGATATGATGAAAAGCTATTAACAAAATGTTATCAAATCGAGAATTTCAAATTAATAACAAGTACATGAAAAAAGGCTCCAAATCCCTAGTAATAAAAAATGCAAATAAAAACAGAGTTTTGCATAAGTTTCCACCGAACACTCAGCAAATGGAAAAATAAGACAAGACGCGGAAATAGTCGATCTAGAGTTGGGTTTAAATTTTGTAATGTCGGTTAATAACAAAAGAAACTTGAAACACACAATCCAAAATGCTTTTTTCTTCTGGCAGCTAACTTTACTTACTTCTCAAAGGAATTCATAGGGGATAAGAAAGACATTATATAATAAGGTTAAGAGAAGAATTACATGCCTAGATCTTTTGAGGTACAAATTTGCCTGTTATTTCATGACCAGTTTTTAGCTTAAAAATTGAAATTTTTAAAAAGGTGATAAGAGTCCTGCCACTTCTCATAAGTGTCCTTGTATGTATCACTGACTTGTCTGGTGAATTATTATCATGAATACTATAGGAATGGTTTCTCGCAGGGCATTGATATGCACAAACATATGCAGTGTATTTTAAAAGAACTCTTGCCTGGTGAAAAATAAGGTACAAAAAGAGCCGTTTCTGCAGGAAAAAATACAACATTTTGTGGTTCATTTTGTGTATCAAGATATTTTTTTTACCAGTAATTTGTCAAGCATTCGTATTTTACAAAAATTGAGAACTAAGTAATAGAGTAACAGATTCCTAAAATCCTACCATTACTGTATGAATCAAAGCACAAACCCATAATGGTAAATTCATTTGACTGTTTTATGGCAATGCTTTAACTGGTACCTTGATCCATACCTAGTGAAATGCTTTTTACAACCTGTAAATCAAACCCTTTCAATATAGGCTTGAGTTTATTTATCTAAAGTGGGAGGAATAACTGTTATATGAAATCTTACTGAAATTTTCTTTAAAATATTACTTTTTAGTGATTCTTTGAAGTACAGATAGCATGGTAACCTCTTCTCTTATTGTTGAATGAAATCTTCATTTATAAAAAAATATAGATATGAATGTTGCTATTAACCTTTCCACCAGTAAATTTCAACTATTAATTTGTTCTTAAATGAAAATTATCAAATGTTTTTTTTTGCGTCTGCAATAATGCTTGTTTTATCATCCCCCATTCAATCAACAAGGAAGTAAACATTTATTAGATTTTGAGCACAATCATAAAGTAAGATAACAATTGTAATTATGTAAATAAATAGATTTTGGAGGCTATCTATGCTAGGAATGAAGGCTTCCATTTAATATGAATCCCTTATATAAGAGTTATCAAACTGACCATCTATCCTCTGTTTGAAGACACTGAGTCATGTCTTTGCATATAGAATCCCAAATTTCAGAATGCAGGGACATTCTGCAGGTCACTTATCAATATATACTCCAAATGAAATCCTGACTACAATAAAACCAATGGATAATCCACTCCCTCCCAAGGTAGCCCAGTTCTCTTTTGAATAACTCTGTTTGCTAGGAAGTTTGTGTTTACATCAATCCCAAATTTACTTTTTTGCAACTTAACCATTTACAACTTCCTATCATCATTTTTAGTTCACCCTTTCAGACAAGTAGGAGAAATTCAGTCCTTCAACCTCATAAAGAGATAAGATATAATGTTTGTGAAAAAGTATTAGTTCATGGATCTGGAAGTAGGTGTTATATAAATGCTTATTGCCTCCTGTCTCCTCTTCCTCTTATATAACACTCCAAATTTGTTAGATACTCTCATGTCCTAAAATGCTTCATGCAACGGGAAACTCCCCACTTTCTGAATCTGGCTGTTCTGATTTGGGGAACCTCTAATTTTCTGAATTTATCCCCTTATATTAAGCTAAAATATTTCTTTCCATACCGCCTAACTATTCTATTTGACACATTATCCAATAAATCACGTGAGTCCAAGCTTTCTCTTTTCTGGGCTATGCATTCTTAATTTCTTTCATAGATCCCTTGTATGTTTGAGTTTGTCAAATGCTAGATTACTATGGTCCTTTACTACTGCTTATTGTGTATGTCTTATATTCCATTAATCCACTACTCTATATATTATCCAGCAGCAAATTGTTTGGATGATTACCACTTTGTAATCCAGCTTGAGATCTGGCATTGCTAGGCTACCTTCTTTCAGATTTTTTAATTGATTCTCTTGATATTATAGATATTTTTGTCCTTTGAGATGAATTTTATTAGTTTTTCTAGCTCCACAAAGTTTTTGGAAGTTTCATTGGTATGGCTTTGAATAAATAAATTGATTTTGAAGTATTTTCAGTTTTATTATATTGGCTTGGCCACCTTATGAGCAATGAATATTTCTCCAATTGTTTAGGCTTGCTTCTATTTGTGTGAAAAATGTTTTCTATTTCAGTTCTGTTAGTTCCTCTGTTTGTCTTGGCAAATAGACTTCCAAAAATTTTATATTTTCTGCTCTTATTTCAGATAACATATGTGTATGTACACACACATATGTGTAAAATGCTAATAATTTGTGCAGGTTTATTTTATATCCTGCAATTTTGCTGAAGTTGTTAATTATTTCAACAAGTTTTTTTAGTCAGTTATCTAAGATTTTGGATGAAAACATCACTATTTGACAAAAATTGCTAGGAAAACTGGAAAATAGTTTGGTAGAAACTAGATATAAACCAACATTTCACATTATATCACAAGATGAGGTCAAGATGGATACATGATTTAGACAAAAATGGTGATATCATATGCAAAATAGAGGAGTGTGTCATATTTCACCTACCAGATCTATGAATAGGGGTAAAAAAAAATTTTAAAAAAACTACAACCAAACAAGAAATAGAGAGTATTATTGGATGGTAAAATGGATATTTTTGATTACATTAAATTAGAAAAGGTCTTGCACAAACAAAACCAATGGAGCCAAGATTAGAAGGAAAGTAGAAAATGGGAAGAGGGATCTTAAAGCAAGTTTCACTGCTAAAGGCTTAATTTCTTAAATATATAGGGAACTGATTTAAGTTTATAAGAATATAGGCATTCACTAATTGGTAAAATGGTCAAAGGATATGAACAGGCAGTTTTCAGAAGAAATCAAAGCTATCGGTAGTCATATGAAAAAATGCTCTAAATCACTATTGATTACAGAAATGTAAACAAACAAATTGAAACAACTCTGAAGTAACACCTCACACATATAATATTGACTGGTATAGTGGAAAGGACAATGACAAATGTTGGAGGAGATGTGGAAAAAATTGGGACACTATTACACCACTGGTGGAATTGTGAACTGAACCAATCATTCTGGAAAGCAATTTGGAGAAATGATCAAAGGGCTATAAAGTTGAGCTTAACCTTGTACCTAGCAATACCATTACTAGCTCTGTATCCCAAAGACACAAAAAAAAAAAGGACCTATAGGTCCTATAAAAAATATGTTCATAGGAGCTCTTCTTGAGGTGGCAAAGAACTGGAAATTGAGAGGAAGATCATAAATTAGGGGAACAAGTTGTTATATATGATTGTGGTAGAATACTTTCTATAAGAAATGATGAGCAGGATGGTTTCAAAGACACCTGGGATGACTTATATGAACTAATGCAAACTGAACTGAGCAGAACCAGGAGAAAAGGTGCACAGTAACAGCTATATTGCATAATGATCTACTGAGAATGATTTAACTATTCTCATCAATACAATGATTCAAAATAATTCTGAAAAATTCATCATGAAAATGCTATCCTCCGCCAGAGAAGAAACTGATAGAGTCTGAATGTAGAAACTTTTCCAACTTTATTTTTCTTGTTTGTGTTGGACGCAGGGGGAGTTATCTGTATTTTCTTTTGCAGCAAGACTAATACGGAAATACGTTTTGCATGACTTCACATGCATAATCTATACATGCATACATATGCATATGTATGTGTGTGATTTGTACATCTAATTGAGAGAAATAAAATTTTAAAAAAAGACACAGTGCCTTGTAACCATAGAACTTAAATTACTTGGGGTCTATGTGTTGGAGGGTGAAAGGGAAGGGAACTATGTGCACTGGAATAATAAAATTAGAGAGTGATGGGAGCAAAGGAGATATCCAAACAGAAAATCTAAAGGATATTTCATTCATTCATTCATGTTGGTAGAATTCAGAGGATTCCAAAAGTCCATCAAACAAAAATGTGTTTTAAATATGTCATTAAATGAAGAATTGAATCTTTAAGAAAAGAAAAAAAAGATGAAGATTAAAAAAAAACCAGCCATAAAAACTTGACTTTTTCACTTAAAAATGCAGAAATATTTTTAATCAATCCCTGTTCCTAGTTGCTCTGCATAGCAATATCAAAATTTTAAACTTACAATATTGTTAAACTAGGAACATTTATTACAGCATAAATTGTCTGATGACAAGAAAGTGTTTCTCATGAATCACAATTAACAGACGATCCAATGCTCTGAAGATTGCAATATTGGGAAACAATTTTCATAAATGAGTTTCACACTGAAAACCATAAAGCCACCCTTAGATTGAATTCAATGAGTGGAATTTCCTTTCTTTTAAGCACATCCATGGAGGCCTTACTAGAATCTTACTGATCCCATAATAGGTGAACAGAAAAAAAAAATAGAATAATTCATGATACATATTTAGCCATTCATAATACTATTTTCCAAATATATTTTCACATACAACTTCATAGAAATCCTGCTTCTGGGAGAACAAACATAGAATTCAATTATCTTTATTAATTAACTAAGGCTATCATTGATTTCCTCTCCAATGAAGACCCATACAGTTGAGTGAATGGCCAATTGGAACCACACTGTAATGAGAACATAAGAAAGGAGAATAATATTATCTGGAAATTACTGGTGGGGAAAAAAGCCCTCTAACACTCCAGAGAGTTAAATGCCAGTTGGTGAATTAAAACTTATCAGTATTTTTTTTCTCAAAAGCTCACTTTGAATGTCATCCTTGCCCCCAAAGTTTATGTTGAGGCCAGAGCAATAAGACTGTGGGATAGATTAAGTGCCTCAACAGGTACTGAGAGTAAGGTATGGCCTTGGGTAACCCTTCAGCATCCATAGAGTTTACAGGCTTTGAGGACAAGATACAGAAGATAGAAGGTACGTAAACTATCCTGTGACAAAAGAGAAATCCTTTATTTTCAATATTACGTGATAAAATATTAAATTCTCTGTGTGTGTGTATTTAGCAATAGCAAAAATACCTACCATTTATATTGTGTTTTACAAATACCTCTTTTGATCCTCACAACATCCCCAGGAGATAGTTGTTACTTTTATCCTCATTTTGTGTATGAGGGAATAGAGGCAAAAAGAGGTTAAGTGACTTGAGCAGAGTCACACAACTAGTAAGTATGTGAGGTTGGATATAAACTTAGGTCTTTCTGATTCTAGATCCAGTGCACAATTTAACTTTTCACCTAGATGATAGAAATACTTTATATGCAAAGCATCCTATTTTTTTCAAGGGAAATGGGAAAAAAAAGAAGGCTATAGACATATTTCTATCTCTCAAGCTCTATATATCATATATAGTTGGGATACTCAGATTGAAAAGGAAATCTTTTTTTTATTCTATTTCAAATTTTCTTTCATTCAGATGAAAATTTAACATAGGATCATGGACTAACAGCTGGAAGGGCCACTCAGTTCAAGTAACAGAGAATGAGAACCTCAGATAGGTCCAGATAACTTAAAGAATAAAGAGATAAGTTTCTTAAAGTATAGAGATCTCCTTTTTCTTATTCATTACACTGTATGATAACAATCAAAATTATATAATAACAACAGGCAGAATTTATACATCACCTTAAGTTTTGCAAAGTACTTTATATATTTTTCATTCAATCCTCACAACAACCATGTCTTAGGTATCATGATTATCCCCATTTTGAAGTTGAGGACACTGAGATTGAGAGAGAATAACTAACATGTTGGATGTCACATAATTAATGTGACCAATACAGGATTTGAACTCAGGTCTTCCTGAGATCAAATCTAGCATTCTGTCTATAATACTTTGTAACTGAGAAAGTTTGTGGAAACTAGGAGAAAAAAACCTTATATTCAATGAGATTTCTGAATTGTCTGAGGAATTCTTTGTGCTTTTAAAATAAGAGTAAGATTCATTTCTGATGATGAATCTTTTTTTTTTCTGGGAACTCAGTTTAGAAATAAGGAAAACTCATTTAGCCAACTCTCTTGAGATAGCAGGCAGAGAGGTCAGAATTAGAGAGAGTCAATTGAAAACAGGCTTAACAATTTCTAGAATCAATGACAGAAAAGCAAGAGAAGAGGAAGTGGAAAACTCAAGTGCTTTTCTTTTTAAATTACCAAACAAACATTTTTTGGTAATATGCTTTTGCTCACATTACTGGACACAATTCTTAAAGCCTAAAAAGCTGCTATTTATGTTTCAGGATAAAATCACAAAACAGATAGGTAGTGGAGATTTTAGTTCAGTGCTAGCTGAGAAGTGTATTTTCTTTCTTTCCTTTTCCCATTTTAAAATCATATTGCAGCAGTTGTGCTGATGCTGGTGGTTCTGTGCAGCTGGCTTGAGAATCAGCGGTATTGGTTCGTACCTTTACGGAAGGCTTTTTTGAAATATTGAAATTGATTTGAGGTATTTTAAAATGCACAATGAAGGGTCAAGGAATTCAAGGTTGAGGGGAACTAGGTGATACAATGCATAGAGCATTGGGCCTGAAATCAGAAAGACCAGGGGTCAAATCTGACCTCAGATACTTACTAGCTGTGTGATCCTGGACAAGTCACTTAACCCTTGCTTGCATAAAACTGGAGAAGGAAATGGTAAACTGCTCCAATATCTTTTCCAGGAAAACCGTGCAAAGATCATGAAGAATCAGACATGATTGAACAACTGAACATTCAAGGTTAATTTGGGAAGGCTTTCTAGAAAGAATTTCATGTTTTACCATTTATTTTCCTCAAAGACACCTATTCTAATCACCCATCCATTCATTTAATTCAATAATTTGAAAATAAATTTAAATGCATTCCTTTGTATAAGCATTGTACAGGAGCTGTGTGGGATAGAGGTATATTAAACCTAGGCCATGCCCTTTAGAGCCTTCTAACCTAATGGAAAAATAATAGAAAGTTATTGCAATGTGAGTATATGACAACACCACACTATGACTCAGAGATAAAAATGCTAAGCAAGGCAGTCTCTGACCTTAAGAAACTTAACATTCTGCTACAAAAATATAATTGGTTCATAGAAAAAAAGTAAAGGGTATAGAAAAATAGGTACAGAGTAATGAGGGAGAATTAGCAACTGGGGAGAAAAGGAAAGGTCTCTCAAAAGAGGTGGAATGTTAACTAAAACTTGAAGGAAGCTAGGGATTCCATGAGGTAGAGGGGAAGAGGGATAGTATTTAAGAATGGGAGACAACATATGCAAACATGGAGAAAAGAGATGGGCTGTGGTGCTTGGGGAAGAGCAAGAAGGCCAGTTAGTCTGGTGCCCAGTGTGTGAAGGGGAGTGATACATACTCGGCCGAGGAAGGCAGACTGGAGCTAGACTGTGAGTCAAACACCTTGAGTACTGGTAACCAAGATTATCTCGGTGCTACTAACAGTAATAGGGACATGAGAGCAGCTGAAGGGGGAGGTCATCATTAATCACAAATGTCTGACAGTTCAAAATAAAAAGTAGCACTTCAACAAAGAATATTGTAATAGAAGATAAGAAGCATAATACTATGTCTAAATACTTCAAACGATTATAGACACAGTATTAGGAATATCCAGACTTTCTTCTTCTGAGCTTTAAATGATGTTTCCAATGATTCCCTTTTCCATTTTTATACTTATCCTTTCCACACAGTGGCTCTCCTCATTGCAGTTTCAATATATTGCAAGTCAGCATAAGGAATTAAATGAAAATTTTGGGAGTAGTTGTGTGGAAACCACAGATGACATGAGAAGGCCAACAGATGACACAGAAAAAGTTTAGAAACTTAAAAAATGAGTACATGCATACATATTTGTATATATACACATATATGTATGTATGTGTATATGTGTATATATACCTACACAAATATATGTATATACATGTATAAATATATGTGTGTATATATCTATTATATATAATGTTGTATAATTTAAAGATATTTTATCTTCTAATACCATAATAATTCAGACTTCTTCTCTGATATGAAGAGAGGACTACAAAGCTTTACATGGATTTTCCAGATCATGGGGGTGCATGTCCCTAACTCCTGTGATGTAGAAGGTATGACTGTGTTGTGTTTTGTTTGTTTAAACAATCACTTAAAACCAGACCTTTTCATAGACCATTAAAGCATCCTGACTTGACCACGATCACACAGCTCTCAAAACATCAAAGGTGAGATCTTTATCTAGGTCCTCCAAATCCAAAGCTCATGCTCTTTACCTTGCACCCTGTTGCCTCTCAAAAACACCCTACTGTCTATCTGCTAACACATGGCCTGTTCTGCCAATTAGCTGAGACTTCCATATACTTGCTGGGCACAGTCTATATATGTCCTACATTTTATGAGAGGTGAGGTTCATACAAAGTCTTTAATAATCTACACTTAACGATTCCAACTTATCCTGTGGCAGATGCTTAAAGAGGAATAAAAAAAGTCCTTTTCTAAGGAATAGAGTTTACTCATTTCAGAGACCAGATGTACTGAGAGTTACTTCAAAGAATAGTTTCACTTAAGGCAAAGTCAGTACTCCATAAAAGTAGGATAGCAGTCCCTCGGACTGAATGTCTTCATCTATCTTTGGAATGACTACTTTGAAAAGCCTAAGTGTAAGGAAATATACCTCAGAAGCAAACAGTATACCTAGATATAGGCTTTGTTAATGGATTTCAGACCTAGGCTTGGTTTAAGTGATTAATGTACAGATGTCACCAAGGTTTCATCCACTTAACACAAATGATACGAATCCAGAAAGTTTGTACCATAATCTCCAATGCCCTTTTTTTCCAAAACCAACTCTCATGTTATTTAGAGGCAACACCAATCTTTCATCGGAATGTCAAAATGTAGTTAGTGACTTCAAAAGCTCCATGAATAGGTTGCATAAATTTCAGACATCAGCACAATTCTAAAGCCCATTAAGTAGCCTATGAGCATAATAATGATTCTTTCCATAAACAAGCACTGCAGAACATTATACAAATGGAAATTAAGGAAACTTTCTGCTGGACAATTTTAATGACAATTTGTAATTCTTAGGAAGGGGCTAGATTAAGTTTTGGGAAGTCTAACTCTGGATGTTGGTAAATATAGGCTTTATCTGCTTAAGCCTAATGTTCCAACGATTTTGAAGGAATTCCTGAATCAGTGAAACAGGTTCACGTAAAAGTTTTCACATCAATCAATCAAATCATCTGTATTTTGGCAGGGTGTATACATGGTTTCAAAGTAGGTTTTGCATTTCTTCAATCTAGCTGGTAGTTGAACTTCCCTTAATGCCATAACTGTCTGCTAGCATAAATATTCCTTTCCCCTGGCATTAGGAAATCTAAAATTGGCTTAATTTCCTTCTTAAAGAGGTATGTAGATTAACACTTGTGATCACTGGCAGATCTTATATAAGCGCCAGTTGCTGACCTGGTACCAGGGTGGGAACGATAATTAAAAAAATAATAGAATAACAATGACAATAATTGCTAACATTTATAACTATGTGCCATGCACTGTGCTAAGGGCGTTACAATTATTATCTAATTTTATTCTCAAAACAAACCTGAGAGGTAGGTGTTATTATTACTTCCCCCTTTTACAGATGAGGAAATTGAGGCAGACAGGGGTTAAGTGACTTGCACAGGGTCACACAGCTAGTAACCGTTACCTAAGGCTGAATTTGAACTCAGGTCTTCCTGACTCCAGGTCCATCTTTCTATCTGCTACACCACTTACCTACCCCAACAACAACAACAATAATAATAAAGAAAACTAACATTTATATAGTTTAAAAACAAACATTAGAAGGACTTTTAAAATGATATATCTAATTTTATCCTCAAAACTCTGGGATTAAAATACTATTATTAAATCAGTCTTACAGATAAGGAAACTAAGGCAGTTCCCTTATTTATTACATTAATTCTCACAATTGACATATAGATTCCTGAAGGCAAAGACTACTCTTTTTTAATTTTGGATCCCTATTATCTTCCACAACGTACACACACATCCCCATGCACATACAGGGGTGTGCATATGAATATGAACACATACATATGTATACATATCAACTCATCCCTTTGATTTTTCCCTGCCAAGTTTACAGAGAATGGAGCATCAGGTAACATCAGCATTCCTCTGATGTGCAAAACAGGACCCAGATTCAGTTTCCCTTTATTTCTCTACTTGCTTTGGAACTAAAAAGCTCCATGAATGTTTTCAGGAATGACCCCAATGAACCGAGGTAATGTTATCTAATTCCATCCTGTTTGAAAGAATATTCACCTCTCCTGAGCTTGAAATTTCTCTGGAAGTCCATGTGCTTGCTGTTCACTCATTTCAGTTGATTCTTACTCTCCATGACCCCATTTGAGGTTTTCTCAGCAAATATACTGGAGTGGTTTGTCCTTCCTTCTCCAGCTCATTTTAGAGATTAGGAAACTGACGTAAACAGCATTAAGTGACTTGCCCTGGGTCACACAGGTAGTAAATTTTGAGGCTGGATTCAAACTTGGGTCTTCCTGATTCTAGGCCCAGCACTCTATTCACTGAGCCATCCAACTGTCCTCATGCCTTTGTTAGGCCTAATTAAATAATTCTCTCTTCTTATTCCCCATAAAATTGTCTCCATTTACTTAAAAGTGAAAAGTCAGCCAGGGAAGTGCTATTGGCCACTGCCTAAAAGATCCCTAGTCATGGTTTGTGATTTGTAGCAATCAAGTTTATTCACAAAGGATTAAGAATTATTTTTAAAAGATTATTAAAAAATTATCTAAAAATCTGGGGAGAATAGAAGGTTAGGGTTAGTATTGAATGGAGTAAGGCTCTTCATTGGCATAAGTAAACTTTACCACAACTGTTTGATTAGCACAATCTGAAGTCAAGAAAACCACATAAAACAAATTATGGGAATAGGATAAAATGATATAAGGCATCCTTTTCAGTTACTGCTAACAGATATTGACAGGGAAATGGCTTCTCAGAGTCCTACTGTTAGGTCTTCAATCATAGAAACAAATGTTTTATTTGGGGTTTAAAATATTTCTTGATTCCACCTATTTTAATCAGCAATGGACTGTTTGAAGATAGCAACTTTAGGGGTTCATACCACCGCCAAACATTCCAGAGAGTAATTTTCTTGGATATCCCTACCCAATTCATTGTGTTGCTATTGTCCATTCTGGGTGACATGCTAATGCACAATGGATTTTGGCCAGGCCCAGTTCTAAGCTGACAATCTAGCCAAGTCCTAGTTATCTGACCTTGACAGAAAAAAAGGGAAAAAATAAAAGCACCAAAAACACAGTAGCTCATCTGGCATTATCGTTTGTCCTTTTATTGTTTTCAAAATCTGATCACAAAGTTGTAGAGCTATATTTTTTTATTTAGGAAGAAATGATTTGTTCTTAAATTTACTTTTTAATTTTATAGCGTGTGAGATAGAAGAACAAGGTTTCCTACAATAGCCCAAATGGTGTCAGTAGTCCTCCTCCTAGAAAAAAAATTCAGGAGAATGATGCAGGTGGGAGATGGATGAAGGTGATGAAGTAAACACAGAGTTACTTGTAAGGATCTGCAAAGAATACTTATCCAGACTGCGTAAAATCTATTATCTTCCTTCTGTGAAAGGGTAGATTAGGGCTTACCAACTAGCTGATTAACAAACAAATTAAGTAAGACAGAGTTGAGCTCAGGAAGACAATTTGCTGAAATTTCTAGTGGGAAAAGGAGTATGTTTGGGAACTTGTCCAGAATTATATTACACAGCTTCTTTGCCGGAACCTCCCAGACCCTTCAAGGGTCCTGAGTAATTAAGGAAGGACTTTGCCCTAACATAAAATTTTGTGAGCCTCCAGAAAGAAGCATAACAAAATAAAAATAAATATAACTATATGAGAAGAGTGGTTAGAAAGCAGAGAAGGTATTTAGAGGAGTACTTATTTAAATCTTAATATGCGTACATTTCCAGTGCTTCATATAGGGTCAGGCACAATGCTAGCACTTAATAAAAGCTAACTGACTAAACGGCATCAAAATCCTTCATATTTACCAATAGTTAGCTCTGTCCCTCTTCAGGGACTATTTTCATTATTTCACATAATAAGAGCCTTCAGTGGACGCTGTTTTTGTTTTTCATTTCTCCTTTCATCTCTCTCAGAAGTAGAGAACTCAATTCACTGTGCAGAATCAATGATTACATCCTCTGGGTGGAGAAAGTGACTTGGTTCACCCCTGGATAGCTTCCTATTGGGAGGAAGTATGGCGAAGAGGGAAGAATTCTGAACTTAGAACTAAAAAATGTCAGAGTGTAGGTCCTGGCCTCAATGTCTAAGGACTTTGTGATCTTAGACAAGTAATTTCACATCTACATTTACTTTTCTGCTCTCTAAAATGGATATAGAAACATTTTGATGACCACCTCAAAGAGATGCTGGGGAGAACCAAAAGAGATGATGTATATGAAAGTGCTGTGTGAAGGGCTTAAAACTATGTATTTATTATTAATATTACTATCTTATACTGGGCAATTTTTAGCACCCAACTTTCATTAAGAAACTAAAATCCCTCTTGTTAACACCATAATTTTTTAAATTATATAATATGGCTAAGAAGCTTTTTCCATTCCAGAAAAACAAAGTTGAGATTCTTCTAAAGGGCACTGGAAAGATACGAAGTGGTAATGAGTAGCTGCCACACATTGCATACAAGGCATGCTTCAAAGCATGTCATCAGAGAACTTAATTTTAAATTGTCAAGGCTAAGTATTATGCAAAAAAATTAACCTGAAACCAGAAAGTTACATTTTAATTAAGTTTAAGTTAAATATGAAGGGCAGAATACACTTTGCCATCCTTTTTAATGGGAAGACTTGTCAAAATAGAGCTGAAGTTATCAGTTTCCAATTTTGCCTCTTAGGAAGACATGAGGGAGACTGGCCTCCCCTAACCTCCATTTTTGTATTAACTACCAACCTAACATAAAATACATGTTGTACTTCAGACATTTGCTTTAAACAATCTAAAACCAACATATACCATATATCTTGTCATTCTTAAAGTTCACCTGAAACATTTTTAATGTAACATTATTATTAAGTAATGATAGCTTTTTATGCATAGAAACAATAACATATGTGTTTCTGTAAGGCATCATATCAACATTACACAGTCTGAAAAGTTTTTCCATGTAAAAACGTGAGGGGATCCCCATCAATTGGGGAATGACTAAACAAGTTGTGGTATACGGATGTAATGGAATACTATTTTGCTATAATAAGAAATGATGAACAGGTGGATTTCAGAAAAACTTGAAAAGACCTGCATGAACTGATGTGGAAGGAAGTAACCAGAACCAAGAAAACATTATGCATAGTAACAACAACTGTATGCGGTGACCAACTTTCATAGATTTAGCTCTTCCCAGCAAAGATCTAAGACAATTCCAAGGCTAAAGATGGAAAATACAATCTACATCCAGAGAAAGAAATACGGAGTCTGAATGCAGAACAAAACATACCATTTTCTCTCAATTTTAATTTTTTCTTTCTTAAGGTTTTTCCCTTTCATTCTGATTCTTCTTTACAACATAACTAATGTTAAAATGTATTTAATATGATTGTACATGTATAGCCTATATCAGATTACATGCCATCTCGGGGAGACCTAAGGAGGGGGAGAAATTTGGAACTCAAAATCTTGTAAAAGCGAATGTGAAATCTAAAAACAAAAAATTAAAAGGGAGGGGGGATGAATTTGTTATAATCCATTCTCATCTATATAACACAGGTCTCCAGACCTTCATGCTAGATGCTATTATATGCAATATTATATGGAATACATAGGACATACTCTATACAATATATAAATATATATATATATATATATATATATATATATTATTTACAACAGGATAAAGATGCTGTTATACACAATTCAGAAATCCCAATTAGTCATTAATCACATTTTATTTAGGAAATTTAAAAAGAAAACAAATTAGACAACTCTACTACTGCCATTCCCAATTTCAATTTCCCTCACCTCCATGCTCCAACCATCCTTATTGAAAAGTAAACAGGAGTTGAGGTGGAGACATCTTTAATGTTACTCATTTTCCCTGGAAAATGTATGGCCAAGCACTTTTACAATCTCAAAAATGAATGGAGCGATTATTTTCATAGCTTGTTATTAAAGAAATAGCCAAAATAACTCTTCAGTATAATTCTCAGTAAGAAACTTATCCATATCATCTCTGAGGCTTGATCTCTATTAAATGGAGCTTTTGTTTTTTTGTCTGTGAAATGAAGATTACAACAGCTACCTCAGATTCAAAGAGGTCAAATAAGCTATCGTTTGGTGGTGGTAATGGTGATGGTGAGGACGACAATAATTGCTGATATAGTTTCACTTGTATAGGAAAACAGTAAAGAGTGAGTGGGGTACACTCTCTGCACCCTCTGTGAAGACTCCTCAGAACGAGATGGGAGAGAAACTATTTGGAAACCAGAGATAGACTTTTGGAAGACTGGACAGACCTGAGTCCTGGGTTTACACAACCTAGGACCCTTCCCCCCTTCCCTTGTTGTCATCAGCATTAGGCCCCTTTCAGGAGTTTTAGACCTTCACCCTTGTATGCCACACCCTTAAGAGCATTAGGCTCTTTTTCAGGAGTTTTTGACCTCCACCCTTGCTTGTGACCTTTTCCCCTCCCTTGCTTTGGCATTTACTAAGTAAGGCCATGGATGATACCTCATCTCCCTGTTCCACCTCCCTGCCAATAGGAGATAGTGGTGGGCTTCTTTATCATCTGCCATTGGGTTAGATTTCACGCCAAGACTGAGAGCCCGCCTCCTAGCCAATGGAAAAAGGGACAGCCAGGGGGAAGGGGCTTGACTGCTTTAGGTTAGAAATTTTTATTCTGCCTTTTGTAACAGGCCTCCTCTCTTTGATCCCCGCTATGGAGAAGATCTCCCTCTTCCTGTGGGGGAAGAAAATAAAACTTCCTATTCCTTCCTCGAGATGCCTCTGACTTTTGATTTTTCTTGGGTGGGGGATTTTTGGGGTCCCCATACTCCACACAAGAGTTTGCTATACCAATTCAGATCAGTGCCTGCTCTGCAGCTTCCAATCTTATGGAATGGCTGGAGGACAATGAGATGTTAAGGGGCTTGTTCAGGCCCACGTGTATGTCAGTACGTGCCAGAGTCAGAATTTTCATGCAGATCTTCTTGAATCTGAGATCACTTCTCTATCCACTCCTCAATGCTGCCGCTCTGAATTCATGCAACATTTGGAGGTGTCCCACATAGTCTCTGTGTTCATAATGGTTTCTGCCACATTTCAAGGATCAACGTTATCTCCCGTATAGAGGAAATTTATACTAAAATACAAAGCTTTTCAAAGCACAAAGCTATGAAGTCTACAGGATCATGGGGAATTAGAAAAAGTCTAAGAGACACTACAGCACAGTTAGAGTCCTTTGTAAATTTTCTATACCAGAGTTCCTTACGGGCCCTAGTCAATTACAATTAGTCAGCTTGATGGGTAGTACAATTTTTTCCCAAAAAATAGAATTCATATTTGCCAATGCTTTAATCAAGAATGGTCCAGTGATTTTTAGGTCATAAATAATACTAGCAATTTTTAAGGAGATATAAAGGGATGCCATAATTTATTTTTAAAGTCACATGAAAAAAGTTCTTGTAGTCAAGGGAATAAAAAACAGTCATGGGAAAAAAACAACAATATACACACACAATACCTTATGTACTCTGCTCTGTATTTTCCTGTATTATTTCACTACCGATTAGTTCATTTTAATTTGGCATGTAAGAAAAACAATTGTCCAAGGCCAGTCACAGAAAAAAATAGCTTATTTAATTTGTCAACAATACATATTTTGTGCGGGAATTTAAAAAACACAACTCAGCTTGCCAGACTGTACATATAAAGGCTGTAATCATGAACTGTGCAGCTGGGTGCACAGTGGAGAGGGCAACAGACCTGGACTCAGAAACACCTGAGTTCAAATCTTACCTAAGACATTTACTAGCTGTGTGACCCTGGGCAAAGTCCCTTAACCCTGTTTGCCTCAGTTTCCTCATATGGAAATGAGCTGGAAAAGTAAGGAAATGCAAACCACTCTAGTATTTTTGCCAATAAAACCCTAAACAGAGTCACAGAGAGTTGGACATGGCTGAACATCAATAATCACTGACTAGTGTCCTCCTTTCAGGACACAGAGGGGTGCCTTCAGAGAAAATGAGGATGATCAAAACACACACACACACACACACACACACACACACACACATACACACACACACAAACACACACTGTACAGAGCATAGAGTTATCTATTCTCATCCATACCTTTTTTTGCCTTTATATATAGACATAACTAATGATATTCCTAGCATACAGAATGTACATACCTAAACATATCAATGAAAATGGCTATGATCTCCTTCCAGACACGAGGTAAATGACAATAATCCACACAGCAGCTTTAAGAACCCTGAAACTCTGAAGGAGGATCCATCACCAAACTACCATTCTACCACCAACATAGATAAGAAGGCGTGCTAGACTTGGAGTCAAGAAGACTCAATTTCAAATGCAGACTCAGACAATTACTAGCTAGGTGACTCTGGGTCATTAAAAAAATCTATCTGTCTTAGTTTCCTTATGTCTAAAATGGGGGTGGTTATATGACCTAACTCCCAAGTTGGTTGCGAGGATATGATGAGGTATGTAAAGTGTTTTGCAAATGTTAAATCACTATTTAAATGCTAGCTATTTATTATTATTGGTTTTTTTATGGTTTGATTAATTCGAAAAGCTTCTCCCTGATGTTTGTTACCATAACCCTGTTGAGACAGATAAATGGAGATCTGATGACACTAAAAGACCTTAACCAAATTAAATAAAAGATCAATCAGAGAGGAGGCTGCAGTTCAGGAAGTGTGCCTATGATACATGATCTGGCTTTATCTTCAATCAAAAGAAGGGAAAAGAAAGAGGCTTAGGAGATTTTTGTGTCAAGCTGACCAAAAATTATCATATCTTAATACTTCAAATTTACATTTCTCATTGAGACTACTGCTGTATTCCCTGATAAAACCATCTTAGAAAAAAAACAATTCTTAAAGGGTTTATCCTTCAAGAAGAATATTGACAACAAAAAAAGAATTCCTTAGATTAGCTGCAACAACATTGATAAAAAAAATTAATTCATCCAATTAAATTGATCTTTTCTCCTATCCTGAGGAAGGATTGTATGAAATTCCAAAGTTGTTGTCCTGTCTGCTAAATCCTTCTGCTTCTTCATTCCCTGTACTTTTAAAGTATATTTAACCTTTATCATAAGGCCCAGATATGGAGACCATTAGCAGATTAATCCTTCCAATCCTGGGTCAGAATTAATCCACATGACTTTTTGCATAATAAAGTAAAGTAATTCAGTTGTTAAAAAAATTTTTAAAAAACCTACTGAGAAGGAAAGAGAGAAGCCATAAGCATGTGTATCATGAGATACACACACACACACACACACACACACACACACACATCCACATCAAAGCCAATTTTGCTTTTACTATAATATGAATGTATTGAATACAATTAGGATTCTAAACTGATCACCTGTCAGGCAGTCAACAAGCATTTGTTAAGATCTTCCAAGTGCCAGACATAACACTGAGTGCTGGAAATGCAAATACTAGTAGAAATAAGCTCCTTTTCTCAAGGAGTTTACATTCTAAATGGGGAAGATAACACATAAAAGGAAGATAAAAAGGGTGGGCCGGGGATTAAAGAAGGTACCAGGAAGGGAGGATGGTAGAAGAAATTTTCAAGAGAAATGAGATCTGGCTGGCATAGGCACCCTGCTTAAGGAGATATTCTGGGAAGCAGCATCCTTCCAGAGGGAGGGACTGTAGGGGTGCCTTCCTTTATACTTTCAATGTATGATTTCCAGTGCTGGAGGGGAGTACAATAATAAACTATAGGAAGTTTAGTAAACTTAGCTTCCTTTCCTTCTTGATCCAGAGCTCTGAAGCATCTGTACAATCATGGCAGTTTCCTGACAGAAACTATGAGGTTCCCATATGGGAGATCATGAGAAGGGACAAACATTAATCTATACTCTCAGGGAACAGTATAACTCTGTATAGATAGAGGCTAGAATGAATCTAATATGAAAGAACCCTGACATCAGGGTTGAGAAAGGTCTAAGCTCAACAGATAAACATCCCTAAATTTGGGGAATCAACAGGAGTTCCCACATCAAATGATGTTCTAGAGTCCCAAATCATTATTAAGGAAAAAAATAAACCCACACTTTTAGAAGATAACTAGTTTGTAAGGTGGTTAAATCAAAGCTTATTGGTTACCTACCCAGTGTAAACACCCTACTAGATGTATGGAATCTGAAGGAAACCAATGCATTTAGAAGAGTCACAAGAACAGTAAAAGAAACCATGTCACATGAGGACCAGCCTTGGATTGAAGGAATTGCTAGTCACTAATTAACCTTGGTGGATGGGGGAGGGGTGGTGGAAATGAAGGATTCCCTCTTTAAGAAAACAGGCTTATTTGGTTTAAAGGAAAGACATGTAAAAACTAAATGTCAACCTAATCTAGGTGAAATCTTTCCTAGATGAGTTATTCCAAAATGGAAATGTAATGTAAGGTAGCATTCTTCAAATTCCCAGAATAATTTAGAGACCATCAGAACTGGCTTTGAATATTATTCCGTTGTGTGGATTCTTGCACTGAGTATACAACAAGATTAGATGCTATTTTCTTCCCTTATTTTTTCTTGACCTTTGAGAACAGAGACAGAAAGAGATCAAGAACCAGCATCACACCAGAATCCAACCTCACATCAGCTATTACCATTGATAATTGACTCAGGTCAATTGCATGTTGACTTATCCTAGTCTACCCAGGAACTCCCTTCTCTTATTAACTCCTGACATGATAGGGTCTCCTGAAGAAGAAAAAACAAATTCACATAATAAGACATTTAGGGAGAGGAATTCCTGAAGCTGAAAAAAAGTGAATTCTTTGGTTCAGGTTTTCCTATATGAGCATTCTATGTGAAAAGCAAACAAAGCATAAAATGTTGTGCCTACAATCAGGCAGCCCTGGATTTGAATCTTATTGCAAAAGCATATTAGATACATGATAGTAGGTAAGTTATTAAACTTCTTTAAAGGATGAAAAATGCAAAAACACTGGATTTGGAGTAAAAGTAAATCAGAGGATTTGGGTTCAAATCCTGACTACTATTTGTTACCTGTGTGATCTTAAACAAATCACTTAACCACTCTGTGTCTTACTTATTCATCTTTAAAATGAGAGCATTGGATTACATACTGTAGGAAGCCCCTTTCAACTCTAAATTCATGAACCTAATCATTTTTTTTTCCTGAGAAAGATACATAGAAAATAAGGCACCTTTCTATTGGATTTTAGTTGGAAATATTTTATGTTGCTTCAAATTGTTGTGACACAATCTTATTTTCCAGGAAATCTAAAATTACCCAATATTTGAGAATTAAAAATGACTACTTAGAGAAATGTCATTGTTTATATTATGATGTTCCCATGTCATTAACATATCCTGTGAAAATATCACCCATCGTCTCTGTAAACATTTTCTCTATCTTGACAAACGGATTTGATTATGGTGAAATCTTACATAGCAATAATTGCAAATGTTGAAATATTCAAGAAGAAAAATCATTTCACTGAAGAGTTTACAAAATATTAGGCTAAAACCAAACCTTTTGTAGCATTTTTGATTTCTATGTTTCACATAACATATGTTTATTTTTCATTTTATTTCTATCATTTTCTGTCATTAGATCAGTGTTTCTGATGTTTCCTGCTATGATGACTGCTATGTTAGTTCAGTACTCTAATCTTAAGTCATTTCAAAATTTATAAGTAATTAAGGCTTTTAAAATAAAATAATGAATGAATTTTAAAATCAATGAATTTTTGCTTCTAACTTGGCAAACAGACTTTTTTAATTGACCCTTTATGATGATGACCCTCAGTAATAAATATTCATATTGAGTCAACAAAATTCAATTCAATGAAAATGTGTCAGTGCTTATCTGATTATAAGGTACTATTAGGCACAGAATATACCAAGAAAAATGAAATAGCCCTGACCTCTGACCTCAAGGAGTTTAAATTCACTGGGAAAATACAACACATACACAAATAAGTAATTAAATAACCATTTGAAAATGGAGTGAATTCTAACACAAATGGCATCAGGGAAGGTTTCACAGAGGAAGCTGAATCTGAGACGTGCTTTGATGTAAGATAAGTATGCCATGAGTTAAATGGAAGACGATCTCAAGCACAAGAGCAGGAAATGAGGAAGAGGGAAAAGAAAGAATGATTTGATTGTACCAACATTGTCACAGTACCATTGACTGTCTAATATAGTTAAATTTTTCTTGAGCTATCAAGAATTATTACCTACTTTTATTATAGATATTAACATAGAATAACTAGAATAGAATCCAACTAGATTTGTCTCTGTATCCACCATCCTGGACAAAATTATTTACTCAATATACAAAGCAGCAACTATTTTTAAAAGTCACACACAAAAAATATGGTAATATGATATAGTGGTTAGAACAAGTCTGGCAGTCAGACCTAGATTCTATTATGACTGTAGTCATTAATTTGTTTTGTGACTTTAATAAATATAGTCTTAGGTTACATTACAATGGAGCTGCAGCAATAATAGCATCCATCTTTGTATATTGACTCACAGGGATTTTGGGTAGATTAAGATATAATGTTTAAAATGTTTGATAGATGATGTAGCAAGGATACTATCATATTCAATAAGCAAAAGGACCATCAGATTAACCTAAAGGTCATAACAGGTCTTTAGTAAAATGGTTTCATATCCATTCTTAGTTTCCAGGTTTATAAATATGAAGGAGATGCCCTGATAAGTCCTAGAGACATTGTAAGTCACAAATTTTTTCCTCTTAATTTGAGGTAGTCATTTTGTCCTAGAAATTTCTCTCCAAGCTTGTCTTGAAAAAGCATGAGCTTAATTTCCCTATATTTTGAAGGGCATACAAGTTCAAGTGTATGGAATTATATGCACTACAAGAAAAATTCAAAGCCCCTGGGCACCTACACTAAAAGTGACTTACTTCTCCTGACATTTACTCTAAATTTGATCATATGTACTGCAGTATGTTCATAAGCCCATAAGTGTAATAGTCAACATTTGTTATAACTTTAGTACTGTCTAAGAAATATATTTGCAAGTATGGGCAAAGATGCTATGAATTCACTCACTGTCAAATGTAATGGGGTTAAGCTATTATTATGTATAGTAGACATTTGATTAATTCTGTAGAATGTAGTGATTTGCTTAAATTCACAGCACTTTCAGAAAATTTACTGCCCTTCAAATTTTGGGAAGACAAGAGTCCATTTCATAGCTATTACTTTACATTTTCATTTAACTTCCAGTCTTCATATCAATCTATATCAGCCTTAAGCTTTTCTGAGTCCAAAGATCATTAACCAATTGCTGTTCTAGCCTTGCCCAAGTGGCAAGTCTTCCTGGGAGCTGTCATCTTCCTCAGTGCTGTCTCCTGACAGCAGGACCATAGGGTTAGTATACTGATTACACAGAATGGGGGAATGGAGAAAGAAGGGTTCATATATCAGGGTACCATGATCAATCAAAAAAACCAGGAACAGATGGGAGTGCCTGTGTAATAAAATACAGCACAAAACTCAGCAACACAGTAGTCATTTGTGGGTCAAAGGTATAAATCCCTAAGACATTAACAAGGCTATTTAGGGGAATATATTCAGAATAGTTTGGGAGATCAATTTTCTATGTTCATTTACTTGGGAGGGCCTTCAGACTTTTAGGTCAAGCTAGGGGAGCTTCTTGCCTGATGGATCACTATTAAGGTTCTTAGTAATTCGCTTCTTTATTCTCCCAAAGAGGCAATAACTGTCTTACACAATCTTGGAGATGGAACATTACTTAGTCATTTATGTCTGAGGGACTAGGGACTAGAGCTATCTAATCCACATAACCTCGTGTTGATCAGGTAAGAAGGAAGAACAATATTAAACTTCAAATATCCTTTCTACCAATGAAACCACTATTGGGTTTATGCTCCATGGAGATTTAAAAAAGGAAGAAGACGAATATGCACAAACACACACACAAATTTTTTTAATAGCAAAGAATTGAAAACAAAGAGAGTCATGACCAAATGATAAACAGCTAAATAAATGTTTTGAAATGGATAACTGAATATTATTGCACAATACAAAATGATGAAACAGAGTTTCAGAGAAACCTCTGGAGAACTGTGTGAACTAATGTAGAGTGAATTGAACAGAACCAGAAAAAAACTATAAAATGACATTGTTAAAATAAAAATAATAACCCTTGAAAAATTTAAGGACTAGCAAAACTTTTGCACTGAGCACTGATCTGGGCAGAGATCAACTATGATTCCAGAGAAACAAAGATGAATTATGCTACCTACCTCCTGACAGAGAAATGATGGATTCAAGATCCAGAATGAGACATGTGTTTTTAGACTAAAAAAATTCGGAAATTTGCTTTGCTTGACTCTGTGTAGTAGGATTGATCTTTTGTTTTTATTTTTCCCCAAATAGGGAGTTGGGAGTGGGGAGGACAGAGAGCAGCCAAAAAGAAAAAGAAGATATTTGATGAATATTTGAAATGTAAAGAAGAGAAAAGAAGGCTAGAAAGAATCCAAGACAAAGATTTTGTTTGTTGTTGCTTCTTTTGACCTTTTCTGACTCTTCATTATGCTATTTGAGGTTTTCCTGGCAAAGATACTGGAGCACTTTACCATTTCTTTCTTCTGCTTATTTTACACATGAGGAAACTGATACAAACACAATTAAGTGACTTGTCCAGGATCACTAAGCTAGTAAATGTCTGAGGCCAGATTCAAAATAAGGACCACTCATCTTCCTGACTCCAGACCTAGTGTTTTATCCCCTGTACCACCTAGTACATGATAGCTTTAAAAGTTACATGCTGAATTTATCATATATTTTCAACCTAAAGTTGTACATAATGGAGATTTATAATTTCAAGCACAATCTTCTTTTCCTATTCAATTATATTTTAAATAGCTACCTACATATCCTATATCTAGTATATTTTTCTGTTCTATCCATAAGAAAATCTTTAAATATTAAGTGTAGAAAAATAGTTTTTAAAAAATAATAAAAAGAATACAAGATTTTTGAGATCATTAAAGAGTAGGGAGATAAGTTTCTTTCAGTAAAGACATTTTCTTTTGTAATCTCTCACACATTTGCTGTGCTGTAAAATTAATGTTTCATATTTATATGGTGGTTTAAGGTGGTTTAAGGTGTATTACATCATATAAGTCTCATGACAACCTTGTGAGTTAGGTGCTGTTATACTTCTTTTACAGATGAGGAAACTTAGAGAGGTCAAACATCTTGCTTAGTCCCACATCTGGCAAGTGAATGAGCCAGGGTTTATACCGAGGTCTTTCAATTCCAGTACTCATACTTTCTGGTCCAATTAATATTAAAATATGGAACAAAAAAGGAAGAGGGAGGAAAGAAAAATATGATTTGGAGGGGACTACGGTGATAGCCTCTGAGACCTCCAAAATACTCAAAACCATAGTAGTAATGGTATTCTATAGAGTGACACTGCTGCTGGAAATCACAAAGAGGTACAATAGATGTTGCAATGAATAACAAAATGGGTTATGGTCTTCCACAATTTTTCATTTAAAGACAATCCGAATAGCTGAATTTTGTTTCATTTTTGGAACACATTAGCCGTCATTTGACAATCTACCATGAAGCAAGTCATTCTGGTTGGTAAGATGGTAAAACCAATCAGATTCACTGGAATACATTTGTATGGATTATGCCATATAGTCAGGGACAATTCTTCATTTCAGATATCATTTCTGTCATATTGTGTATCTATGCCTAGAAAGATTTTGTTATCCCAATATTTATTCATGACCCTGACTAGTTACACAGTCCCCATATTATGAGTGCTATGCTAGAAATTTTACCACAAACCATTTCCTTGAAGGGTCCAACAATCTGATCTGTGAAAATCCACTGATATTCTCAAATAGCAATACTTTGCTGAGGCCTATTTGTCAATTCTCCCAGTATTCCCATCCCCAACCTTCAGGTTTTAGCAGAAGTAACTCCATTAACTCTTATGCCTTTTAAATATATCAGGAATCCCTTTGTTTGTAATATGTTAAATATGTGTTACCCAACCAATAGATATTTGGATCTCCATGTGTTCATATAAAAGCAATTTCTTTTCCTTTCTTATCACTTCTAATGTCATATAGTCTCTCTGAATCTATTTTGTAGCAACATGCTCCAGAGGGATAAAAATTATCCCCTCCTTTCAGTTCCTAAAGGGTGTTGTGATATGTTTGGGATTGAGGGAGAAGATCTCTCTCTCTCTCTCTCTCTCTCTCTCTCTCTCTCTCTCTCTCTCTCTCTCATTCTCTCTCTATCTTTCTCTCTCCCTTTCCCCTTCTTCCTTCCATGCACACATGCATACACACACATGCACACACACACACTATTAAAAATGTACTCTAGAGCTCAAGGGCAAAAATTAATAGTCCTGCTATGCCAATATAGCCTCTCCTGGTCAGACCATATCCATAGTATTATATTCAGTTCTGGGTACCATATTTTAACTGGGGTCACTCCAGACCGATGTACCTAATAAAGGATGACCAAGGTGGTGAAGTGTTCCTCATTGCAAATGAAGAATAACTAAAAGAACTGGGAATGTTAAGACTATAGAACAGAAGACTTGAGTATAACCTAATAGTTGTCTTTAAACACAGCAAGGGCTTTCACGTGAAAGAGGTACTGCACTTATTTTATTCTTTATAACTCCAAAGAAAGGTGTCAGCATGATGAAGCAGAACCAATGTGATATGAGGAGTTAGAAGATCTGAATTTTGGCAGTGGTTCTACCAGTGATCTGTGCTGTGCCTGAATGTGAAAGAAGTAGTGAGAATGAATGAATGGGAATGAGGGAGACATGGCCAAGATTGATAGGGGAAAAAGACCATTTTGCCATCATTATGTCTCAATTATTACTTCCTTATGAAACAGACATTGAGATTTATACCTGTAGAACACACATAGATATAGATACACATACACAAACACACACACACACACACACACACACACACACACACACACACATCTTACTGTCACATTTTACATACTGGAAAATAGATGTCCAATGAGTTGCCCATAATCACACCATTAGAGAATTATTAGTTAATCAGCTAATATTAACTGATAATAAAATCAGATCTAGAACTCAGATCTCCAAAATCCCATTCTAATACCCTCAATTTAATTAAATTTTATTTGTTTGGCCTGACCAAGTGATTCCACCAGAATGTGCAATTCCATGTGAGGTGATAGGACCTATTCCAAAGAAAATCATCAACTGGACTCAATCTTAAAAGCAAAGAGAATTGACTCAGGTACTGAGCAGGTAAGTGACTCACCCAAAGTCATACTCAATGTATCAGAGGTCAGATGAAACAATACTTTCTTGACTTCAAGGAAAACTTGATAGCCTTAAACATGTACCCTACCTTGTTATTATAAATCTATCCTTTAAATTCTTTTTTTTTCACCATTCTTATCTAGATTAAATTGGGTAAAATCTTATTGAAAATACTTTTTCCTACAGTCTAGGGGATTTTTAAAATTTGTTCTAGTTTTAATAGTTTCTAGCATCTAATTACTAGTCTATAGAGACAAAGTGCTATGAAATGTGACCACACAAATTAATACAGCATGTAACCTTTAAGTAATGTCTCCACATACTCAGCCAAGTACCAAATGCATTTTCTTCTTGTGAGTTTACATTCTTTACACAGCAAGACACAATTTTAGGAATGCTTCAGGGTGGTTGCTAAATAAAGTATATGTTCACATTACTACAGAAAGGACATTAGAGAACTGGATAGAATTTTCTGCAGACAACATTTTTCTAACTTGTTTCCCAACTCTGACAGTCACAAATTAACCAATGACAACTTTTTGGCCTTCTAACAAACATGATTCCGTTTTCCTATTTGACCTAACTTTCACTAACTTTCAGCATTTGGATAAATATTTTCCTTATGTTTTATTTTTCACAGGCTCTATGCTACATCAATTAGTCACAGAAAAAGACTCAAGTGCTAATGGATTTTCATAATATTTTCAAATGGTAGGCAAAATTTAAAAGGGAAGGTTATCTCACAGTCAAGGAGCTGACTGTATTTCAGTTGATTTAATCCCATTCAATTCTTGCAATTCAACTTTTATCAAATATCTATAATACATTTGGGAATTATTCAAACAAGTCACTTGAAAACCACCAGTCAACACTACAAAACAAGCTGGTTGGCTTTTGTAGATCAGTCATTAATCTCTGCCAAGTATTGACTTTGTCAGCCTACTGCAGGGAAATCACACACACATGCATACACATGCACACAGAGAGATCAGCTAAAAAAATGGCAAGATTAAGCAGATTGATATTACTATGGTTATGTGGCTTGAATGCCATATAGACAAAGAAATTAAATATATAGAGATAGATGTAGAATATATAGTTACATTGTATTTCACTTCTTTATATATGATTATATAAATATCTTTAGAAATGCTTTATATTTATAGAAATACATAGATTTCATTTTCTTTATACATATAAACATATATGTATGCACACAAAGAAATAATTCTATTTCTATACATAGACAAAAGTATATATGTGTGTGTCTATATATACATATAGATAGATAGATATGCAATTTTACTTTATATGTGTGTATATAATTTGTCTATATTGCATTTGAACCACATAACCAAGGTAATATCAATCTCCTTTGCCCTGCCATCTTTCTAAATGATCTGAATCGCTACTTGGTGAGTCTGGTCAAGTAAAAGAAAAATTCATGAAACATTCAGATTGATCATGTTGGTCAAGGGTTTACATTCTACTGAAAATGACTTGCTTTATAAAGGGTTCCTTGACAGTAGATGAGTGAAGTGGAATAAAAGGCCCTTTCAAGTTCACTACAATAACTTTCCCCCTTTCATTCTTATTTAACCTCTTCTTCTCTATTAATATTTTCTTACCAGACATGTTCAGGTCACTTCAATTACAAAATCCCTTCCATTCACTCTGCTTCTCAGTGTAGCTTTCATCCTGTCTCTCTTCTTTCTCATGGCTTAAATTCTAGAAAGAGGAAGCTATGTTTATGGCCACCACTCCCCCACTACTCGCTCCCTGAAATCTAGCTTCTGTCATTACCATTGTACAGAAACTACTTTCCCTAACTTCAATGATGGCTTCCTAAAGGTCAAAGTCAATTATTTCTATAACCTCTGTGACCCTCCTGCTCCATTGGACACTGCTGATTATCAACTTTCTCCTCTGGATCTGACCTTCATTTACCTTGTGACATCTTTTCTCTTATGTTTCTCCATCTAATAATATTGGCATCCCTTTTCATTCTTGATTCTGTTAATCATATTCAGTCCTCTCTTCAATGAATACATTTTTTTCTTCTAAGTCTATATTCAACAAATCTCTCTCTTTTGTTTTTTTTTTAACTCCAGTCTCCTATCTCTAAGTGCCTGCTGGACTTACCAAAGTATCTGAAATTTAATATATTTAAAAAATAAACTCACTTCCCATTCCTGCCCCATAATCCTAACTTCTCCATTTCAGATATTAATGATGCCAGTGTTTCGGGTTTATATAGTCCCAGGTTATAATTCTGCCAAGGTTATAAATCTGGGTGCCAGTTTGCATTTTTCCCTTTCATTTCCCAAATCCCAGTCCAAGCAACAGCCATGTCCTTCAAAATCTACCCTGGAAAAATGCCTTGCAACGATCTCTTCCATTCCATTTTCACTACCATCACACTACTTCAAGGCAGCCTACATTAAGGTAATTACTTTTGGTCTACTTGCTTCTAGCTACCAGATCTGTAGTCTTAGTTGCCAAAGACACAAAGAGTTAGCTTGCCTCATATAGCCAACATTTATCAGTTCAAGATGTGAATTGAGGTTGTTCTGAATCTAACATAAATTCTGCATTATGCAATGATGCCACCTTTTAAGAGGTGAGTAGTATAACAAATATTACTATATCCCTTTTACACTAGAGTAAACTGAAGAAAAAAGAGATGAAGTAACTTTCATCCTTTGGATAGAATTCATGGAAGCCATTGAAAGATGTAGGCCTTCTCCAAATCCAATGGTTTTTTTATATGGCTATGGACAACTAATGCCATAATGTGGAAACTTCTTCCACTTTATTTTTTTTTACCAAATGTCCTGGCATCATTTATCCAAGTATAGCAGCTGCATTATGGCTTTCTTCCAAGTAGTCTAGCACTTGCTGGTGTTCAACAAGGAAATGAAGACTAGGTAGGGACAGGAGGGACCCCACTCTCATCAAGAATATGTATGATTCAGGGAAATGGCACCTGATTTTTCTGTTCCTTTCAATCCTCCAAGTTGTTGAGTAAAGCTTAGTTTTGGAAAATTACATCATTGGCATTTCCAATATTCAGAAATGGAGAAAAAGGCAACAGAAAGGGTGTAACCAACAGCGGCTCTGGTGTTGGGTAGAGCCAAGCTGAGGTAGCAGCAGTAGCAGAAGTAGCCGGCTGGAGCCAAAGGGCACATTTTGTTAGGTCACCCTGGCTTTTGCAAACTGTTCCTGGCCTCTCTTAGCTTTACTGTTTTTTGTCTTGAATCTGAGTTTAAGAAGCTCCAAAGCCTATCATTTTGGGGAAAAAAAGTCGTTTATTTAAGATATAAAAGGAAACAGAAAGTTGAGGAAAAGAAATTAAGCACAGAAATCAGGGTGGTTGCAAATGTTATACAAACAAACAAGTCAGAGCATCTCTTAAAAAGTAAACCAATGCGTGAGAATCTTGCTTCAGTTCCAACTTAAGGAGTTGACATTTCCCCTGCAAAAATATACCCTGGGAATCATAGCCATTTTGTGCAAATCTATTTTTGTTCAATAAGGTCTACTCTCATTGGGACTCATTTTTCTCATCTGCACAATGAGGGAGCTGGACTAACTAAGGGATCTTCTAGCTCTAATATACTCATTATAGAAAAGGTTATATGGTACATATACTTTTAATTCTTTTTTGCCATGGAGTTCAGTGAATCAGTGATGAGGGATATTCAATGCAGTCTTCCTGTGTTTCCTTACCCTCTCTTGACCACTTTCCCCTAAGGAAGGACAGTGGGATATCTAAAGATTCCTTTGTGTCTTTATTGCTGCATTTTTACACCAGAAAGATTTGATTAAGAAAGCTATGTCCAATATAAGTGAGATCTCCACCCTTGAGCACAATATGAACCCGTCCATTAAAGGACTATCAAAAACAGGTAGAGTCGGGGTTCTTAACCATTTTTGTTTCATGGACTCCTTTGGAAGACTTATGAAGCCTATAGAGTCTTTCTGAAAATTATGGTTTTAAACACAGAAGATCAAAATGAATTACCAAAGAAATCAATTTTATTGAAATAGTTATCAAGACACAGTGACACAGACATAGACACACATGCACACAGAGGAAACATATTTACCAGTTTTAAGACCCACCCCCTAAGTATGCCAGGCAGTTTGAAAGCCTCGGAATAAATGAGACAAAATAGGTAAAACATTTTGAGACTATTCAGCATGGTGAAAATCTGATATAATGTTAGTATTATTGAGAGACAACATAGTATAGTTGTGCAGTAGGGCTATAAATCTGAAAGTACTGATTTCAAGTATTGCAACTAGCACATTCTCACTGTGAGACCTTGAGCAGATCACTGAAACTCTCAGTGTACTGCTACTGTATTAGATCTTAAGTTGGAGAAAACATATTCTTGGTAGGTGAGGAGTCTCTTCCATCAATGAAGTCACAAGGCCAGAACCCCCCCCCCAAAAAAATTACCCTCATAATGTATCATTGTATTAACAAGACTTGAAAACATTTCTGCCTAAAATATACTACTTCTTTGTTTAATTTATCATCCTACAACTGGAGCACAATGGAGAAACATGATATATGAGTGTGCAGGCTAGCAGGCAGACATGAGATCACCAGTGGAAAACTCTGCTGGACTAAAATGGGAACACAAGTATGAAAATTAATATTTGTCCCAGCTTCTGATGCTATGGTGTCAACTTTTGCCTTGTATTAGGAGACTCTTTTAGAGCTAGACATCATTCCTTCAGTTCATTTACTGCTGAGTGATCCTTTCTAATTAAACTATAAAAGAAAATCAATAGAGACCTGGAAAGAATAGTCATTTACTGTAATTTGCATTCATTGGTGGTTAACATCTGAAAAATCAGCACCCATTGAAAAAAGTTTTAAGACTTCCCTTATAATGATAAGGAAGACAGGATATTTTATTAATTGCTTAATTCATATGAAAGGAATTTGATTCGTATAAAGTACATTATATTCCAGGCTTAACAAGGTATGAAGTATAACATCAAATTTGAATGAAAACTCTTTGAACAAAGCACCCAGCATTAGGTCATAGCAAAAATGAAACAACAACAAGCCCAATTCATGTCTAGTCACATGGGGATATAGCAGGGAGTCCATCTGTTCAAAAGGGAAAAGACTGCTCTCTTTGCTACTTAATTTTGTCTTGGACACTAGGGCAGAGAGTGATTTTGGTTTTCCGTCAAGTTTCTTATAAACCAATTAGTAACTTAAGTCACTTGATAATTCCGTTTAAAAAAATGTTCTCAGTTAATGAGCAGAAACTAAAAATGGAATTGGATTAATAGAAAAAGAAAGATACCAAGAAAGGACTGTAAAAGAAGCAGTGCTTTTTGTTTGTTTATTTTCCATTTGTTCTGGAGAAATATAACATATTCATACAGTGCTGTACAATTCAGAAGCACTTCATAAGCATTGTTCCATTTGAGAGATCTTGAAAAACAGGGAATAACAATTAGGCAAAAGGTCTGCCCTTTGGGAAACCTTATCAGAACTTGGATGTCATTTTCTCTTTGATCAATGTGTGGGTGCCTAATTCATCAATTTGTAATGAGGTTTTTTTTTCCTCGACTTCTGGCATACTTTGGTAAATAATTGTGCGTTCAATATATTCAGCTGAGTTTTTGATAGACAGTTTTCTTGTACGAATATATCCCTACCCCGAGACTAAAGAAATGTTCAAATAAATGTTCAAAAAATAAAATTCCAGCCCCATTGGTTATTTTTCCCCATAATTTTCTTCCATCATTGCAACCTTGTTAGCTGGTAATAAAAAGACAATGACGTTACGTTGATCAGAGTACACTCTTCTTGAGAAACAAGGGCTATCTTACTTTTGTATTTATATGGACAATGCTTGGCACATGATAAGATCTTAGTTTTTTCATTCATTCATTTATTCTTCCCTTATTCTCACCTAGAAAGAGGTATAAACTGTAAAATACAGAAAAGCATTTTGTCGGGTCACTAAGTAAGGGAACCTTAAAATTGTTTTCGGAACATGATGCTTGACTATCATAGATATAATACTGGAAAAACAAAAGGTCTAGATTCAGGTTTAGTTTCCTTTCTTCACTATAATCCTCCACCAATGTCTCCTCATAATTCTTCTTTCATCTATGCTATAGGACAGCCATATGTCAAGGAGTTTTTCTACCAAGTTAGAAAGGTTTTGAGTATGACCCTGCATAGAGGTCAGAGGAACACAGATCTTGAGCAGGAAGTGGCACTCTCCCACCACCAAATCCATTTAATCCCACCCTTTTCATTTTACCAATAATGAAATGGAGTCTTAGGGAATTGAAATGTGTTATGGAGAGTCATGCAGCCACTGGTGGAGACAGAGTTTGAACCCAAGTCCACTCACTCTGGGGTAGTTGGGGGTGAGGGAAAGGCTAGTTTATAGAGCATTGGGCATAGGAGTCAGGAAGATTCATCCTGAGTTCCAATCTGGCCTCAGATACTTAGTAGCTATGTGACCCTTGGCAAGTCACTTAGCCCTTTTTGCCTCAGTTTCCTCATCTGTAAAATGAGCTGGAGGAGAAAATAGCAAATGAAACCATTATCTTTGCCAAGAAAACCTCAAATAATGCCACAAAGAGTCCAAGACAACTGAAACAGCTGAAAAACAACGAGAACCACTTTCAAGTCAGGATTCTTTACTTTGTACTCATCTGTTTCATAGCTTTTCTGCAGTGACAACTTATGCTAAATTCAGAAAGGCTTGTTGCTGGATAATTGGCATCTTGAGGCTGAATTATTTTACTATTATTATTGTTGTTATTTTGGCCACAGCCACTCTAAAGGTGAAACCTGTCTGCTATGTTATAGAGGGATTGTGATCTTCATTGTGAAGATTTTTTGGAAATATAGACAAATTACAAATCACCATGGGTCCTCATAATGGCACAGAGATATACTTTTATATAAAAGAGGGATTCATCAGAGAATCAAGTGTCATAAAATCTCATAAAACAACCCAAGTTTGCATATCACAGAGCAGGAAATGCCATAGAGTGAACTGTGCCCTGATTAAAAACAAAATTTCACGGCGAGATCAAATATTTCAGGGTTAGAGAAAAACTAAGAATACTTGCTTAATAAAATCATAATGAAAAAAAATTCTTCCGCAGCTATAGAAAATGATCTCCCTCTTAACTTGAAGTTATATTTTTGTTTATCGAGGGAGATGGTTACTGGGGAGGGTGGTGTTTTCCTCGAAAAAGTTCAGCTCTTCTGGGTCTCATCTGAAAATCCCTCACACCCTTTGTAGGCTCAACACTTTGAATCCAGAATAATCCAGTCATAGCCAAATATCTAAAATGGGAACACTTGGTATTTCTTACCCGCTTTGAGCTAGAGAATGGATAACTGTACATATATGTGTGTGCATATATTTCTCTAGTCACTTTAAATTTACTGGAGCACAGCAGTAATTCCAGCTACTTTTAATCCATTCATTCATTTCAGTACATTGGAATCCAAAGCATTATTTCTGTTTAGCTGCCTAGCCTTGAAATAGCACACGGCAAAGCGTGTTCTAAAGCTCTTGCTGCTAGCTCCCAGTGATTGTTCCCAAATCCCAAGGGCTGCAAAGTTCAATCCTTTTATTGCTGTTACCAGACAGATCCAGACATCCAAGCATCAGCGACTGACTAGGGCAAGAAAATGAAAAGAAAATAAAGTAATATAAAAAGCTTTCTTTCAGGGATAAACTAGACAAAAACAAAATTAAGGCAATCTGTTTCCTTTGTGAATGTCACCACAAACTCCCATTTAGACCTGGCAGTCCTCAGCCTCCCTCTTCAACTTCTGATAGAGCTGCACTTCAGCCAAACTTGTAACCAACCAATGCAAAAGCAAAAGGCTATAAAAATAAGCATTCATCCTTCTTGGCAGGAAAGCCTTGTCTTGTAAGGAGAATAGTAATTAACAAGAGTGAAGCAAACGGTCTTTCTCTCTTCTTGAAGAAGCAGTAGAAGAATCCTATGTATAGGTACAACTCTCTTTTCTACACAGATGAACCAGGCAAATATCAACACTCAAACTGAACCACATGCTCACAGAAAGGGAAATATCTTAATCATGATGGTTACTATATGTAACAAAGCAATATAAGTCATTTTCTACAAAGGTGTAAAAAGTGGTTGAAGTAATTAAACCCGCTTTGTGCCTTATCCTCAACAGGTGCTTCCCTAATCTCCCTTAAATCTAGTTCTTTCCCTTGGTTGATTATTTTCAATTTATCCCATATGCAAATTGTATGTAGATAGCTATTTACATAGTGTCTCCCTCAATGCAATGTGAACTCATTATGAGCAGGGACTATCTTTCAGTTTTGTATTTTCAGCCCTAAGTACAATGCCTCACCCCTAGGAGGGACATAATAAATATTTGTTGACTGATAGGAACTGAGGATGTTTTGGTTGGAGATCAGAAACCTTACGAGCAGACATATCATCTATCTTATAACATATAAAGGACTGCCATCTGGGAGAGAGATTAGATTTGTCCTACTTTGTCCTGTCCTAGAGATAGTAAAAATGTCTAAGAGTTGCAAAAAGGCTGATTTGGACCCCGACATAGGAGGGAAATCCTAACATACAGGTTTCTTCAAAAAGGGAGTAGGCTTTCTCAAAAGTAGTAGACTTCACCCCTCCACCCTTGAGAAGTCTTGGAGAAGATACTGGTTGTACTCACATGTTAAAGATGGGAAAAGAAGGGAAGATTTTTAAAGTACAAGTTGAACTTGATGGCATCTAAGAACCCCCTCAAACTCAGATTTTTATAGTTTCGCAACTTATGACTTAGCTCTATCAGTATCATTACCTTGTCACTGCATTGAATAAGACCAAATTATCTTATTTTGTGCTGAGCAGGGGCTGAATTGTACAGTCCACAAGTAACCTAAAATAGGAAATTACATTAAATAGAAAAGTTGCTTGTGATTTAATAGGTCTAACAGGCAATTGTGTCACTGAAAATTAAATTATCTCCTGTCCTATGGGCTCACTGACTTATTATACTACAAATTACAATAGAAAAAAAAAATCAAACATGAATCCTATTGTGCTTCACATATGCAGCCACAAACAAAAAAAAAATCAATAAAAAATTAAGTTTTGCAACATGTCTGCTAGTGTCTTCTGGTTACTTCTGAGCTACAGTCATTTCATTTTGATTGTGGAAATTATTGAGAAGCAGACTTTCTCTAGTAACAGCATGTGAATACCCTTATGAAGCCTAGATGCATTCTCAATTCCTAAGCTAATTTAGAGTGGTTTGTGATGTCTGGTTATGACTAAACAACAGCAACTAATGATGACTAGTCAAAAAAAAGAAAAAAAAAGGAAAAGAAAAGCAACATGAAATGTCTGCAAGGCCAGACATACCAAATCAATCCCCCACTGCACCCCACCCCCCAAAAAAGAAAGAAAAAAGCAAACAAACAAAAAACCAACCTTCTATTAATTGCCAATACTTGACTGTAAAATGAGAGCCTGTGGCATAGAGTATAAAGAGTTGGTCATGGAATTAGAAAGACCTGGCATAGAGTCTGAGGTCTAATGTATGCTACCATGTTTTCCTGGACAAGTTAGGGTAGGTAATGATTGTAGATTATCATGGTGAAATAGGTGCTGATCTGCAATGGTAGAGTTTGCTCACCAATGAAATTTCCTCTATCAGTGAAATTGCTGGTGTGTTGGCAAGGAGCAGAATACCCCACTTCCAAAATACCACCTTCTAAAAAAAAGAAAGAAAAACACCTTCTGCCTTCAGGAGAAGAGATAGAGACAGAGATGGATGGGTGAATAGATATATAGACTAAGCCCATGTAAAGTAGTGACTATACTCCAGGCACTGTGTTAAACACTGGGGATAAAAAAATACATAAACAATTCAGTGCCTGCCCTCAAAGAATTTATATTTTATTACACTATGTCTAACAACTGGCCAAAAAAATCTGAATCTTTCCAAAAAGCATCTGTGTAATGAATTTTTTCTAATTTAGACATTAATTTTTGTAAGAATAATAAAAAATTGTTTACTGGAAAATTAAATAGATTTTTCAGAGACTCCAAGGACCCTCTATCAGAAGCAAATCTCTGTCACTAATCCATATAATGACAAGCAGAGATCATACTAATGAATAGAAGATTGTTTTGTAGCTAAGAAATGAAAGAAAAAAAACAACAAAAATGTGGAATCATCTTACAACAAATATAAAGACGTTGGGCAGGGAAAGGCAAAAGATTTTTATTAAATGTAGGATTTCACTTTTTTGCATGGAATGAAAAAAAAACCATGCCTTTCAATTACAATCTGAAAATAAATTATGCTGCCATCCTTTTCAATAGTTAACAATCTGTATGTCTCATCCTGTAAAAGCCTATCTCTTATTGTTGTAAGTAAAATCAATGAGCTCAGAGGAATGCAGAACTATGGAGAAAATCCACTCATTCTTTTTGGGACTCTTTGAAGGACACTTATACTTCTGTCCCTATTTTCTAGTCAATGAGGAACTGATCCACCCGGCTAAGAATAATCTCTAATTGAGTAAGAAATGTGACACTCTATTTTCCAGCCTCATTATCTTTTTAAAGGACGAACAATAATTGCAGCTATAACTTCTGCCTGATTTACTACTTCTGCTCCATTTTATTTTTTTGAAAATTAAAAGCTGCCACTGGCTGATTTTCTGAGAGGAAATAAATAGGGTTAACCAAGAGCATAGAACCATGAAGTCTATCCAAATAAGCAAAATAGCAAGATTAGAAATAGAATTTGCCGTCTGTTGATGATTAAGTTTGAATGATGCAGTCCTGAGGAAGATCCCCTACTTCTGTTTAATTGCCAGGAGTAGTGGGAAAGATGGGAGCAATATCAAATAAAGTAGGATTCAATCAAGAACAGGATCAGGATTTTGGTGTCCTTCAACATTCTAATTATAAACATTATTAAGTACCTGTAGCAAAAAAAAAAATCTTATAATTCTTGCTGGAAGACAACTTAAGGAATCAAAAATCACTTTGATGAAACTGAGACATACAAAGCTGAAATAGCTCTCCTTATGTCACTTGGCTAATGAATACTAAGGATATAAAGCTGCATCCCTTGAGCATCAGTTAAATGTTCTCTCTACAAATACATGCTGTCTTAACACTGTAAGGCCCTGAGATGGAAACATGAGTCTCCTACATACTCCTCATATGACCTTGGATAATAGTAGCGCTCTCTCTCTCTCTGTGCGTGCACATACACACACATAAACATATCTACATATATGTATATGTAGATATGTACACATATGTATGTTAATGTATGTATATGTAGCTGTGTGTGCACATATATAAATGCATGTATGAAGGTATATATGTATGCCTGTATGTCTACATGTGTGCATATGCATTTATATCATATATGTATGCATATGTATAATCTCTTAATCCTCACCAAAAACCTGTGACATAGGTGCTATTATTATTCCCATTGTACAGATGAAGAAACTGAATTTCAAGGAAGAGTGACCCTAAATCTAGGGTCACAAGTCTAATAAATTTCTAGGGTGAGAATCAGTCCCGATTCTACCTTCCTGACTCCAATTCCAAGGCTTGATCCTCTAAGTCAGCGGTTCCCAATCCGTGGGTTGCAACCCCTTTGGGGGTTGAACAACCCCTTCACAGGGGTCACAGGGGTCGCCTAAGACCATTGGAAAACACATATTTCCAATGGTCTTAGGAACCGAGACACTGTGCTCCTCTGTCTCCAGGCAGGTCCACCCACATGCAGATACACCCACATAAGAGTATTAAAGGATTGTGGCATTAGGAAGGTTGAGAACCACTGCTCTAAGCTTTAATGACAAATCATCTAACCTCAGTTTTAGTTACCTCATCTATAAAACAAAGAGACCCCCTATAAGTTCTTAAACCCCAAACCTAGGGTAAGTGCTAGGCAAACACAAACCATTATATGACCCTTGTACTCATATACAATAAAAATCATACAGGAGTAGACAAAACTGAAGCAAAACTGCAAAGGAAGCTCTCTACCCTCAATTTCATTCGTTCTTATGCCAAATCAAATAATGATTGAGAGGAAGAACACTGTAGCAGGAAAATGGTGGGGAAGGGAATGATTTTTGTAATTTTGCATTTTAGTTTCCTACTAAATATTTCTATAGGTCCTTGGTCTGTTCTATTTCTTAAATTTGAATGGTTTTCCAACATATTTACCCTTCCTCCTGTGTGTCTCCATTCTCAATGAAGTAACTTAAAATTGATGCCTATGTTGCTTTGTTTTGGAGGACATAAGTTCTTTTAATATTTCCTCTAATTTATCAAATTCTGAAGCAGATTTTTGTAGCTGAAAAGCAAACTTCATGATAGAATGCAATGGATCATGAATGAACTCATCAAGAACACTACAAGACAATTATTTCTCCCCATTTTATTGCCATGAAATGGTGATTCTTACTGTCTTTGGGCACATAATAAGGCCTTTTCCATCAACTCCTCTACCCGTGTCTTTAAGGAAAGCCTGGGAGTCCCTGCTATAAGAAGCTTCAAATTCATTTTGTTTTCTGGCTTTAAGTATTATAAGAATAACATCATTGATGTTTTCAGTACTTAAGAGTATGCTGATGTGTTGGGCACTGTACAAATTGCATATATTTTGAGTAGAAACCATTAAATTGACAGAATGCCAAAAATCTTCGATTTTTAGCGGTCTCTGCTCCCATAACCACTCCATAACTTCCACCACAGAAGTGGAAGCAGGCTTTACTGAACAGAAGACCAGTTTGTGTTTTTCTCTGCTTCTTGCGTTTTTGGCTATATCACTTAGCTATCTATCTCTGTGTGGTAAGATCATCAACTTGTAAGAGCAAAGGTCATAAGTAATGCCCTTCTAGAAAGAATAAAAGAAATGGATAATTGTAAGAACTTCCCATTGACCTATTCAAACTGTCGATACTCCTTTTCAAAAGAGGAAAGGGGGAAAAAAAACCTAAAAGAATGAGTATACTTTTAAGTATTTCATTCAAAAATTTAACTAATATGAAAAATAGCTACCATGATTGGACCATGAAGACTCTAGAAATCATCTCATCCTGAACACTTCACTTCCTTGTCAAATAGAGGGAAATGGCAGCAGAGGACAACGTCAGTTTTGAATAAAGGCTAATTTGAAAAGGATCCAGAGGAGAGTTTCAGAAAATTATAAAATGCATCACCTCATAAAAAAATAAAAATTGCATAGTAAAAAGGGGCTGAGGTGAGCATGAGTCTATGGGGAGTTTGGCATGAGACCCAACAGAGTTAGATCATCCCAAACACAATTGTGAATAAAACTGCCAGGAAGACAACAAAAAGACACACAAAGAAGGAACAGATTTGTTAATGTGACCAGTAACAATGGAATCATCCTGTTTGAACTCTAATGCTTCAATCCCTAAAAAGTGGAAGTAGAAATGGTATATAAGAAGCCATAGTAAATAGATCTGACCCAGCCCAGAACAACAATAAAAATCCATGCTAAAAATAAAACAGTCTTAAGAACACAAAATCATAGGAGTATAGATTGAAAACTGGTAGAGACTCAACAGCTATCTAGTATCTCTAACCCCCTACCCACCCAGGAAATTGCAATTTGCCTGTGGTTACATAGGAGGTGAGCATCAGCATCACATGAAACCAAGTCCTCTGACTACTGGATCCAGAGCTCATGCTCTTTCCACTATAACAATCTTCACCTACTTTAACACTAAAAAATTTAATTGCACTAAAGAAACTATGAAAGGGGAGGAAGTGATGCTAAATAAAGTTAGCAGAACCAGGAGATCAATTTTTAAATGACAACAACATTATAAAGACAAACAACTTTGAAAAACAAGAACTCCAGTCAACGTGATAAGCAAACATAATTCCAGAGGAATTGTTGATAAAGCAAACTACCTACCTCCTGAAAGACTCAGGGTGAAATATGACACATGATATTGGATATGAATAATGTAGGAATATATTTTATTTGACTCTACACATTTGTTAAAAGATTTTCCCTAATAGGAAAGTTGTGGGAGAGAAAATAAATTTATTTTAAAAAGTATAAAAATATACAAATTATGTAAGGAGTGGGAAAATACCAAAAGAAGTGGAAAAAATCAAAGTTATTGCTACTCCCCAAATTAACCAGAAAAACATGGGCAACCCTGATAGGGAAAAAAAAAAAGATTCACTTATGATCTCTACTAATGGAAGAGATATCCCCATCAATGAGATCACAATTCCACTGGGGATAGCATCACTAATGCATGTATAATTCTAACTTCCCAGAACCTCGTGAAATCTAACTTCATTTTTAAGCTTGGAAAAGTGCTCTTGTCTGAGGCCTTACATGTAATTCACCTAGGCCCATAGGGTTATAGAACTAGAATTGGAAAGGAAAGGAAATCCAATGCAACCACCTCTTTTACAGTTGAAGAAACTGAAGCATTGGGAGGTTAGGTGTCTTACTCAATGTCACATATTTTTGTAAGCTTCCAACATGAATTTTGAACTCTAGCTTTGAAATCCCAAACACCAAACTGTCTAAATCCAAAGCCAGCTCCCCTTCCATTGTACCACGTTATTTATCTAGCACTTTGCTAGATGGTCAGGTTGAAAAATGAAAGCAAAATATTTCCTGTCTTCAATTGACATATTCTATTGAGATTGGAGGGAACAACATATACTAAGAAAATTTAATTTTTATATAAACACACATGGGTAGTTTTATTTGTAAAGGGGACTCACCATAAGAAAATCCCCTAGTAAGTACCTATGCTACAACTTCTTATCCTAGAAATTCAAAAAATTAAATAACTTGCCACAGGTCCTACAGCTAGTACATATCAAAGCAGAACTGGAAGCCTGGTCTTCCTGAGACTGAAGCCAGATTTCCTTCTACTATACTATGCTGTCTTTTCATGAAGTCAGAAATGTGAATAGTCAGGTCTTTCAAGGAGCGTAAATTCTACTAAGGAGAATGAATGTGCAAATAGAAAATTATACATGAAATACAGAGAGAGTAATTTCTAGGGAAATGGTACATGTTTAGTATGAAGGGCAGAACTTAAAGAGAGAACTCAGATTCTAGACAGAATGGAAGGTTCAAATAGAAAGCAACAAGGATATGGGAAAGAATAGGGATGACTTGTATGGAAAAGAGAGGGTGTTGCCTGGTGACCAGGGAAAGGACCACTGACTAGGTAGCCCCAGACTCAGAATCACTGGTTTCTAAGCAAAACCATAACAAAGTAGATTGAAGTTCTTGGAGGAAAAAAGAATGGTAATGGTAAATTTGATTATTAATTCCTGAGAAACCTATGTGTGAGGCAAAAGATAAAGTCCTTGGTACTGCCTAGAGTTCAGTTATAGAGGGGAGGAAATTTATTTAAGAGACTCATTCGCCAATCTTTGGCTGGGTTACCCCTTCCCCAGGGAACATTCCAATTATCTCTCCAAAATCATGGTCTCAGAAGGCCTTTTAGTCTTGGACTGGTGGTCAATATAGGTATGTGAGACCTGTTTGCTGGCTGAATAACTGAGAAGAAAAAGTTACCCACAACCAAATAAAACATATCAATATGAATTTGTGTTTTTCAATGATGAAAACATGGAAAGCAATTTGTTTTCACTTAAACATTAACCAAGCTTAACCATGCCTACCTTAAAGCATAGCTAGGGGCAATTTAGCTGGAGAAAAGAATGTATTACTATTTTGCATAGAAGAGGAATTTATTTTAGAAATTATTTATTTTTCACATCTGCACAAACAAATAATTTTGCTCATTTGTCTTATTCATGAGTAATTGAAGCACACTGTACACAAATCTTCTGAAAAAATCATATTAAGGGAAAGTTGTAAAATATTATGTCTTGCGGGAGAAATGATAGACAACCAGTGAGACCCATTACAACCTGTTCAGATGCAAAACTTCAAGGCATTCAAGTGTGTATTTTCTCTTAAAGAGAATAGGTAGAAAGTAAAGAATACTTTAGGAATTTCTCCATAGGAAAACTATACTGGAGTTTGGACAACTGGTTAATTTCCTCAAGACAGACACCTAAAACAGACCCATCTACACTTTGACATTTACTATCTATATCTGTGTGTGTGTGTGTGTGTGTGTGTGTGTGTGTGTGTGTGTGTGAGAGAGAGAGAGAGAGAGAGAGACAGAGAGACAGAGAGACAGAGAGAGACAGAGAGAGAGAGAGACAGAGAGACAGAGAGACATGAGTTTGGACAAATCAATTAACCTTGGCCTCAGTTTCCTCATCTGTTAGATGAGGGAGAATGATTAGATGGTCGTTTTCTTTCCCTTCTATGTTTCTTTGATGCCAAATCCTCCCTCTTCTCACCCCCATATTGTACTGCACTGCTTTCCCTTCAAACAACCTAAATTCCTGAGTAGTAATAGTGTATGCTATCCTTCTAGCTGACTTCAGAAGCCCAGCTTTCCTCTAACCCATAATCATTTGCTGTTTTTAATCTTTTCTAGACTGGGAAACCAGAAACCCCAGGTTTTCAAGAACTGAATGTTAACTAAGAAAGCACAGTGCTGTGACTTAGAAGGCATTGGAGGGGAAAGGGGGGATAGGGGCTTGAATGCAGGAACTGTCATAGTTATGCTCAGAGGACTTTTTCAATTACTTTTCTTTCAGAGTATTTTTCTGGTGGCCAGAGGTTACTGGAAATTTCCAGGTGAATTTGGATATTACCTTAATCCAGGCACCCTAAGGTGTTATTTTCCCATTTTCTTTGTTTTAAATTACCCACAGTGGAGACAGACTTTGATCAAATTAACAGGATAATTGCTCAATTTCCACTTTACTTTGTTTTGTATAAACAGAATCTTGGGCGAAAAGCCCAGGCTAAAAGCACTATAGACTGGATTTGGCTTTTCTCTAGAGAAACTCTTTTGAAATGCTAAAGTTGTTAGGACTCTAGCTGCAGAGATTTCACATAGGTATTTCACAAGTATTCTTTTGAGAGTAAATGGGAATGGGAGAGAGAATAGGAGAGGGATTTAGAATGAATTAAATAAACCATGCTGTTTGTCAAATCTGCAGGCCACCCACTCTACCCACTGCAACACCTAGCTCCCTCAGCCTTACTCAAACACTTTCCAGAACAGTTCAAGAATAGCATCTGTTACCTATAAATAATATCTGAAGTATGAAGAAATGGTAAAAGTCTTTAGTAGTATGGTTTATGTGAGTACTGTAATAACACTCTAGTATGTTTCAGTAAAGAAATGAAGGCTAAGTTAGTTGTAGCTTCCCAAGATAAGTCTCCTGAAAGTGGATTTTACTGAGAAGTAGAATCTGCTCTCATTATATATTGCAGGATCATGGTTCACCCCATGATAGAGAATTGGCCTAGCCTTTATTTCAAATAGTACGGTTATGAAGAGCACGGTAAAGGCACATGAACAGCTCCCTCCCCCACAATCCTGAACACAGTAAGTGAAACCTTCATTTTTGTATCTTTAGTAACTTGCCCACAACAGATACTGATGAACACTTGGATGAATAATTATTTGGACTGAATACACAGTTTCTCTGGCACAGAGCAGGGGTTTCAAACTCAAATAGAAACCAGGACCCTAAACCAAATATAAAGATCCCTGTGGGTGTCTACTGACTTAGAATAGTACATATTGACATTATCTACATTTTATTTTTCATATATTGTTATAAATCTATGTTGTATTTTTATATATTTTGTTAACAATTTTCCCATTATATTTCCATCTAGTACCCACCTCTTGCCATAAGAATCCCCAAGTTTGGAAACTCCCAAGTTCTACAATTCCTAGTTCGAGAGTTGTAATTTATACTCATAAGAGACAGCATGGTCGTTATAGATGGCAGGACTCAAAGACAGGGATCAAACCTGGGCTTTCCTGACTTTAAAGACACTTATTTTTGTTGTTGTAATGATAAATTTGAAGATCTTCCCTGCCCCTTATTGTGCCTAGAGAATTTGAAGATTTTCTGGCCCTTAATAGACCTCAAGTAGAACCTAATAGGAGGGGCTTGACTATGGGGAGGCTTGTTTTTCAGGAAGAGCACACCTTGTGTTACTTTGTAATTAGGCGGTGGGTCCCAAATGTTGTGAAGTTCTCTGACCCTGGAGATCCCATATATACCTCAGAGGTGAGATTTTACTTTGGGGTTGACTAATGGGAAGAGTCACGTGATTTGGCCAGAAGAGACTCTAGGTAGCCGTTGAGGGGTGCTCTCCTACTTTGAAAGCCCAGATGTTGGAGCTTCTCTCTCTGGTAACTAACTATGTATGTATGTAATGGTCAGACAGCTAAAAGCCCTGTCTATTAGTCTGTTGAATTGTGTTATTTTCCCTGTCTGTATTTTTCATCTGTTTGTAACTTCTGTTTGTATTTTCTGAAGTTCAGGGTGGTGACTTTTCCCACTTGACTAAGTGAATAATATATATGTTTGTTTAAAGTAAGATTGTTAACCCCTTTTGAGTTACTTTCCTTTAGAAAAGCAGATCAAAGAACCTGTGCTAGCAGTCATCCTGAGTATGCTAGGGTGCTTGCTGTTACAGTTGTTTTTTGTATAAATTGTTCTCCTGGTTCTTCTCACTTCACTCAGCATCAGTTCATACTGGTCTTCGTAGACTGACATGTATCTTTTGCATAACTGATCAGAAGGTAGTTTCCTTCCCTTTCTTGTTAAGTAGTCACACATCCATGCAAACAGATGGAATACAAGAAGTAGCATAACATAAATCAACAGTCAGGTCAAGAGTGATATTTGCCAACTGCTAGTTTCTTGTTTATTCAACAGAAAATACAATTAGCCTCAAATTCAAAAAGATACAAAAAATGTAATCTTTTGATGGCAGAAGGGATGGGGGAAAAACCACCTGTTCTATCAATTAGATGAATCCTTCTTTTTGGATAAAAGCCTTTAAACTCCTCCATTATCTGGGGTTGTGCAGTTTCACAGAGATGGACTTCTACTAATGGAGGAGAAATAACAGCCTCATTTGAGCCAGAATTACTTCCTGCCAAAATGGGGAATATCCACTCCATGGACCCCTTGCTGTTGTTGTTTAGTGGGCATGGGTTATGAAGTCTAGACAGTGGGAGAATTGGGGAGGATACTCATTTGAATGCTGTTCTGGCCTTGACCTCATAACTAGACAAATGAGTTTGAAGACAGCCCACATTCCTAGACTAAATAACTCCCATTCTTATCACTGGCAGTGGAGGCATTTGGAGGAAAGGACACACGGAATCTTGGATACCCACTGTTTCTATTAAGCCTATGCAATCAAAAGGCACATCCATTTCTTTCCCCTTGTGAAGTCAAATCAGGCAGAAGTGAGTGCAACAAAAGAGGCAGCGATCTTCAAAGGGAGACATTGAGAGAGAGGCAGGTGACAAATACACTCTATCAAGCCCTGCCTTGGGACAAGATTTTTTACTTCTTGCCAAAAGACATCACAAAGTCTTTGTGTGTGTGTGTGTGTGTGTGTGTGTGTGTGTTGTTTTTGTTCTTACTTCTTTCAAAATTAATAACATGACATGGTTTTCTCTGACAACAGGATGAAAAGAAATATCTCCTAATCATAAAAACCATGCCTTTAGTTGTGTCTAGGATTAATTTTTAGCTAGTTAGAGTATTTCCTAAGGCAGTGGACTCAACTACATTCAAATTTGTGTAAATCTGCCCCAGTCAACAATGGAGAACACAAAGTCATGATGGGTTCTCTTTCTTTCCTTTACTTTCAGCAGGATGTTAGCTCTGGATAGTAAAGAGAAGTGTTTGCCTATATACTTCTAGAGTTCAGAAACTATTATTTTAGGTAGGCATTTGCTTAGAGCAGAGTTTTGTCATTTACTTGACATAACAAAACCCTACACAACAGATGGGAGAAGGGCTGCCTGCATGCTCTTGGCTGCCTCCCCAGTTCATCCCTTTTTCAATTTACAATTCAACAACTATGTATTAAAGTATTAGCAGTACAAAGGAAAGGAAAGAAAACTAATCCCTACCCTAATGGAAAAGTTTCTCAGAGAATGGGGCTCATGAGCTAAACCTTAAATGAAGCTAGAAATTCTAAGAGGAATAAATGAAGGAGGACATTCTAGGCATCTCGGACATCCTGGGCAGTGGTGCAGCAGTAGAAGACAGATTCCTAAATACATCAGTACAGCTGGAAGGCAGAGTTTGTGAAAAGGAGTAATGTGAAATAACTCTAGAAAATAAGGCTGAAGTTAGATTCGGAAGGATCAATCCATCAACAAGCATTTATTAAGTGACTGTTTGCCAAGCATTCAACTAAACACTAGAGAAAAAGGAAGGAAGGAAGGAATGGCAGGAGGGAGGGAAAGAGAGAAATAGAGAGATAGACAGACAAAAAGGAAAGAAGGGAAGAAAGAAAGAGAAATATCAGCTACTATTGGAACATTCCATTCTAATACAATAGGAGAGGACAAAATATGCGTATGTGCAAATATACATAATGCATTCAGAATGAATCCAGGATAGATGTGGAAAGAAGAAGACCAGCATCTCAGGGAATGAGTGGTGTCATAGCTCCATGTAGAAGGTGGCACTTAAAGAAAATGATGATTCTGAGAGGCAAATTGAGAAATATATACCGGGTGTAGGGGATAACCACTGCAAAAGTGTAGAGACAAGAAATAAAACATTGTTTGAGAAGACTGATAACTAGAACAATATGGCTGCCAAGAGGGAAGTAAAAGGGTATGATATGTAGAAAAAAGACAAAGCAAGAAGGAGCTAAGGTGTGAAGAACATTAAATAGCCAATTTGATAGTTTATATTTGATCTGAGCAGGAGGTGACATAGCCAGTCCTAAACTTTAAGAAAGTCTCTTTGGTGGTAATGAGTAGACTAGTTGGAGACAGAAGTGAGGCTTGAGGTAGGGAAACCAAATGGGAAGTGCAAAAGTCCAAGTGGGAACTGATTAGCATCTGAAAAAAGGGCAGTACCTGTGAGAATGGAGATAATGGGGTGATGTAAAAGACAATAGATGTGGAAATGGTATTTGACAAATGTTTAGACATGTGGCAGGAGTGTAATGAATTGAGGAGGACATAGCAGGCTAAAGCTCTAAGAGATCAGAAAGATGATGGTGGCCTCAAAAAACATGTGGAAATCCTAAAGTGTAGGGTGTGTGTGTGTGTGTGTGTGTGTGTGTGTGTGTGTGTGTAAAACAGAGATCAGAGAGAGACAGAGATTGAGAGACATGAGACAGGATTAAGAGTTCTATTTTGAATATAGATAAGTTTAAAATGCCTATTGGAAGTTAATTTTTTTGGCTAAAAGTCATTTCATGTGATAGAGAGAGAGAGGGAGAGAGAGAGAGAGAGATGGGGCTAGATAATGAGAGACAGTAGAGGGAGAAGACATGAGAGGCAAGAAGAAAACAAACTCAGGTATACTTGCAGTTTGTAGGTGTGACTCAGATAATAAAGGAACCAAGGACACAGAGAAGATTTGGTTAGAGAACAAAGAAAATCAGCAGACAGAAAAATAATTGTTTTTAAAAAAGGATAGAGTATCCAGGTAGAGAGAGTGGTCAACAAAGATAGTTAAGAAGGATTAAGAAGAGGCTATTAGATTTGGCAAACTTCTTAAACTGAGAAATGTGTTTTATCTTAAAGCCAATAGGAGATCATCAAATATTCTCAAATAAGGGAAACAATCAGACTGGCACCTGAGGAATTTTGGCAGCTGTGTATAGGATTGACTACTAGAATAAGGAAAGGCCAGCTTCTGGCCTCTGTTCAATTTGAAAGGTGTTATAAATAATCAGGTGAGAAGAGATGAGAGTTAGCAATGCAGGATGTACATAGTCTGTATAGACCAGTGAAGTCATCTGGTAAACCCAAGTGACTTGCACAAAAGATTTTGGAAAATCTGTCCAGCACTTTTCCTTATTCAGAATTGTCAACTCTTCTGTCTTGTGGGGGAAAAACAAAAACAAAAACAAACAAAAAAAGAAATCCCAGACTGAAGATTTTACCAGTCATCACAGGAAAACAAAGTTATAGCACTATTTTCAGTAATTGTATTTTATCTGCTTCCTGGTACAGAAAACCCTTCACCAACAAAAACAGTATACAGACATAATAGGGCACAAAAGAGAAAAGGCTGTCATTTTCCCAAAAGTTAGCATCCTCTCCCACAGCCATATAGGCTGGGTTTCAGACAGAATGGATAAACTAATCTTCAAATTCATGAGGCAGATAATTTAGTTATTTGTTCTATTTCTGAGGCCAGTTTAGCTTTACATGACAAAGAGAGTGGACACCAAAGTGGAGTATAAAGAAAACTCAGTTTCTTGCCTTACCTCTGCTCAGAAATAGTCAAGAGTCATACAAAGTCGTTTAGCCTCAATGGGTCTCAGTTTCTTGAACTGAAAAATGAGAGGTGTGAGCTATATTAAATATTCTCCAAGGTCCCTTTTGGCTCAATGATTCCGTGATTAATCTTGAAAACAAATAAGTCAATCACATTCCTTCTAAATGATTGACCTATATAATATAGGTACTTTGTATGAATGACAAAAGCCGAGCGTCCTGATGGATGCCTTCCAAGCTCCATTATAGTAGGGACTATGTCATCTATACTCTGCTCCTACCCAAAACAGAGAGCAATGGTACCCTGCACCCAACAGAAGATCAAATCACTGTTTGGTTAGAATGGCAGAAATTGAAGTCAAAATACTAAGAATATAGCTCTACCTCAATCTGTGTGTTGTTGTCATGTCCATCATCAAGGAGCAGATCTGTGAAACCTCTGGGTTCTGATGAATCTTGACCCATACTTGCTCGGTTGGTGTCAATTGACTTGAGAGGCTCAGAGTTCCTTTTCCACCTGTGGCTGTATTCATGTGAGTCTATGTCTACCTCCTCTTCTCCATGAGAAAAACCATGGGTTACTTCATAAAGCACATCTGTTTAGGAAAAACAAAACAAAACATTGCTTTCTGTAACAAAGAATTCATAATCATTGCATATGAGAAACTGATCAACACAACCAAAAGCATGCTTCCAGGTGCTATGTAGTAGTCATTGGCTGAGGAAGGAATGTAATGCTTCAAATGAAATAGCTTCATTTCCATGACAGATGGAAACCCATCTTCCAACAATGAAAGAGTTTTGCAATGATCATTCTTTATATCTGTGTGATGTCATCTATGTGGAGTAATACTATTAACACTACTACTAATAATTTAAAATATTAATAGCTAGCATTTATTTACATAGCACTTAGTATATATCAGGTACTGTTCTGTACACTTTTAAATTATTATCCTACTTGATGTTTTACAAAAACCTTGAGAGGTAGGTGCTGTTATCATCCCAATTTTTATATATGAAGAAAAGGAAGGAAACATATATTTAGTGACTTGGCTAAAGTCAAACAATTAGTAAGTGAATTTAAAATCAAATCCTCCTGATTCCATATCTAGCACTCTACCTAGTAGACTCCTGGCTGCCCCAGTCATGTGTATGAAAGTTATGGATCTAGAAGATATGTCAATGACCAGAGTTTTCCTTAAACAGCTTGCATCCATAAAGCAACATATTGCACCATTTCCCCAAGACTTGGTAAATAATTATGCTCTTCTATCGGCCCCAGGAAAATGAACTAGAACTCATAAAACCAGAAAAAGTCAACTAAGAAATGTTTGACTCACTGGAAAACAGACTCCTTATAGTATTCACTTGCATGTCCCATTGATGCCTATGAGTTATGATGAGTGACAAGGATTTTTTTTAAAGATGCATTTGGATGAAATTATACATACTATGACTCTAGCATTAACTTGCAAATTTATCTCACAGGTTCTAACTTGATTTCCTGCCTGCCTATGGCACTGAAACACTTCTGAGAAAGTGCAAGCTGCCCCCTTTATGTGTGTGTCACCTAGGAGTACTGTCAGGACAGTTAAGTATGACAGGGATGGGCACCTATACAGAAATGGACGGGAAGGCAAGAAGATCAATCATAATGGTATTTCAAAGCCATCAGCAGGGACTGGCCCTGTTGACCTGGTTCATCTTGTACTACAGGAGGGAAAATTAGATTCAATCACTGCTCCCACTCTTTTATTTCAATAGGTCAGGGTATGCAGTTTCTTATAGAGAGGGACAAGCTCCCACTCCCCAGTGATGTCCTCTTCACCTTACCAAAATATGATTTGACAGGCTTTACAACTGGTAGGTTGTAGGATCAAAAAGGGCTAAGAGAAGAGTGATTTAATTACAGCTGTGATTTTTCCCCTAAGGCAAAAACATTCTCAGAGATCAAACTGTGTTTAATACAGCCTATAATATCATTAGAATTGCTGTTTGAAGCCCCATTAATCAATCTAAGCCTACATTCATGGTCACAGGCTTAATGGCTCTCATTTTCTCCTTTTGGGAGAGGGAAAGCACTAATGACATCCCTCCTTCGGCCTGAAGAGACAATATTCTCTCATTCCCCAGGAAATCAAAGGAAGTCTGGCTATTGGGTGTTCTGGAGACCATGGCAGAATGAACAAAAGCACCCTAGTGAAGCAATTCCAGCTAAGTCTTTGACATGACTTAGGCCACATTTTTGGAGAAAGACCAATTTGAAGCTGTTTGTTTGTTCATCTATCAATTAAATGATTGTGATTTGGTGAGCCTTTATCTAACCAGGTGGGACATTAATGCCAGGTGAGCAGTACTGTTTGCATTAGGCTATATTAAGGATACAAAGAAAATGGCAAGTAGTTCAAGGCCATCTAGTATCTTTTAATGTGATTGGGTACAGAAATGGAGCAGCTGGATGGCACAGCAGATATAGTTTAGGGCCAGGAGTCAGGAGGACCCGAATTCAAATCCAGCTTCAGACACAATCTATGTGACCCTGGGCAAGTCACTTAACTATGTTTGCCTCTGTTTCTTCATCTACAAAATGTGCTGAAGAAGGAAATGACAAACCACTCCACTATCTTTGGCAAAAAAATCCCAAATGGGATCACAAAGAGTTGGATATGAAAGAAATGACTGAGCAATAACAAAACAACATTAACAGAAAGCATCTGGAGTTCAAAAATAAGAGCATTACAAAGCAGTTCAAAGAGCAGGGCTTTCCCTGGCATGTTATAAGTGGAGCTTTGTCTTGGGGCATTTATATTTTAGTTAGGGTGGAACAAGTTCCTTCTTTGGGGTAACTACCATTCTAAGACTTTGCCATCTAGACTTTGATCTGTCATTGGTTATAATCATTCCCTGTGTCACCACTGGGATTTCACTGTCTTAATAACCTTGTCCCAGGTCCTGCTTTCTCCCCACC
>CM053581.1:538629917-538654687 GCA_028627135.1 Pseudochirops cupreus
TGGCCAGACATCTCTATCTTCCATGCCATCCTTGGGGAAAAGGAGGGGAATTTCTACAAATGTGATTTTGTCACTGTAGGGAACTCCCTAGTTAGACAACTTAAGGAGTCTCAGTCATTACACCCTGAAAGGCTAAGTGACTTAAGTTCACAAAGGATCACACCACTTGTTTGTACGTGAGGCTAGAACTGAATACGTTGCCTCATTGCCTCTCCAAATATAGCTTCATGAAATTAAAACTAATTTTGACATTTGCCAAAAATAATTTGACCTTTGCCATAAGATTTAAAAGTGTTGACTTACATCATGGCAATTCAAGCAGGTCTTTGTGTTTTGCTAATGGTAGCAAATATTTGAATGTATTACCAAACAGTGAGTTAAATTTGTATATTTTGAAATTCTCGAAATATCATGGATTGTAAACTATGTTAAGCGTATCATTTTAACATCTTTAGCATTCACTTGAAATGTATTCACTTTAAAATTCACTGTCAAGTAGATGTTTATAATGACTAATTGGGCAATATTCTGTAACCCACTGTCTTCCTCATCACTTATGACTGCAGTTCATGGTCCATTTGCAGTGTATACTGATGGATTATTTCAAGGGATTCTCCATCCAACTAAGAATCAAGATTAGAAAGAGAATTTTTCATAAACTCATTTTTCCTATATGAACTACCAGTTTGATGACTTTTAGTTGGCATGGCTCTCTATAGGTATATGTGTGTATATGTATTTCATACCTAAAAAAAGTCATTTTAAAATGAAGTGATTATGTAATTTATTGAAATATCAACACACATTTAAGCCTTGTATTGCAGCCTCTCCTTGCCCATAAGAGTTTATCAGTTATGTTTGAAAAGCAAAGAACCACAGATTTAGAGCTGGTTATATGGCCCAGTTCTCTCCTCTCCACTACTCTGACACTCTCAAGTGCAATTTTACAGATGAGGAAAATTAAGATCTAAAGAACTTAAGTGGGCTTGCCCAATGTCACCCAGATAATTAGTAAGTGGCACAGAACATAGAACTTAAAATTCAGTTATTTTTCCTTTTTTGTATCATAATAGCATTCTGGGAAAGGGGAGATTGTCCCCAACTGGAAAGAGATTGTCCAAAGATAATCTTGCTGAACTTCCTACAAACCACACAGACTTTTTGTCAATTGTATCAAGTGTTTCAGCTTTCTCATATGGAAAATAATGTCAATTTTCTATCCCCAGAAAAGAAATTTTTAATCTTTGAGGTGGCAGAAAATTGACTTGTACAATATAGCACTAGACAGCCAGGGTGGTTGTTCATGGGATAAGGATATGCGGTGGGGGATAGGGTGGGGGAGGAAGTGATAGCAGCAGACACTGTCAGTGTCCCTGAATAGCTCTAGAACTATCTTCAAAAACCTCCAAGAAAGGAGGTATGACTAAGAATTGTCTACTTCCACTCATAGCTGGGAAGTATCTTTGTTAAGCTATGAAAATATTCCTATTTTTGCAGCAATATAAGAAAGCTGCATTCCCCAGCTGAGACAAGCATCCTCTTCCTTGAGCTAGTGACATACATTAGCCGACAACCTGAGAAGGCTGCCTTGCTAGCAGCTATGAGATAAACTCCTTTTCTCCTTCATTGGATTTGAGCTGGAATAGAAGGATGAGGCGCAGAGAATAAGCCTCTCTGTCTCCCTGTCTCTGTCTCTCTCTTTGCTTCACTGTTAGTACAGACATTTCTGATGCTCTCTGAATTAAAAAAAGCAGGATTGAGTTTCCTGTTTTCTCTACTATGTGCCCCCCACCTCCCTTAAAAATGTATCACCACAAAAATGATATTCAACTCAGTACACAAGACCTAGTACATAAAAGAGCTAAGAAAAAAAATCTCAATTTGTTTCAGTCAATTACACATTGTTTATTGAAGCTATGTTTAGTGATGTCTGGAAATATAGAATCAGATTACAGTGATTTCATCTGATCATAAATTCAATTGCTGAGTTTTATTTTTTTTTCTTTTTCTTTTTCCTACCAGAAGAACATCACCCCTTAGAGATCCCAACAGATAGCCCGGCTGGCTTTGTATTTTCAATACTGTTTCAGATAGTCATGCTACTGCAGCAGGAAAATTTTAGGCTATTGAGGTTCTACTCAACAGATTTTTTTTTTGTACTTAGCACAGAAAGGAAACTTACTGGGGTATTTTGTATCTCCAGCAATTAGTCCAATGCCAGACACATAATAACTACCCAGCATAGTGTCGGGTACCTTGTAAGTCCTTAGTAAATACTTCTCGATTTATTGATTAACAAATGACTGTCAATTTACTCAGGCCTGGTGAGAAATACAATAATATGTCACCAACACATTACTAAAAGGATAAGACCTAGGTTAGAAAATGTAAGAGTCAAAGTTTCAATTCAGGCCATTAAGTCTCAATTCCAGGGGCCTTTACATAGTATCACACTGATGACTCAATCAGTTGTAAAATCCTCATGTCTAATATACTCCTCTCAAGAAGGTAGTGTCTTAGAAATGTCAGAAAAGTTAAAATAATCAAGGTTCTATGATTAAAAGGAGATAAATCCTTAGTTGCCTAGAAACTGGTCATTCAGAATGCCTCAATACCCCACAGTTCTAGGAAAATTGAGATTTTGTTGTGTAAGTCAAACTAAAATCAACCAGTAACAGAAATTCATAGTAATACCAAGGTAAAATGTATTTATTTTATTCCAGCTTGATAGTGAACTCGGACCCCATATGATAATTGTCTAAGGATAAACCCAGAAGACTCCATTTTTTTACATTTCTTACAATCTATAATGATTCTCAATTTCTTGTACATCATTCACATCAGGATGCTAATTCAATGAGCCTCCAAATTAGTAAATGAAGTTACCACTCAGTGTACAATTTGCCTTGACAAGAAGGGATTTTAAAGTATTATTTTATTCTCAATGATATACACTATATAAAATAGTTTGGAGATAAAAACCGGATGTGTGAATTCAATGATACAGGGAACTCTCATGTTAGGAGAATTCTTTCTTCACCAATGAAGATGGAGAATATATCTGCAATTTCGAAATTTCTAGAGCGCAGAAAGTTTCGGTGATTTGCTAAGAATTACACAACCAGCAAAAGAACTAAACCCAGATTTCTACATTCAAGATGGTCTCTTTACTCACTAAAACTTCCTGCTTCTTTTAAGGTAAACACAGAAGCGAAATGAAATCAGAAGATCAACAACTTTCAAGCAGATTTGATTGACATGTTGTGGTGACCAGAATAATGATGCCTTATGCCAGTTTTTACCTTAGGATTTCAAGGGTTTAACTCCAATTACTTTTCCTGCTCTTTTGACTTGATTTACCACAGTGGGCAGTAAAGCAAACAAACAAGAAATCCTGGTTCACATGAGTGAAAAATGGTTTCTCAGTATTTTGTGCATTTTATGTGAGATGGAAAAAAGGTAATGTGAGAAATGGTAAGGAAAATTCATTTTACACTTTGCAGATTTGTATGAAGGTTGTGAAAACACAGTTCCATTTTATAGTGGCAAACGTTGTTAAAGTAATTATTTTATATTTGTAGCTATTAATTTATTAAATATTGCATTTGTATAGCGTTAGGGTATGCAGTAGATAATATGTTGGATCTGGCATTATGAAGACCTGGGTTTGAATCTTCCCTCTGATATTTATCAGCTTTGCATTCATTGGCATTTTACAACCTCTGAGTTTCCTTATCTATGAGAAAGGAGCAGGTAGGTGGCTCCATTATGCATGGAGTGTTGGGCTGGAGTCATGAAGACTCATCTTTGTGAGTTCAAAACTGACCTCAGACATTTACTAATTATATGATCCTAGCAGGTTGCTTAATCTTGTTGGGCTCAATTTCCTCATCTGTAAGTTGAGCTAATAAATGGAACACCACGTCAGGATTTAGAATTCTAAATAACCCAGGACTAGAATAGAAAAATAGGTGGAACCTTCATTTTCCCAATCCCACACCAAAGTGGGGACAATTACTGGGAAAAAGAAGTATTGAAAAGCAGATAGAAAGACAAGTCAACTGAAAAGCAAGCCATATAAATTCAAGTACTGGCTCTGCAAGCTGCTACCCCTAGGACCACAGACAATTGTTTTATCTTCTCTGGTCATTTGTTTATTTATCTGTAAAATTAAAGTTGGAATAAATGACCTCTAAGTGCCATTCTAGTTAGAAAATGCAAGACTTCTATTATCCATGATATCCAAGGGAAATGAGGGAATTTCAACTATATAAAATATTTGGAGATAAAAACCAGATGTGTGAATTCAATGGTACAGGGAACTCTCATGTTAGGAGAATTCTTTCTTCACCAATGAAGATGAAGAATATATCTGCAATTTTGAAATTTCTAGAGCACAGAAAAGTTTCAGTGATTTGCCAAGAATTACATAACCAGCAGATTCCCTCATTTCCCTTGAAGCCTTAGATTCATAATACTATATCCAAAACAAAGTTTATTACCTTCTCCCTTAAAATCATACCATTGCCTAACTTTTTTTTTTCATTTAGAATGCCACTATGTATGTTAGCTGTCTAGATGTCTTTAAAACAAGACTGTCAATCTGAAAATTTGATGTACATATTTTTTCCACTTTGGACTACTTCAATCTTTCTAAAGTTTTAAGAGGATATATGCTCTAGAGCAGTATAAGTTTTCAAAGTCAACTAGTCCAATTCTACAACTATCCAAGTAAGTAAACACTGGTCCAGCATTTAGTATAGTGCCTGGTATATAGTAGGTGCTTAATAGATGTTTATTGAATTGAACTTTGTAAAGTGAGGTGACTTACTCAAGCTTACACCCAAGGGAGGTGACTTACTCAAGCTTACACCCAAGTGAGGTGACTTACTCAAGGTTATACCCAAGGGAGGTGACTACTCAAGCTTACACCCAAGTGAGGTCACTTACTCAAGTTTACACCTAAGTGAGGTCACTTACTCAAGCTTACACCTCTTGTTTGCCATAGAATAACAAATCAAAAGATAAACAAACTAAGTGTGCCTTGCGTGGGCACATGAACATAGGGAATTTGGTGTAAAGAAGAGCTGACCAGAACAGAGCTTAGAGATAAGTGAATCTGACAGACTATGGAACACACAGTACACAGTTAGAAGAATCTGGAAATACCAACCTCCATCTCATTCTCCAAAACTTTTCACATAAAGTGGCATAATTTTCATCTCTGCAATTTTCTGTCCAGAAAAGTGTATGCTAGGGTCAATAAAAGGACTGCAGGAATATTCCAACAAGAGACCATTTGCTTACTTCCTTTATATTCCTCCATTTTTAGAGGTCCCTGTCCTTAGGGCTCACGCCCACTAGACATTTGCCCTCAATCCTCCCAGAAGAGCTTGTTCTCCCCATCCTATAGCCACAATCTTCAAAGCCCAGGTCACACTCATGCCATAGAAGTTGAAATCACCACCAAATATTTTGCCTATAAAAGCTCATCTTGAGTAGAACCAACTAACACAGAATATTGAAAATAAGAAGAGAAAAGCAGTAAGCAAATATAAGAATTTTCTTTCCCCTCTTTCTCCCCAATTTGCCACATGTCTCTCAGGGAAAGATTTGTCCCAAGTGGATCCCACGTTCATAGAGCACAGTCACCATTTAAATTGTATTTGATTCCCCCACAATCTCGGCGCTCAGGATCTGCCCTAGGATATGGTTAGCATATATTAACATTTCTAAAGTCTACAGAGAACATTTTCTTGTGCATTTCCCCAGTGGTCTAGCAAACTACGCAGATATTATCCATACACCTTTCCAAGTGTACCATTATGAAGAATGGCATTTGAATAGAAGAAAAGAAAGCACAAAAGTGATGTTCTCATTTTAATTTTATGTAATGTCTCACTCCTCTATACGCAGCCCTCCAGATTGAGGAAAGTGCTTTAAACCTATCTTTTGTTGTGAAATAGGCACCATCATAACAGACAGAAAGCAGGCAAGCTCTTTTTTTTTTTGAAAAGCCTATCAATACACTCCCACATTATGTTGAATGCCAAAGACATTCTTTCCTACTTTTGGATCTGTCAATCAAACCCTTCATAAAGTGTAATTAAAATTAAGTCAAAAAAGACTTTTTCTGTGTTTGTCTAACCCTGAAGATTTTTGTATATCTCATATCAGATTCAATTTTTTTCTCAGAAAAAAAGACTTGCTAAAAAAAAATACAGGACAGATACTCTATTTATATGCAAATTCTCACTTTCCCTGCATGGGTTCAGTTCTTCCATGAGAATGCTAATACCAACTTTATCTTATTTGAACTCATTGTAGATACATTAAGAAAGACCTTTCTCTCCACAGCTATTGGATTGTAATACATTTGGCAAGATCAGAAACTAACATTTAATTGTGCTCTCTACAAAATGGCCACACCAGGCCTTCCAAAGTAATAGTGCTTTATTTTTTTCCATATCAATGTTCATAAAATTAAATGCTCACCCAAGAAGAGGTCGACCTACTCTCAGTTTTGAGTTAACATAAGTATGGGCTCAAAGAAGAAAATTCCGCACTTCATTAAGCTGGTAGATGTCTGGTGGTTCAGTGTCTATAATTCGATTATTAATTCTACATTTCACACAGGCAACAAAACAAAAAGGAAAGTGATAGGCAGTTTTCCACATGAGACATCAGCATCATTTTTTAATCACAGAACGAGCACTTTCAGGAAAACCTGTCAATCATATGCATCTTTAATATAGTCCATATATGATCTTTTCACATCAATGTAAGAGTTGAAAGTGGCAAAATAATTTAATTAATTGTTAACCTCATCTTCAAGAACAATTTCATTGCATTCTTCCCTCTATTAAAATAAAACAATAATGTCTTAAGAGAAAATTGAAAGTAAAAAGATTCTGAAACATTTTGCTAAAGGAGGAATTCATGAGATTTGATATATTGATTTTTATATATAAGGAGAAGATATTTAGGGCATACATTCATACTTGTATGGTATATGTATGTATACATGCATATAAATGCAGGTATTTGCATATACATGTATATAATACAGTATATGAATAGATATGTATATATGGATGATGCTTCTATATATATGCATATGTGTATATGTTTTACATATATATATATACATATACATATATGTATATACAGATTGATACTTGGCACCTTTTAAAAATGAGGAGTTGGGAGGCAGTAAACGGTAGGATGAGGTAGGAAAGAAAGGAATTTTCTTTTTTCTTTTACTCCAAGCTAAATAGTAAGACTTCTTTTTCAGGTTGCCTACTTTAATGTAAATAATGAACTGAAATTCACCACTTCCCCCACTGACTGCTAGATTGTTATTGAACCATCTACTAATGGTTTTAAGCATCTGCTGATTGATTCAATGAAAAGTAAAGGTTTAGAACTTCTAGAAATTGTATCTTTATTTATCTGGCAGACTGTTGATTATACTGCCAAATCATAGACTTATATCTTCATGTCAGAGTCATGACTCAAAATGTGAGAAAAATATAGTAGACTTCTTTTATGTAGCTGAGTATAAGATGACCGAGTTACCAACAAACAGATCACCCAAACTAGTCCAATACTTTTAACATTACACATTATCATAACAAACATGGCTGTTCTCCATTGCAGGTGCTGAAATTCATTTTGATCACTTCTTGGAAATGTGGTTTGGAGTGGTAATAAATTGGATCTCAGACTCTTGTCTTCTTGCTGTATACTACTCTTTCATTTTACCCTCAGTAATTTCAATCACCAATTTTATGGAATGAAGATTACTTAATTTACAGCCTTACAATCCATAGATGATCTTCTACAAGTAACAACAATGAAGTTCATCATCTCAGCAAATCTGATCCTTGAATATGAGTCAATCACATGCTGGATTGATAGATGGTAATAAAAAATCACATTGAAGATTTCAACACGTGATCAAACTTTCAACTTTTATCTAGCCTTCAGAGGACCAAGTCATCAAATGTGGCTGATGTCGTCTATAGATTATTTTAAATTTCATAGTTTCACCCTCAAGAAACTAAATCTGAATAACAGCAGTCCGACGTAGTTTTGGTCAACTTGGTATTCTCTCATTCATCAACTGCATCATCAAAATTAGTCCATAACTCAGCACTATGATTACCAAAAAGTGAAAGGAATAGGAAATGTTAAAACAGTATGGGGAAAGAACAGTAAAAATGGTCTAAGTGGGACACAAAGAAATAATATTGAGAGAAAGTGCTGTAGTATGTCTGCAATATCAGACTGGGGCCCTTCAGGAGCCCTTAGATTTGGATCTCACACTACCTATTAGTAACAATTGTCTAGTAGACATATGTGTACTTGAATTAGGAGGAAAGACATGAGGGTTCTAATCCCGCTTCTATATCAGACTAACAGCAAGAGAATCAGTGATGAAAATCATATCATCTGTGGGGAATTGTTAATAATAAAGATGTTTTGACAGCTGTATAAAGTGTGCTGCATCTCTTGGGGAGAATAATACTTTGAATAAAAATTTGGGGAGAAAAATAGCCCTCTGTTGGTGTAAAGTAAGTTATGTGACATGTTGAAAAATGTTTGTGTGACCTGAAAGTAGGGTAATAAAAATTGTATAATTAATCTTAAAAACAAGTTTGGGTGAAATATGCCTCCTCTTTTCATTCCCCCCAACTCAACATTCATTACCATCAAAATAATTTTTAAGTGAACAGCTTCATGTAGCATAATATACAGATATCTATTTAAAAAGTTACTAAGTGCTAGGCACAGTACTAAACCCTAGAGCTCCCTACCCCATACCCTCAAAGGGAAAAGCTTCCCTGACCTCAGTGAGGTATGCTTCTAATGGGGAGATGACGGAGACTGATGATGATGATGATGATGATGATGAAGGAGGAAGAGGAGGAGGAAAGGAAGAGTGAGGAGGGTTGAAGATATGGGAGGGAGGAGGAGGGAGGGAAGATGGGAGGAAGGAAGAAGGAAGGAAGGGGAATGAGGAGAATCAATGATCTAGGAACTAGCAACAGAAGATGCAACAAGGTGAGCTACACCATCTACTTTGTTTTATGAGTGTAGTAAATATTTTTAGCTGTATTACCCTGGGCTAATCATTTAGGGTCAGTTTACGGTGATTTCCTCAATTGTAAAAGGGGGTTAACAGAATCTGTTTTGCAGGGCTTTTGTGTTACTCAAATGATAAAATATAAGGTGCTTAGCACAATGGCCAAACCACAGTAGGCACTATTTAAATACTTATTCCTTTCCCCAAGAAATGACCACTTGCCAAATAAACAAACAAAATGTACTAAAATGAATGAGCAATAGGAGGGGGAGGGATCCAGGGGATGTAAAATATTAATAAAGATGTATTTTTTAAAAAGAATGAGCAAATGTTTATTGAATCTCTAATATGTGCTCAGTATTATATTAGATGTTCCAGGGGATAAGTAAGAGGAGCATTCCCTATCCCTGCCCACAAGTAATTCTTTGCTTAATCAGAACGCAACATAGTCGAATGATCTAATTAACTAGCCCTTTTTTTCTCCTTGAATTTTCCTTTAAGACAAGGGATGAAAAGGACCAGAAAATCCAAGGATGCTAGCTAGATCTTACAAACATAGGACACAAACTTTCCAATGTGTCTAGGTCAGTGTACATACAATCAAGTGCACATTGGATGGCTATGGTAGAGCTCAAACATAATTGACATTCATAATAATGACCCTGAGGCAGTGAACAATTCTTGACCATCTGAGAAAGAATAAATTATGCTTACAATACTGTGTAAGTCAGGAAAGGGAATTAATATATTTTTGAAAGATTTTCAACTAACCAATAGTTCAAATAAAATAAAAATGAATTAAATTAGAACATCCCATTCTCAGAACCAGAGTTTGCTAAAGTTTAATTGCATTTCTATTATGAATAAGTAAAAGGGTAAGTGCAATTTCTGAGTGTGGTTGATAAAGAGGTGGTCTAGCATCCTGTACTCTTAGAGAAGGTACAAGCCCTAGGTTGTTGCAGAGAGAGGCAGGGCAAAGCAACCTGCCCAGTGATTATTTTAACAAGTGAGACATTGTAAGAGTTAGAAAGGAATTTCAGAATACATCTAGCCTAGGGGTTCTTTTAAGAAAAAAATTAATTTTTTCAAAGATCTGTCCTTTCTCCTACCCCTGTACTCCTCCCATAGAGAAAGCAAATGAAACAAAATCCTCTCTAACAAGTGCATATATTCAAAGAAAACAAATTCCAGCATTGCTCATGTCCGGAAAAATAAATATGTCCCAAACTGCACTGTGAGCCCATCCCCTCTCAATCACATTAGTCCAGAAGTTCTTAACCTATGATCTACACACCCCCAAGAAATCTATTGATAGATTTCCAGGAGTCTCTGGACTTGGATGAGAAAAAAATGCATCTTTATTCAGCATAGTTGGTTTTCTTTGAATTCCTATGTATTTTATTATTATTTTGCATTTAAAAACATTCTAAAAGGCTATCCATAAGCTTTACCTGACTGGAAGAGGGTTCCATTACACAAAACAAGGATAAGAATCCCTGTTCCAGTCCAAAACAAATTGTAATAACAAACATATCTGAAACAAATCTGAAAGGTTTCCTTTATGACCTTCAGTTAAAGGGAAAACATGGAAATAGACAAAAGTGAATTTATAATTCATCTTAATCTTTATAATAATGCCTAATGTTGCGTATTCTGATTCTCCTTTAATAATCATCACATTCAAAAAACAGACATTTCCCCCAGCCATTTCGGATTGTACAGTGTCAAAATGGAGAAAGGGTTGCTTTTTAAGAGAGATTAATTAAAAAAAAAACATTTTCCATTTTAATTGATTTTGGAATTAACTTTTTACTTGTTTCAATTCTAGGTTCTATTTTTTTTTATAGTTTTAAAAATTTGCATGAATGCAATTATTTTGTCAACACACTGTACTTACCACCAGTAACTTTGCTTTTCCCTTTAACCTAAAGGAAGGTATAGGAGTAGCAAGCATGCAAAACATGCTGGTTCTTTGTGCTGTCCTACACTTCTATGGGAATGGTGTCCCTATGCCAAGTTGTCAACCCATAGACTGGCTGACAGCCCATCCAGAGCCACAGAAACCACAGACTGGTTTTTGAACAAACATTTTACAGCTTGTGGTACAATCCAGAACCAATAATAATCTGATTTTTTTGAGGACTGTGGAACTTGGATGAGAGATTGGTCACTTACCTATTTCCTGAAGGGAATACAACATTGGAAATTATATTCAAAGGGAAATCCTCATCATGTTTACATTTTGAACCATTTCCATTGCTTTTAGGAACAAAGCTCAGGAGCCAGAAAGATCATTCATTTCTTTGATGATTTTTACTACCCTCTTTTGCCAGCTTTCACAAATTTTGATATTATAAAATGATCCTATTTTTATACTTACAAAAGAACCGTCTTTAGTTTATGTTAATTTTAAGTTAGTCCATAACATCAACTATAACAACATCTACTTAGTTCTACCCATAGATTTCCACTAACAAGATTAAATAGTATATAGTCTATGGGTAGTTAAGCATTTAAAAAAAAAAAAACAAAACTTTTTTTCAATCTATATGAGCTGAATTGCCACCATTTTGCAATATTTTCTTATTTCTATATACATTCTCCTACTGAAAGCAATATGCTTTTTAGTGGAAACAGTCTCTATGACTTTTTTTCCAGAGACTCAGCCCTCGTAATAATAGGTGTTCTAACAAACATCATCTATTACTCATAGATTTGCTTTGGGCTGTGGGGTTGGTGGGCTTCCATGCCCTCACCACTTTTTCTTAGGCTGTTTAGTCATTAACAGAAAGGGAAATTCCATTATCATAGCTCTGTTCCTTATAACAGAAAACTTTTAGGTCTTCCTAAAGGTAAAGCAATGCCCTTGCATTAAACAAAGTTAGCATTATCAACTTATTTGTTTTTAAACTCCTTTTAAAAAATGATGTCATCATTAGGACAGCAAAGCTAAAACATCCCCCCAAAAAGGTAGGCATTATTTACCCTCTGATATTATTATAGAAAAATATTAAAATAAAAAGGTCAAAAATGAATGTTCCCTTTAAATTTCATGGACAAAGGATATGATTGCTGGCAAAAAACGTTTCCCTAGGAGGAAAATGTTCCTATGGAATGATAACTCATTTTGTACCATCAGAAGCTTAACAATGACTTTTCCTGAAGTTGACGTTATAAATATTCTACCATGTGATGAAAAGAATAAGGAAAATATGCAATCCATTAAAGGGATAAGCAAATTTGAACAAATCACAAGTAGATGGATACAATTCAGCCTTGAGCAACCTTTTTTTTTTTAAATGTAGTAGTTATTGATGCCGAGTGAAGGAAGCAAAACCAGGAGAACTTTGTAGCCAGTAACAGCAACATTGGGCAATGGTCAACTATCAGCAACCACTGATCCAAAACAATTCCAAAAGACTAATGATGAAAAATGGTACCCATATCCAGAGAAAGAACTGTTGGAATCTGAATACAGATTGAGTCATACTATTTTAATCTATTTTTATGTTTATTTTTTTCTTTATTCTGTTTATTCTGTCACAATGTGACTGATGTGGAAATATGTTTAACATGATTGCCCACGTATAACCTATAGACTGCTTGACATCTTGGGGGTTGTGCGGGAGGAGAGAAAAGCGGGGGTGGGGGGGAATTTGGAACTCAAAATCTTATAAAAATTACTGCTTTAAAAACTATTTTTATATTCAATTGGAAAAAATAAAATACTATTTACATTTTAAAAAGTAATAGATATAATAACTTTTAAAATTCATCAATGTTTAAAAAATTAAAAACTAAGGTAGAAAATTCCATTGATTTAAAGAGATGTTAGCAATAAAATCCATATACTGATAATATTTTCAATGTGTGATTCCCTGTAAATACCTACCAGTATTTTGACACAAGTTCAAAATCAACTTTCTCAATGGAAAATTTCCTGGGAAGTGATTATGTTATCTGGCTTTACATCTAGAATAGATCATAATTCAGTATCTTTTTTGATCCAGATCTGGATATTCAATACTATCACTAGGGCCACATAATCACACTCTACCATCTCACAGCATTTCAAGTTATGAAGCTGATGTTAACTTGCAAGAGACTCTTATAGCTGCCTCTTTATCTTGACCCAAGTGTTCCTTCCTCAACTCCTAAGGAGAATCCTTGGAACTTCTGAAACCAAACCACGATTCAAGAGACTCTCTGGGAGTCTCAGACTTATAAGATCCCAAGTAGTTGATTACAAAATATGTTTGCCTGGTACATAATCAATTGATATTTCTCTATCTACCTTTGCTCTTTATAAATAAGAAAGACAAAACCAAAACAAAATTCATGCCATAAAAAGTAAATTTGAGAAGGCTACTACACCCAGTTCCCTAGGTAACAGTTTTGATGACATCTGGAAATTTATCCATTACAACTCGTGTCTGCTTTCATGACAAACTGAAACCTCAAGTTCTCACTACAATTTTGAGCAAAACACATATAAATTCAGCTTCCAGGATTTTGTTCCATTTTCTTGGGTCAATGATCTATGTAGAAAATGCTGTCCCAACCCAGACAGCTTGTTCCTAAATTTTAAACACACACACACACACACACACACACACACACACACACACACACACACAAAACACACGCACATACACATATTCCCTAGTTGGCTTCTGATTGCAGTGGGAAATCTGATCCAATTAAAGTATTAGAGTCAGCTTATTCTCAAACAACAAATCTGTCATTGCCCGAAGAAATGATTAATGTAAAAGGCAGTTGATTGACCAAAACCAACACCATAGAGTGAGTCTTTCTATTTGAAGCAATATTCCAGGGCCTGTTGAGAAGACATATTATAGACAGAAATGTGGGGGCAGGGAGAAGTTTTGTGATTGATATTTAACAGTATTAACCAGATTAGAACTCTGTCCCCAAATCGGAGATTCATCCACTTTGTGATCTTTTGAAATTCATGAAAGACAGTGATAATTCTTTATGTCTGTACACTTAGAAGTCTGTAATGCTTCATATTATTATTTTTACAATCCAGTTAGATTTCTGCATTTTGCTATTCTCTCCTTTATAATAATGGGGCTTTGTCATCAGCTTGAGTTTTTGAAAACACAGACATTTTCTGTTTAAAACACCAAATGTTTTTCTTATAAAAACATCAAAATGAAATCAGAAGGGAAATGCTATTATTACATTCCAGCGATATTAGCCAACAGTATCTTGAAATCCACAGAAATTCTCCCATGGTATGTGTTTGTAAAGAACTCTGAGCTACACTGTTTTTCAAATTGAATGACTAGCCCTTTCTTTCAATTTAACTCTCATCCCATCACATTTTCCTTAAAGATGCTTTGAGGTTTTTAGTGCAAAACTTAGATTGTGTCAACTGGAGGAAATGTTAGCAAGGTATTTCTTTATTCAATCTTTTATGGAGAAATTTCTCCATAAAAGAAACACCAACCCATTTCCATATTCCCAAGAAAAACAGAAAGATAAGGTCAGGAAGGCTAGTACCATGCTTAAAAGATGAGCAATGTTTAGTTCAAAACCACTGTTTGGTTTTGTGGGATTTAATTTCCACTGGGAAGAAACCAAATACATATGTGTTTGATTTCTTTTTAAGGGTTGGTTATGGATGAATGGGAAAAACTAAAGAAAGTACAACAGAGAGACAATGGGTCTGTAGAAATGGATACAGATTGTCTTCTATCACATGTCTACAATCTTTGAAAAGTTATTTCACACTAAAATAAAGCCATTATATTACAACTTAAACTAACAAAGTAAAAGGATATCAAGAAATGGCAAAAGTCATGAGCTATGTCAAAATCGTATACTAAAATTTTAATTAAATATACATAGGAGTTCCTTGAGAAATTAAAATTGTCACCAGCAATGAAGCTAATTTGTGTTTGACCAGGGTTTTGCAGTAAGTGATTACTTACAGATGCCAAGTCCCCAAATGAAAACTTTACCACCTGTTTTCAATTTGTGGGTTGGCAGCCTTTCTCTAACAAAGCTTACTGGTCAAACATTGGACAACGTCATCTGCTATTTTAATGTTGGGACTTAATCAATATCATTTTCTGTATGGCATCTAGAATACTGGATTGGTTCGAAGGCTTTTCTCTATCATATATAAAACCTGTAACAATTCCTAAGATGCATCTTGCTCAATCCTATGGGCTTCACCTTGAATGAACTAAGACTAAATATATATACAACAGATCAACTATTCCAGAAATGAGATAATGGTCACAATGTGCTTAGCAGAATGCCTGGCACTAAAGTAATTGTTATGTAAATAATAACAGTTGCTGCTGCTACTACTACTATTACTACTACTACTACTACTACCACCACCACCACCACCACCACCACCACCACCATCACCATCACCACCACTACCACCACTATTATTCATCTATATGAAATAGAACTGAGCAGAGAGAGACTAAAGAATTATTTTTATAATAAAATTTAAATAAAATGGTACAATTAGCAGCATTGAACTACTTATAAAGATCTATATAAAATCATTTGTGGCTTAATAACAATAAGTTACCAAGGACTTGTTAAAGATAAAAAGTTCTTCCCTTTAAGTCCCATAAGCAATTATCCTCTAATGACAGAATTGTATTTTCAGAAACAAACTGACTCAGTTGAAAGAAATAATAATAATGATAGCATTTATATGCTCTTTTTAATATGAATATTAATAATTACCACATTAGGGCACTGTCCATATATTATCTCATTTTATCCTCACCACAATTTACAGATGAGGAATCTGAGACTGAATGTACTTAAGAAAATTTCCTCAGGCTAAGCATTCCAGGAAGAATTTAAATTCAATTCTTGCCAATTCCCAGTCTGGCTCTAACCACCATGCTACAGCTACTTATCTACATGAAGCAATTGTTTCATAGCCATTATTTCAGACACAAATATGATAGCCTCACTCTATTTCATACAAACTTTACCCAAATTGACTTTAAGACCAGCACTAGTAAACAAGAGCTTTCTTATGACTGTCATCTGTCAGCAATGACAAAGAAAGACTGAGATTTGTTGCACAATGTGCTATTCCAATGTTGTGATACTACAATTATGTACTGCACCTGCAGTACGCAAACTACCTGTCTTCTTTGCTCTTCTAATTCTTCCCCTGCCCCCTCATAACTTAAGTCATTTTGTGGAAATGATGGCAAAGGGAATGACTAAAGAAAATGATGTTGCCACTTATGCTGCCCTAGGCATCCACAGCAGACTTTACCTTCTAAATTCTGTATGAGACCAAATTAAAAGTTAGAGTCCTGAAACCAGGGGAGGTAGCATTCTATGAGAGCATGATGAACCAAGCTTCTGAAAGTCATCTGTTTTTTTCAAAAATGTACTTATAACCTGAAGGAATTCACCTGGGGAAAAAGTGGTATGAAATAACTTAAGAGCTAGGATGTATTCCAACTTAAATGTGGTAAGCATGTACATACATGAAAACCGGTTAGATTCCAAATTTGGTTCCCCTGTCTCTAAAGAGGAAAGTGTGATTTGTTAGGGTCTACTGACCATGTGTTGTTAGAGTGCAAATCTCCAAGCTGACCTTCCTCAAAATTCATCTTTTTCTTCTATTCACATCAAATAGGCAATATATCAAGAGTAGAAAAATTCAGCTCTGAGTTAGTTGTCAGCAGAGAGCATAATTCAAATCATGACTTTTTCAGTAGGTATGTGAACATGACAGGTTACCTCCCCCTCCCTCCCACACCACTCTCCACTCCCCACTCCCATTTTCCTCATCCATGAAATGAGAGCAGACAACAAAAGCTGTGGTACTGATCTCATAGGGTTCTTCAGTGAGCATCAAATGAAATCACTTACATAATCTACTTCCATGAGAGAAAAACATTTTGTAAGCCCTATGCAGCTTATTAGATTTAGAGAGAACATTAAAAAGCCTTAGACTTTGTTTCTCTGGTCTCCATGTTTGTCTCAGTCTCACCCCTATACATTCCACCATTAACATCCCACACTATGCATCATTGTACTGTGCTAGAATAGCACAACCTATTGTTGGTTGAAAAGGCTTTGAATATGAGCCCAGTCATAGACAATAAGAGCTAGGCTAGTTACTCTTGGAAAGCCTCATCACCAGGGAATATTGTTACTATTATCATAATTATAGAAGCTCTTCAAATCGTCTACTAAGTTACTGAGAATAATCTACCCCATCCAGAGAGTACTGACAAAAAAAGACTCACACATCTTCTAAGCATCCTTTAAGTTAAAAAATAATTGGCTCTATCATCAGAGTTTACATATTAAGGATAGTCAAATTGATTAATTTTATACCCCTTTTAAATAATAAGGCATTTGAGGAATTTTAGATACAAAAGATTTTCAAGATTAAGGATACAATCTTCTTTTCTCAACATTTTGTTTCCAGCATACTTAGCAGAGGACCAACTACCAAACAAAAGTTTTCATTTATACCATGATAAAAGGAGGTATGGCAGCGAGGTGGCACAGTGGATAGAGCACTAAGCCTGGAGTCAGGAAGACTCATCTTCCTGAATTCAAATCCAGCCTCAGACATTTATTATCTGAATTAGCCTGGCCAAGTCACTTAAGCCTGTTTGTCACAGTTTCCTCCTATGGAAATGAGCTGCGGAAGGAAAGAAAAAAATGGCAAACCACGCCAGGATCTTTGACAAGAAAACCCAAAATGGGGTCATGAAGAGTCAGAAGTGACTGAACAATTATACTTTTAGCATTATCCTTACTTAACCCTACTGTGAATCAGCCACTTCACACACACACACACACACACACACACACACACACACACACACACACACACACACACCATGAACACAAACACACATATACACACAAATTACTATATGTAGCCTTTGAAACTTCTGGGCCTTTCCCAGAGGACTAAAGATGAAACTGCTTTTCTGCCTTCAGACTTGTCTGAAAAGCTGAGATAAGCTTAAAGTATCTATAATCACAAGAGCTCTTCAAACATTTCCCATTAGAGTTCTCACATTGACACAATTGCAATTCTCATTTCCCTGGAAAGATCTGATTAGAATTGTCATATATCAGATGTCACACAAGAAAAACAGTAATAGAAAGTGATAGTATCCATTTGGGGTCATCTGAATTTGTATAGCTTCCTTGCAATTATTGGTTATGCACAGGCTTGAGAAACTGATCTCTGGGGGAAATGCCTCAGAGACCTAGAAGGTATTGGGAATGGAAGAGAGAAAGGAAGGTATACATTCATAAACCACATAAAAAGAAAAGGGGCTAAAGTGGGAAGAGAGAGGAAGCTGGAGAACCATTTCGTCCTCGTCTCTATAGATTCCTGTACTCATTCCCCTACTACTACAGCTGGCGCTTTCTTTTCCGAGACTACCTTCCATTTATTTTCTCTGTCTGTATTATTTTCTATTTATTAATTTGTTGTCTTCTTAATTATAATTTAAAACTCTTTGATGATAGCGTCCCTTTTTCAAATTGAGTCAAGTGATCAAGCAATTTTAAATGCCTATTATGTTCCATGCACTTCTTTATCTACCTCGTGCTTAGCCTAAGCACATTGGCTACCACATGGCAAACACCTAAGAAATGCTAGGACCATTTACTGAAATCAGTCAAGATGCATTTCTGAAGTGATTACTATATGCCAGGCACCATGATATAAAGATAGGCAAAAAAATCAAAATAATTTTTCCTTTACTCTTTAATATTACAGAAAGAAATCAAAAACAATGAAGGAGGAAACAACTACTATGTGTTTGTTGTCTGTACCCCACAAAAAAAAATGCTAAAGATGGTGCTGCTAAGAAATACGAAACTTATGGTTATCCTTATCGTTACTAATCCTCACTATATGCAAAGTGATCATAGGTACGATCAGTTCTACTCAGGAATTAAAGTAGCACTACTGCGCAAGCAATGTGTTATGAATTAAATGACCTCCAAGACTGGATATGGCTCAAATGAGCTGTCCCCCTATCACTCACCCTTTTTAGCTCACTTAAGATCACTACCCCCTTTAAGATAAATTAGACTTTTGAGAGCACTATTTCCAGAAGTACATCGTTAAAATATACACGTGGGAAGAAAAATAGGGAGATTGATGTATTTTTTAGTCTATTAGCTAAACTTAGAAGATCAGTGGCATAAAGATCCATAAGTTAATCAAAGATAAGTTTAAATATGGAGAATGACTAAAAGCTGAGAAAATATGGCAAAAGAATCAGAATGCATCAGCAATTCATCGACATAGGCAGGCCCTTGGTAGAAGAAGATGGGAGCAGATTAAGGAAAACATGGCCAATATAGAATTAGGAAAAGGAAATTTCAGAGTAACCTACAAATGAGGGCACCAGAAAGTGAAAAGATTATTATGGATGATTTATGGTCTTGGTACTTGTGCAATATTAATATGCATATTCCATCTGCATTCTTGTTGATTATTTCATGAGAGTTCAAGCATTTTCGTTATCCATTTATTAATTGGGACCTTCAAAGGGTAAGTTTTTTTTTTCTGGATGTGTGTGTGTATGCGTGTGTGTGTGTGTGTGTGTGTGTGTGTGTGTGTGAGTATGTGTGCATGTGTGTGTGTGTGAATAAAGTACTATCAAAAGACAACATAGAGGTGGCTAGGTGGCATAATGAATAGAGTACTGGCCCTGGAGTCAGGAGGACCTCAGTTCAAATGGGGCCTCAGACACTTAACACTTACTAGGTGTGTGACCTTGGGCATGTCACTTAACCCCAACTGCCTCACCTTCCCCCCTCCACAAAAGCAAAAAAAAAAAAGACAGTATACTACATCATGCATCATAGAATCATGAAGATTAAAGTTCAAGTCCTCATCTAATCTCTGCTAGTTGTATGACTGTGGTCATTTAATTTTACTACTCTCAGCAACTCTCCAGTACCACCAGTTATTAGAATATTTTTTGATCTGCATGAGGGAGAGAGTTTGCAAACCAGAAGTTGCCTAATTTAATATAATCATGGGGTATATCTTCCCCATTTCTTGTTCCCCACAACACAAAAATTGGCATATTGGAAATTTATATGTCTTCTGATATTGGATACAAGTACAACCTGGAAAAATCATGCAAATTATGTTGTTAAAAGTCATCAAGCACCATTCATTAATAGTTCATCAGCACATGGCCCAAGTGAATTTTAATATGTAAGTGGATTGAAACTTCATACCCATACTTTGTTTTACCCAAGAGGAAAGTTTCTGATGAGGGCGTGTAGAGGGTACATAACTGAATTTTGATCTGATGAATCATATTTTAAATGCACAGAAAGGATTTGCTCTTAAATAGAACTTTGTAGAGACTACTTCTATCAAGTACAGACCCGTTTGTAAAATGAAAAGTAACCTATTAACATGCCACCTTTGTTAGCTCAGGTTTTAAAAGAGAATCAATAAAATTAAATAAAATAGAACCTCAAGCCGGCTGATCTACGAGGAAATGTTCAAAAGGTCACCACATGCTCTGTACAATCAGAATAAGGACAGGGACCCATGCATGAATTCTGTGTGGTGATTGCTGAGGAAGAAAAGAAGCTGAGAGCTACAAAGGTGTCACCGATCACTTGGGTCTTTTTTTTTTGTCTTTAGCAAAGTTTTAAAGAGACTCTTTCCTATTTAAATAGAGCAACTGAAAAAAGAAAGTTGACTTATTTCTGACCTACTATTTCTGGGAATTTATGACTTGTTTCACTTACTCCTTCCCCAATTTGCTTTTCCTTCATAATAGGGACTCCAAATTTTTAAAGGCAAAATACCAGAGTCCTACTTCAACAACAGCCAGAGATTCAAAATCGATCCTGTTCAAACTCAGAGAAGCTCAATTTTTCTACTGTGACAGTTTCAAACAGCAACATAAATCTATTTGCTGAAGGAAAAAAAAATCACCACTCTTACTTTAGAAATACGCCACCTTCCCTTTTTCCCTTCCTCCCCTCCATATGTATATGTATATGTTTGCATAAACACATACAGCTATTGCTTCCACATCTTGGTGGTTAGGGGCACAGAACTGTCACCTGGAAAATCTGTGTAAAAATTTTTGGCCCTCCCTTTGCACCAGAAAAGAAGTCTGAATTATTAAGATATTAAATGTTAAAATATGCTAATATTATACAATACTAAAAATATATTTTATACATTTTTGAGTTTCTAAACTTTTTCTGTATCATCTGCTAGCCTTTATGTGTCATCTGCAGCTTCGACAAAACTCCCCCCAAATTCCCATTTAATTGCTTATGCTGATCTGCAATATATTGAAATTGCAATGGAGAAAGTCATCATTTGGAATGGAAAACTACATTTTTTTTTTACCATAGGAAATAGAAGTTCAGTGTACAGGAATATTTGGGGATCATAGATATGGAACTGGAGCCTATATAAGCTAATCCCCTCATTTTATAGATGACATGGGTTAACATGAAAAGTATTTGCAAACTTTAAAACTCTATATAAATGCCAGTTATTCTTAGTCGTTGTCATTGTCATCATAGCAGTTGCAACAGTATCAAATCAGATATTTGGGGGAAAAAAAAGAAAAAGGCCCTTAGCTCAATCCTTGGCATACAATAGGTGCCTATAAATGCTTAGTCTTTTCCTTCCCTTCCCCCTAGAATAATACATGAGGGAAGAAAGATGGGGATGGGAGCAGATTTTGAATACTCATCCCCAAATTTAGAGAAAGTATTCTTCCAAATAGATCTATAAAGTTGTGTTCGTTTTTTTAATCGGTAGATTTTCAGCAGTAGTTTTTTTTTCTTAAATAACAAAATGACTTTTATGCTGGACTAAAGATTTTTCAACTCAGTTTAACAAGTAGTACACTTAGCAAAAGTCCAACAATCAACCAAAAATTTTAATGAAGATAAAGGAAAAAGTCATGATGAAGTAAGTGATGGAGCAGATTGCAGGAGGTGATTGGATAATTTTGATTACCAAAAACAAAGATTTTTTGCACAAACAAAGCCAGTGAAGTTAAAATTATAAAGGAAATGATTAACTTGGGGGAAATGTTTTGCAAAAATTTCTATGTCCAAGATATAAAAGGAACAAATCCAACTTTTTCAGAAGATCCATTCTTCAACAGACAAATGGTCAATGGAACCCATTCTTCAACAGATCAATGAATATGAACAACCAATTCTCAAAGAAAGAAATGAAAGTTATTAATAACTAAATTTAAAACTCCACTAAATCACTAATAATTAGAGATAACACTCCGGCATGCCGCCTCATACCTGTTATATCGGCAAATATGAAAAAAGGGAAAATGATTCCTTTTGGGGATGTCATGGGAAAGCAGAGAACCTAATGAGCTATTTGTATAGCTTGGAATTTATTCAATAATTTTGCAAATCAGTCCAGGATTGGACTTTGAAAGGCATGGTGCTATTCTTTCACCTATGCTCCAAATGGCTTAAAGAGGGAACAAGTACTATATATCCAAGCCATTTATAGCAGCTTCTTTTGTAAAAGGAAAGAATTAGAATCAAAGAGAATATCCATATGAAATAGAGCAGGGTGAAATGAGAACCCAAAGAATGATTTATTCAATAATGACAACTTTGTCAAGAGAAGAGAAGAACTATACTCAATGCAATGATCAACCAGGATTCCAGTGGAGAGATGATGAAGTAACTTACGTGTCTCCTGAAACACATGTAATGGATTCAAGGTATAGAATAAGAAACACATTTCTGGAAATGACTAATGTAGGAATTTATTATGGTTGATTGTGCATATTTGTTAAAAGTATTTTTTTCTCCAGTTTGATGGGGCAGTTAGGGGAGGAGATAGTGATAAAAATGAAGGAAACTCAGTACAGCACCTTATCAAATACACAGAAGGAAAGCCAGAGGAGTAGTTTGAAAGTTATATGCTGAATTTATTATATATGTAAAAGGAAAATCAAGATTTGTGTAATTAAGATCTATGGTGTCATGTATATTTTTTCTGTTTTATTTTTTTTAAACATGGCATCCATTAAATTCAGAATTTTCAATGCATGCCACCTTAGAGGGAAGCAGAGGAAATGTGGCTACACAGATACAAAAGGGAAAATTACCCTTCATGACATTACCCTGGGAATTCTGCTGGAAATCAAACATCCATGTCCTTTAACTGTTTCACATGTACAACTAACACATGCCTTTGTAACCTATTAAGGACAGGCTTCCCTCTTTCCTTCTTCACCTCTGTGTTCAGACTCTTTAATAAAGTCAGAGGGTAGCACCATTGGGAGACAGTTAATACTGTTCTAAATGGATCTGCAGGTCTAGTTCTCCCCAGTTCCCTAATAACCAGAGTGAGTTGTCTGTCACTATTCAGGCAGGCCCACTGGAGCTGGCTTTACTGCACTCTTACTATTGCTCAGCTCCTTTAAAGAGTATTCAGGTATCATGCCCACAAAGCCTTAAATCTTTTGAGATCTGCTGTCTTAATTTTTTAAATTTGTTCTGGAGCTGTGATTCCTCCTGTAGAGGAATTCAGGGAAATAAATTTCCTATACTTGCCATTATTGCAAGCACAACTTGTCTTAGAGTTGGCTGGGACACCAACAGGTTAAATGACTTGACTAGACAGAAGGCATGAGAGGGAAAACCCCTCTCTCTACTACTTCACAACCTCTCATTTTACTAATAAATCTCCATTGAACTCAAAGGGTCACTAGTTCACAGTATCTTTCCCCAAGGTTGCCAACTCCTCTTTGTATTCATCTCTTCTTTCTGAGAGATGCCTATGATGGCAAAAACCCTGGGGGTCTCTCAAGGTATGGTCCCATTTTCATTGACTCAAAGATCCTATCCAGAAACTTGACAAAACCCTTCTCCTTGACAACCCAGTTTCTGCAGTAACCAGTCAACACGATGATATTTGGTTATAGCATTGTAAAAGGAAATTTAATTAAGAAGATATATTTTTTTAAAAAGATACAGTATGCAACAAGAAAGTTTGAGTCATCTATAATCCTACATTTTTCTCCTCAGAGTTTGAAAATACTTGTTCTGTTAGCAGAAACTACTCTTCCTATATTAAGTGGAAGACATCAGCACATAGCATGACCTTATCTAAAAGCACCATTTTACCCCTTTGTTTAGACTGAGCTCTCCAAACTTTTCATCTTTTCCTGTAGGTCACCATTTATCTGCCTCCTACTCTTCAGCAAGTGAGAGGACATGCATGTGAGGGGTAGTGGCTTGAACAGCTAGGAGATCAAACCTGCAGAAATTGCCTGAGACAGGCCCAAATGGAGGCCAGGACTTGGGGACAAGAACACAAGATGATTTGTTATACTCATTTAATAATTGAGAGTAAATTGGGGGATAATCAAGATATTTTGCTATCTTCTATACAAATAAAAATGAATCCTTTGTGAGAGGAGTGCCTAATCTTGTCAGATTAGGCTAAATCACTCTCCTCATTTTTACTCTGCAAAGTGGAGAATGCCCAAGATCTTCCTTACTGATCTATCTATAACCACAAGGTGAATAACTTTAAGCAATAAAGTGCTACATCAGAGACTTCCTCCTCTGGAGGATGACCTCTTTCATCTATAGATCAATGATTTCTTCATGCAGAGACTTACCCAGGAATGAGGTC
>CM053581.1:538655187-538706381 GCA_028627135.1 Pseudochirops cupreus
TTAAAAATGCTTTCTTGTTCTTTCTCTATCAAATATGTCAATGCAAAGTCAGAGCCTTTACCTGTGTAGTCTAAGAGCACTGACACAATTTTCTCCCAAATTTTTCTTCAGAAACATAAAGTAATAATGTTTTTCTGCTATATGTTGTCAGAACTCCCATAGCACTTTGGAGGTGATTATTTTACAGACTTTACATTATTACACTTTATATAATTTTTACATGTTCAAATGTCATGCCTTCTTCTAGGCTGCAAGGTCTCTGAAAGTCAAAGACCATATTTTATTAATATGCTTGTCCACAGCAGGATCCAAAATAGCATCTTGAAAGTAAGAGACATAATTGGGGCAATGGATGGATGGATGGATGGATGGATGGATGGATAGATAGATAGATAGATAGATAGATAGATAGATATAGAGATATATGTGTGTGTATGTGGGTGTGTATGGAAACAATATATTTGTCAAATGAATTGAAAGGAAGGAATGGTATTGGACAAGGACAAATGCACTACAGTGTAGAATATAACTTCCTTCAGAGCAAGCACTTGTAATTTCTGTCTTTGAATTCTTAGAACATGGCACACTGTCCTATCTAGCTTTCTTTTCTTTTCTGTTTGGATCTGTTTTTCCATTGGCACAGGAGACTATTTCATTCAAATTAAGAGCATCAAGTTGACTGCCACTTAAATTCCTAAGGAGTTCTTTGGAGACCTGAGAAGTCTTGCCCAAGGTTACAAAATCCATTCATGCAAATATCAGCTATGAAACTGAGGCCAGGTCTCCATCAGCAATGCCATGTTACTTCTTATGTAGTAGATCCATAACTGACAAATATTAAATTCATTTAATTCATTAAAGTTTTATTTTTGTTTAACAAATGAAAAAATAAGATACAAAATTGGAGAGAGATTATTTTGGAAGAATTCAATTGTATATTCCCAAAGGTACATTTAGATCTTCTGTTTAGAGAACCTTATTAGGAAATTCAAAGTATACTGCCTCCTACCAGAAAAAAAAAATGGAATTGTCATTTCCTCTCCAACTGGCAAATCAGCATACTTTAAGAAAAGAATATCATTTTTGCATCCTAATAAAAATAACTGACCCCATTTTTTATTCTTCTGAAATGTTCATCTCATTCCCAACATTTCAATTGGAGTTAAAGGTACATCTCTGATTTACCCCCTCTTGTTCCTCTTAATTGTTTTAGTTTTTCACTGGACCTAACCCCATGTATATCCAGAAGATATTGAGACATGCCTACTGTGACAAATACTGAAAATGATTATGGAACAGCTATCAATTCTTTGCCACCACAAAGATAATGCTTCAGCTGTACAATAGTTTTTCTCTGACATTTACCTGCTGTAAATCAATTTTTCTTTTTCTTAATAAATATATTATTAATTTATTTTTAGCATTTTTTTCTTTTTATTTTGAGTTCCAAATTACCTCCTTTCCTCTTTTCCCTCCCTCACCCACTGAGAAGGCAAACAAATGATATCAATTATATATGTGAAACCATGCAAAACATATTTTCATATTCATTGTTGCTGTTCAGTCATTTTTTTCAATCATGTCCAACTCTTCGCGACCCCATTTGGAGTTTTCTTGGCAAAAATACTGGGATGGTTTGCCATTTTTTTCCTCCAACTTATTTTACAGAACTGAAGCCAACAGGGTTAAGTGACTTTCCCAAGGTCACACTGTTAGGAAGTACAATATGAGTATCCCTGAGTTCAGGTCAATAAATCTATCCACTTAGCTGCCCTATTTCCATATTAGCTATATTGCCAAAAACAAATAAACAAGCAAACAAATAAATGAATGAATGAGTAAATAAAGATAAAGAGAGAAAATTATACTTCAATTTGTAGTTCATCATTGCTCACTCTGGAAGTGGATAGCATTTGTTTATCATGAGACTTTTGAAAATGTCCTGGACCATTACATTGATCAGAGCAGCCAAGTCTTTCACAGCTGATCATCACTACAATATTGCTGTCACTACGCACAACAATCTACTGGTTCTTCTTTCTTTTCTTTGTCTCACTTCATACAGGTCCTGTCATGCTTGTTTCTTTGCTTTTCTGAAACCACCCTCACAATTTTTTATGACACAATAGGACTCCACCCCAATCAAATGCCAGAAATTGTTCAGCCATTTGCTAATTGATGAGCATCCCTCCTTGTCCAATTCTTTGCCACCACAAAGATAATGCTTCAGCTGTAATTTTATCTTGGCCCCTCTACACAGGTGAATTATTGGCAAGGAGTCAAAACTAACCAATGCTAACTATTATTCATCAGCCATAACTAGAGCTCAGAGTAAAGACATCACAGAATTTTTATTGAATATTTAGCAACATTCTAGATCAGTGGTTCTCAACTTGTGGGTCGCGACCCCTTTGGGGATCAAACAGGGTCACCTAAGACCATTGGAAAACACATATTTCTGATAGTCTTAGGAACTGAGACACCACTCCTCTATCAGTCTCCAGGTGGGTCTGCCCACATGCAGATACTCTCACATATGAGTATTAAAGGGTCGCGGCATTAGGAAGGTTGAGAACCCATCTCCACTATAAACCTTTGTTTCTTCTGGAGATAATTATAATTATATTCCCTAAATTACAGGGCTTTTGTGAGGAAGACACATAAATAAAAATAAAAAATATATAAAATTTTAAGTGCTACAGAGTTGTTTTGATATTAACATCAGTAAACTGAACTGCAGGGTGTGAGATAGACAGTTTGATTAGAAAAGTAGTAGGTTCAACATAATAAGTGATAGGAGAGTAGGTGAGGGGGGCAGAGTACTAACCAAAAGAAGTATGGAGCTTTTGTCTATGCACTAGTGTCCATAATGCTTGAGCCAAGAGGCCTTTGATCATTAGGGAGAAATTTTCTGGACTAGAGTTCTTAGAGGACTATGTGTGAACCTGCAGCCTAGTGATATTGTCAAATGTATAGCCTGTGTAATCAGGATCTTGTGGGTGAGAGGTTTTGAAGAGGGGGTCTCAGAGCAAAGTAGAAGGATGAAAGATATCCATGTAGGAATAGCCATGTCGCCCTGAACTATGTGAAGCTATATTTGAACTTTGAAAGCAATGAAACAGGGAATAATACTGGGAATAAAAAAAAAAAAACCTCTCCTGGCCTTTTCAATTACTGCTCTCATTTTCTTTTAAATTTTCTATTTTCATTTATTTATTTTTCTATCTACATATAAAATACATTTAAAATATTTAAATAAACATTCATCTTTAACACTCATTAAAAAATATTTGAGTTTTGAGTTTCAAATTCCTTTCCTCCCTCCAGTCCCTCCCAACCCATTGAGAAGGCAAGTAGTATGGCATCAATTAATTATATATGTAAAGTCTTATAAAACATTTCCATATTAGCTATATGTTTTCAAAAAGAAAGAAAAATGAAACAAAAAAAATTATGCTTCAATCTATAATCAGAAAAAAAAAAGAAAAGAAAAGTAGTGGGTTCAAACTTTGTCTCTGGGGCTTAATACCTGCTCATCTTTCTTTAAGTCAATTAATTCCCCTGGGCTTCAGTTTCACAGATTAATGGAATTGGAAAATTGGAGGGAATTTCAGCTGTCATCTAGTTCAACCCATACACAGAGCTCTGATCATTACTACATACTAAATAGGTGGTCATCTAGTCTTTTCTCGAAGACTTCCACAGAAGGGAAATGTATACTCTCTTGAGCCAAGCCAATCTGCTTCCAGACTACTCAGCTTTTTCAGATAATATTCTTCATATCTGGCCGAAATTTCTGCTTTGGAATTTATATTCATTAGTTTAGAATTCCATCCTCTGGGGCCAAACAAAAAAATTACTAATTCTTCCTACACATAATATACCTGAACATTGCATACCTGAACACAGCCATCACAATAACCCCTCTCTCTGAATCTTCTTGTCTCCAGTATCCTTTTGCCCGGTTCCTTTAATCAATCTTCCCTCATACATCATTGATTTAGTGCTCTTCACTATTCTTGATTTACCTACTATGGACGCTACAGCTTCTTCACATAAAATATCAGGATGCTGGACTAGATGGTCTCTGAGCTTCCCTTGGGCTCCAGATTTCTGATCTTAGGAACTGTGCATTTGGGTTGGAAACGAAGCTGACCTAGTCCATAAGGGCCAACTGATTTACAAAGATGAAAACAGAGTTTAGAAAGAGAAGGACCATGGGCCCCTCTACAGCATCTAAAAAGCTGGTGATAATTTGAATCACAGAATACTCTGCAGAGAATCAATAACTGTTACTGTTAATACAGTGACAAAAGTGATCACTAAATTTGGCTTATCTGCAAAAGTGTAGAATGGCCTACATATCCCCAAAGAAAAATCAAATGGATGATAACATTACCTCTGATGAACTGATAGATTAATTACATTGATAATATAATATTAGGTTGCAAATCAAACTGTAGGTTTGCAGAGTGGTCATGGTTTCTATCCTCCTGGGCAATTACAAGACACAACTAAGCAAACTTCAAATTTTGAAACAGTTTTTTTTTTTCAGCATTACATACAAACCATTCTAAATGCTATAGAGAAAGACGGGATGTCCAATATTAAAGTCAGAGATGACTACTGAAAATCTTCCTTGCACCAAAGTTTTCTCCATAGGAGTAAAGGATCTCAGCATAGATGACAATAGTTTGATCAGCTAATTTGGGATGATTTTAAAAGCAATGTGCACAGGGAGATGTAGAGGCATGTTAATGCATGGTATCAAATGAGGTAGCATATGGGCAGATAGTTTGGAAACAACATGAAGGCACAGTTGAGTCTGGCAAGCACCAATAAGAATATGGTATCTTTTTTTATATAATGTAAGATGCAGAGAAAGAGAAACAAATTTCCCAAATGTTTGCTTTCTGGTGCATATGTGCACATTCACATACATATATATGTATGTGCATGCACATGTGTGTTTTATATCAGAGGGCAGAAAATAGAAAACAACATTCTGTGGCCCTGACTTCCATCTGCTAACCATCTCCCCATCCCAGATACAAGAACCAGATGGCATATGAGGGGGACTTAACAGGATTACATTGCAAATTTCTCTAATCCATAAGGGATGTTTATTGCCACCAAGCAAAAGGAAAATTTTGTGAGTTTGTGTTTTGGCTTTTTCTAACGCCTGCTGAGGCAAATACAAAATTACGTTCAATTTTATTGGAATCTTTATGGCTGGTTATCATAGAATCTGAGACTTCAAGTCCCTATCAAATTTATTATACACTCTGCCTTTGGGCTCCCATAAGAGAATAGCTACCAGAAGGTGGAAAATAGCTGGGAAGCTTTTAGAAGAAAGTGGCAACTGTTAATAGGCAACTACTTTAAAGGTGCAAAGGCTCAGTTCCATCAAATGCCATAAATGATCATGGCAATGAGATGTACAAAACAAAAGTCTGTCTCTTCTAGCAAAGAGTACAAATCACCTTTACTACCACCTGCACTTCCGAGTACACAAGTCATTGAAATAAATCTTTTTCTGTGATAAGCTGGTTGATTTTAACACATCTGTAAAAGGAGTATGTGGGGGGAGGGAGGGGGACAATTGGGTGGTTTTTATTTTCTGTACTTTAAGGAATTTCTTCAATTGCCAGGGAGAAGAAAACAAACTATGAAGCAGACCTGTGTTCAGGAGAATGATCCTTTCAGCAAAGCAAATGACATAGCTCAACAATTCATCTTATTGGCTTCATAATTTAGAGGTTCTTCACCAACAAACTAAAACAATGCTGATAGTTGGCTTTCCAAGTAGGTAGGCAGTTAACTGGGACAGTTGGGTGACACAGTGGATAGAGTGGCAGACCTGAAGTCAGGAAGACTCATGCTTCTGAGTTCAAATCTGACTCAGACACTTAATTGTGTGATCCTGGGCAGGACGTTTAATCCCAATTGCTTCAGTTTCCTCAGTTGTAAAATGAGCAAGAGAAGGAAATGACAAACCACCCCAGTACCTTTGCCAAGAAAATCTCACATGGTGTCATGAAAAGTTGGACATGCCTGAAACAACTCAACAACAATGCAGATAACTAAGTGGGCAAGTGATCGATGACTAGATAGGAAGATTGATCAACAGATAATTGACAAGTAGAGATTGCTATTGGCTTCTAGATCTTACATATGATGTACGTATAAATATATGTATATTAATACACACCTTTATAAAAGACACTTATGACCTGAAATGAGAGCCAGAAAAACTTGGCTACTTAATATCTCAAGGCTCTAAGCACTTCTCAAAGACTGTTTCAGAGAAGGGGCTGAACTGACTTGGAGTAGAAGAAGTATTCTCTCCCAGAAGTTCTGTCTATCATTGAAATCCTAAAGTCTGTTAGTATTTCTAATACACGCATGTGTACACATGTATATGCATGCGTGATTAAGTATATGCACATGCACATATGTGTGTTAATACATGTATGTGTATGTGCATCTGTAATAAGCATATGTATATTTATACACACACACACACACACACACACACACACACACATAATTTTTCCCCTAAGCAGATAACACTGAAATATCATGATTTTTGATTAAATGTTTAACCACAAAAAGGGAAGGGGTAAAAATTTAACATCGAGGTTCTTAAAGGAATTTTCCTTATTTCCTTTTTTTTTGAGAGTGTTGTAAGTGAATGAAAGTACATGGGAAGGCACTGTCCAGGGTTTGATCTCTTTGACAGAGATGACCAAGTGTATAAATTCCTTATAAAGCATTATCCAGTATATACAGGTAAGTCCCAAAGTAGTTTAGAGAATAAAAGTGGTTTTCCATTCAGGATTTCAGGAGCAAGATTCAGTGTAAGAGATCTTGGCTGCAAACTATCTATAAGCAAGAAAAGTAAAACCAGTTACCCAAGAAGAATGCCTCATTTAACAAATAACAAAGTCCACTTTCCTTGACTCATTTTCTCTCATTGGCTCAGAACCCAATTTTGGATTACTCATGGGTTTATTAGATAATTTAGGATTATCCATTCCCTTTTCTTCTCTTTTGTGCTTCTAGTCCCTGGGTTACTCCCCTTCTAATTGAACATTTTTATGAAAGGGTTGACACTGGCAGAAAAGGGAAAGACTCTCAGTGAGTAATTTGTGCTATATATTATTAATTTTCTGCTGACAGTTTCTGGTGAAAAAAATGAGTGCTACCAACGATAAAAGGTCTAAATCCTGAAGAAAGGAGCACTGGGGGAGAAATTTTGATTTGTTTCAAATGGGATATTAGATATCTAGATGTAGCTAGATGTCTATGGAGACAGTTATTTTACAAGAAGAGAAAGTTCAGGACTAGAGCTCAAACAGTATCCACATAAGTATGGTAATTGACACTGGAAATGCAAGAGGGACAAACTTTGGTGAACAGTCACATTAAGAGGTTGTGAGGAGGAACAGGGGCTAGCTATGAATATAGAGGACTAGTTAGAAAAGGAAAATAAGATTATAACAAGACTGAGGGAAGAATATCAAAGTCAAAGAAGATGGGAGTGAAATAGTCCTTAGATTTGGTGATTGGCTACCCCTAAGAAACCAGTTTTAGGGGTGAGAAAGGACAGAAGGCAAGTGACCATGAAGGATTAAAAAGAGAGCACACAGAAAAGTAAAGGCATCATATGTTAATATCTTTTTGAAGAATTTTTATCAATGAAAAGGCACTGAAACAGACATCATTTAGCAGTCAGCACTATGGCTGGCACACAGCAAGTGCTTAATAAATGTTTATTTATTAATTATTGATTTCCTCATCCAAAGTATTTCGGGAAAAACCGGCAGATCTATAAGTATATTTTCACTAAGATCAAAGGAGCCCATACAAATGAATTTACTAAAGATACACAAGAAAGAGAGAATCTGTTTCTGGAAGAGTGAGGAAGTAGGATCAAGGACAAAGTTGGACAGTCTTTTGATCACCAGGATAAATATTGAAAACTAATCAATTCTGCATGCTCTTAGTAATTGTACAGAGTATTCAAGAGCTTGATTACTTTCTTTGACTTCAAAATCATACCCATTCCCACATATATCCTTACCCACCTCTTCTGACTTCCAAAATTTCCTTTGGTGGAAAAACAACAATAGTTCAGTAAAAAGAATGAACTTAAAAACCGTAATCTATAGTATATGCAATATTTGATGCCGAAGAAGAGAGGATAGGTTTATCTTTTGTCTGAGGACAAATTTGGTCCTTAAAGTTACACAAAGTTCATTTTTTCTTGTGTTACTCTTTCCTTTTTGAAATATTAAAACATCAGTTGTTGAAGTTTACAAATTTACCATGCATTTATTCATTGACATCTTCCCATATTCCCTTAATTTTTCACATGTCTTTCATTTTTCAGGTGAGGAAAAATATTTTTTTAATATTGGTGCACAGTAATTTTAGCTATTCTCCAATTTATGGGGAGACCTTTGGTTCTCAACTCTGCTGTTACAAAACGGTTATTCTGAGAATCTTGTTGCAAACAGAGTTTTTACATTTTGACCACATTTGAGCACATGTTCAGTAATTCAGTCTCTGGGTCAAAGAGTATGAACATTTTAGTCATTTCATGTTGAACACAGATCTTTCTACTAGACCATGTTGATTTTAGAACATTGACCTTCCTCCCTCAAAAGATCCTTGTGATCACATGGAATAGAACTGTCCACTTTGGATGTATACATTTTTAGGTTAATAAACAATTTTATTCCTTTCACTGAACTGATTTCAACAAACAAATAGTTAGGCAGGTCATAATGTCACCTCCTCCTTCAAATTTGCTCCTTATTTGACTGGATTATTTAATTTTCTATTTGCTGTACGTTGGAACTACCTTAAACTAAAAGCAACAGATAGTTCTGTGAGGCCATGTCTACCCTTCAAAGATACCAGTTGTAATGAAATTTCTGGTTCCTTTATCAAGGTTGAGACTCCACATGCCCGTCAAATTTGATTGAAATCTTCTCTCACTGTCAGAAGCTTTAGGGGAAGAAAAGATAAGCTATTACTTTATTTCCCCAGTAAACTAGACTTGGAAACATAATAAAACAAAGGGTATAAAAGACTTTTATTAAGTGAGATGTCCTTGGGGTCAGGAAATGTGAAAAGTGAAAACCATTAAACAAATTAAAAAGCTGAAAACTTGATTAATTATAGAAAATTAATTCAAGTGGAAAATAGAGGGAAAGTAGAAACTCAATGCTAACTACAGAAATCCTTTCCAAGAGTGGAATTTAAAGTCCTCTGTAATTATGATGATAAGAAAACACTTCTTTTTCCCTGGGTAAAACTTGACAAAAATAAATGACAAACTGATTTGCTCCAAATCCACTCAATTTGATTCAAGCATTTATTTAAAAAAAAAATATTGGAGCAGCTAGGTGGCTCAGTGAATAGAGAACTGGCCCTGGAGTCAGGAGGAAATGAGTTCAAATCCGGCCTCAGACACTTAACACTTACTAGCCGTGTGACCTTGGGCAAGTCACTTATCCCCAACTGCCATGTCCTCCCTCTCCAAAAAAGCAAAAAAAAAGAAAAAAAAATACTGTGTACAGAACACTAATCCGGAATGGGATGGCTTTAAATTTCTCATAAAGTATACTTATAACATATACATGTTCCAGAACAGGGTTTGTAACCTGGGAAACTCTGAGGGGTTCTGTGGATGGATTCAAAGGGGACCATAAACTTAGATGCGGAAAAAAATACATCTTTATTTTTCACAAACATTTAAATTAAGTTTAGTATTACCTTCATATTTGAATGCAGGTAACAACCATCATTCTAAGGAGGACTCTAGTAGCTTCTTGAGATTGTCAAAAAGGTCCATGACCCAAAAAAGGTTGACAACTCCTGCAGATGCTGCCCCAGAGGAACACCAAAATGGTCTCTTGACTTAAGAGGTATATGGATTTCCACTATGTAATTTTCAGTAAGTTTCAGTGATGTTAGTCTATCCAATAGGCCAAGTAACTTCCACATAACCCCAATTCATAAACTGCAAACCTATTTGTCCTTACTTTTCAGATTTATAAAAATATCACAAAGAGAAAGAAGAAGGACATTATACAAGGCTATCATCTGAAACATTCTTCTTTTGAAAGTCAAGAACCCAGGTGTTTAAACTGTTTGCAGTTCCAGAACTTTATAAGCTTTGAGATAAGCTGTTTAGAGTTTCATTGCTCTTAGTCAGTGGTTCTCAACCTGTGGGTTGTGACCCCTTTGGGGGTCGAATGACCTTTTCACAGGGATCACCTAAGACCATCGGAAAATACATATTTCCAATGGTCTTAGGAACTGAGACGCTGGTCCTCTATCCGTCTCCAGGTGGGTCTGCCCACATACGAATATTAAAGGGTCGTGGCATTAGGAAGGTTGAGAACCACTGCTCTTGGGGAACAAGTGTCCCATGAGTTGCCTCTTCCAAAGCTCGTTTTGTTTGTCTGTATTTCTTTGAACTGCTATGCTCTGCCTGGTAGAGCTCCCTGACTTATTTCTGAAAAAGCATTTGCATACTAGTACACAAACTAAAGCTTTTCTCTGTGTGCAAACCTCTTCTGCAATGTTGAAGTCAAAGAAATTAAGGCATTATTTATTTTTTCATTCCATATCAAAGGGCAGAGAATTCTTATGGAGGAATAGGAAAAAGGTCCTTGTATTCAGTCAAATGGTTTTTCTGTACTGGGGTTGTCAAACACATGACTTACCAGGACTGGTTTATACAATTGTATGTTGTGTGTATACATGTATAGGTATACACACATGCATATATGCATATACATACAAAATGTATGTGTATATTGTGTACATATATATGTATTTTATATATACACAAATATGTGTTTTATATATGTATGTATGTATTTGTATGTGTGTATAAATACACATACATTATTTTCCCACTATCCAGTTTTTCTCTATCTATGAAAACTCACGTTTCTATTTCTTTTTAAACTTAACCTTTCCCCAAAATTGTTTTGATACACAGAGTTTTAGGTATTATGGTCTAAATTAAATATAGTATACTTTGCTATTTAGAACCAATTCCTTTCCACACCATGATCCTGTCCACCCTTTTGCTATATAATGGCCAAGGTACAAAGGAAAAATGTACTCCGAGCATAGGAAGCTCTCATCTGTGGCTGCTCTGGCCAGATTGCAAATGAATCACCCAGAGACTAATAAATATAGCGACTAGATTTTGAAAGAATAGTTAAAGGCTTGTTAATTTCAAGTTGTATAAATAGATTAGGCAAAGCAGGTTGTAAAATAAAGATATCCTCTTCCGCACCAACATGCCCAATAGATTCTACAGATATGAAAAAAAAAAAGAAAGAAGTTGTGGAAATATTGAAGATAGAACTTTGAGATGTAATGGAGACACAGCTAAAGGACTCCCAGTTAATTGTGATTTGGTCAAAAAAGCCTTTGGCGAGCCACTATTTGGCTTGCTCAAGTCGACTAAAACCCAGAATTCTGTCTTTTTGATAAAGCTTTGTCACTAGGTCACAGAGTGTTGGGCGACCATACGATTGGGCAGCTAACCAAGCCACAGGGACACTGATAGAGAGGAATATGCCAACAATGGAGAGCTATTCTTCCTCTCTTTCTTCCTTTCCATTCTTTTTCTTTCCCTGTCTTTTCTACTTCCCTACCCTTTTTGTTTCTCTTTTAAAGACAGCTTCTATAGATATTAAGTGTACTTATATTCAAGCTCTTTTATGCAAAAATATAATTTTATTAATCAATATAAAATAAGTCTTCATATAAGAAGTTTTTTAACCTAAGAAATGAATATGAAATAATGTATAGCAAGAAGAAAGGGAAACTAAACAGCCTACACAGTAACTACTACCATAGGAAAGGAAAACTGAGAACAAATGAATAAACAAATACGAAAGGGCGTTTAGAAGAGTGTTTACAAAGTTTTAAACTATACTACATTGTGAAATGAATTGATTTAAGTATAATTACTGAATGAGTTTAATTTATTCAAAGTAAATATTAAAACAGTTTTTGTTTTTGTTTTTTTTTCTCTTTGGAGGGAGGAAGGCAGGGCAACTGGGGTTAAGTGACTTGTCCAAGATCACACAGCTAGTAAGTGTTTAATGTCTGAGGTTGGATTTGAACTCCGGTCCTCCTGACTCCAGGACTAGTACTATATTCACTGCGCCACCTACCTGCCCCAACATTAAAACTTTTAATAGCATAATTCTTCAAGTCAATTTGTCAAGGTAGCACACACCTGCAGTCCCAGATACCAGAGATTCTCAAGTTTGTGGGTCACTTGAGTTCAGGAGTTCTGAGTTGAAGTGAGTTCTAAACTGCAATGATTTAATCAATTGAAAGTCTACCTTAAGCTCCACATTAACATAGTGACCTGCCGGGAAATAGGAGCTACCAAGCTTCCTAAGGAGGAATTAAGAAGCCAAGGTCAGAAAATGAAGGAGGTTAAAGCTCCCAGACAAGCAGGAGTGGAAATAGGCCCTGTGAATGGCCAATGCACTTCCTGGACTACATAGAGAGTCCCAATCTCTTTTTCCCCATTTCCCAAAAGCAACCAGAACAAAAAATAAGTTTATTTCCATTTGGTTTTAGCAGGAAAACAGAGAACTTTGTTTTACATTATTCCAGTGTATTGACTCACAACAAAACGCTACAGTAGAGCTAATTTGCTATTTTTCACAGAAAGAGAAGATCGTATTTCATTATCCTTTACAATGTTTCCATGGATGTAAAGGGTAGGTGATAGCATTTCTGCTTTTATACAGTGACGGACAGTGAGTACAATTCAAAGTCCCAAAGTCCTTTACCAGTATAACCCCAATGGACTTCTATACTCTGAACTCAAAGAAGTCAGAGGCCCTGAAGATCTACAATTTCAGGGACAAAAAGAAACTTAAGAACAAAGCCCCGAAGAGCAGAACAGAAGTGCCAAAAATCCTGCTGGTTTTATCAATGAACAAATGAAAGAATATTCTCAGTACAGAAACATAACTTACTGTATTACTCCAAGATGAGTCACAAAATATATGTCATATTACATGCAAATGTAATATTAGTAACAATAATTGATAAGAATGTCATCTACTTCAAGATCTAATATTAATAATGATAATATTAATTAGTAATAATAATGCCATCTACCTTAAAAAAAAAACAGGCAATCAAAAGTGCAGACACCCCAAACTTCTTTTACTTTGTTTGAAGAACACAATTTCCAAGGTGCTACCGTGAGATATCACTTCTAGGAGTGAAATTTACAACCTCTGTTTGTCAATAATGAAAGCATTCTTCTTTACCAAAGCCAAAGCAGTAGGACATTGTGTCTTCCAACAGACTAAACCGGGAGGCTGTACCCTCCTCCCCGTTCCTCAGTTACAGCAAGAAGTCATTTCTGTCACAAAGCTAATGGATACATAGCTTGCCAAAAGCTTACCCTCTGAGGCCTTGTACTGGTATTCTTAGCATCTTTACTACCCTGGCAGATTTGTCATGGTCAGAGCCAATTCTGAATCCATTTTTGAAGCTGCTTGTCTCAGTACTAATGCCTTTGGAATTCCATTCATGGCTCTTTGTTCACTAGTTCTATGCACTCACTTGAGGAAGGAGGCTTTCTACTGACATGCTGACATTATGAGCAGAGCTTGAAATTGATGGAAGTCAGGCCAATCCTAGCATAGGGACTAAACAGAGGCAGAGATGCTTAGCTCCTCACTGAGCATTTGTTGCAGCGATTGAGCTGTGCCGATCATAGGTATAAGTGGCCCATAGTGATATCACACAAACAGACAAACCCTCATGCCTGAGTGATAAATGGAAAGAGACTATCTCTTCATCTCCTATGACATAAATCCACTTCTTCACTGATGTAGGAAGAGCTACAGCTTGATAGCAATCTAGACTTCTTCCTGAATATTGTGGGTCGGGTGACAGACTGGCTCTTGCCCAGAGCTAGAGAAGAAACTCTTTCAGCTCCAGGCATATACCACCTGTCAGCTGTCAGGCCTGTGCATGGCCTTGGCTCCAGTGGCTAGCTAGCTTGTCAACTAATGGGGGATGCAGTGAACCATACAGACAGATACTGGTCAAGTGGTTGGCAAGCCAGTTGGCCTTGTCAAAGGACATTAGGCTCCCAGTGTCAGCAGTTGATCGCCCATCAGCTCAAAGAGCTGTGCCACCAGAGAACAAGGTAGAGAAGCAATAAAAATGGACAGCCAATAATTTCCTCAAAAATTTATCTATCTGTCCATCAAAGTTTATTATCTATAAAAACTTCTCAAATAGCTAAATTTGCATTTTTGGCAAAGAGGAAACAGCACGCTTCCTCAAAAGGAATAAAAGTCAGATAAACCACAATACCAAAATACTTGTATTTGTTTATTCAAGCAAAAAACTTTCCATGCTCTCCACTAGGTATTTGTTTGAACATGCTTTTACTGAGAGATTGAGACATCCAGGATTGCCTTTATAAGTTAGTAACAAAAGGTTCAGAGTTCAGGTAGATTTAGAGAAGACCCCTAAATCATACATGTTCAAGGGGCTAGTTTCTGAGCTGAAGATGCCTTGAGCTCAAGACCTATCAAGTTTTGTGGTGGCTTGAGTAGAAAATAATGCTAAAGCAACACACTCTGATCACTTGGGGTTTCAGTTTGCTTTTCCAATCACAGTCAAGTGTGGAAGAGACAAGGTAACAGAACGTTATAATACGCCCCCCACCTCCCGCCCCATCCATCTCCCAGGAAAATTAAATAAATTAAAACAAAACAATGGATATTGTTCAACTGGTAGTCAAACAGTGATTATGATCTTGGCAAAACATGTAAGAGAGTTGAGTGCTTTGAAATTAATAGTATCATATTTGTTTATATAGCCAAGAAAGTTCATTTTTATTTTGTTCTACTAGGTGGACTGCATTAGACAGCCAAGGCACAGCAGTGAGAGTTTGCCATGAAGTCAGGAAGACCACAGTTTACTTCCATCTCTCATATCTATGTAATCTTAGGATTCATATGATCTTAACAAGTCATTTAACCACTTGCTATTCTAGGTGATTTTATAAGACTAAATGTTTCAAATGGAAACTGACCTACACTGGTAGAAAGAATTTTCTTATCTGTGATGTCCTATTTATGCGTAATCACAAATCAAGTCGCTTACCACTATTTCACATAAAAAAGTAATATTTACAAATAACCTTAATGAAACTTCTCCATATTTGAAAAAAGCTTTCATTTGTGTAAATATCACTTTTTCTGGGTGGTATTAATTCAATTTCTATGACTGTAATTAGAGGTCACCAAGGGCTGTCAACTTTGGTAAACCAGCTATGTTGGAGGAAAAGTGCTTTATGCCTAGAGGTGTTGAAGAGAAGGGAAAGAAACGTGGAAAACAAGGAAGAGGAGTTGTGACATTTTTGTCCTGAATTCTTCCCAAATGCTTTTGAACTCTGGCTTTCTGTCAGATAGCGGCAAGGTTAATACAGAATTAGTAGAGATTAGCAAAGAGCTACACAGCTTCCCTAGGGAATATCTGGCTAAAAGTACATCCTTATCCTACTTTAATACAAGATAGTTAAAAAATGGAATTAACCAAACTGATAAAACTAGGGGATAGTGATTATATGCATGACTAAAAGGTTATTCTCTTTTGTAGAAGTATTCCTTTACATTACAAGTTTCCTGGGGGCACTTAATATGAAACTTTCATAAATGGGATTTCTATTGAATTTTTAATGTATCCATTGCCTAAAAGAAGGTACATTTGAAAATGATTCAGCCCCTTACAAATTTTCATAAAAATCAATCTGAGTTTGGGGTTTTCAGTACCTACTAACACTATAGGGGGATAGGAAAAGAAAAGAATTGAGAAAGTGGAAGGGGGAGGGAGGTGAGAAAATATGCTGAGAGTATAAAATTCTCCAGGTTCTTCATTGCCATTCCTAAAGTCTCGTGGTTCATGTTGAATAGGTTCACTTCATTCCCTACTCTCCATTCCTAATTACTCGATGCCCACAGCAGCACCGCTGTATAGCAGGAAGATTACTGGCTTTGGAATCAGAGGACCTCAATTTTAAACTGCCTTTCACTACTTTCTACCTGTGTGACCATGGGAAAGCCACTAAATCTTACTTAGCCTCACTTCCTCACTTCTAAAATGAGAGTTGGACTAGATTTCTTAGGTCCCTTTTAGGTTTCAAGACTATGATCCTATAATGGATAAGTCTTCCTCAGGCAGTCACCCCAAATTATAGGATGTTAGACATTCAGTAATTACACTAATGCTAGGATCACCCCACACTTTCTTTTGCAAAAAAAACAAAAAACAAAAAACAAAACCAACAACTCATTTTGATCCCATGGTATCTCTTTTTCAATTATCATATACTTTGATTTATCCCATAGCATTAACACGAAGGTGGTTCTCTATCCCCTAAAGTTGTGTGATAGGCATGAAAAGACACAAACATCAGTCTCACTGCATTTCACTAATATCAGTCAACACAGCCTTTAAGTTAGCAAATATTCCTCTTGACAACCACGAATTATGCTGCTGTTCATAGTGTTAAAGACCTGATTAGGGGTTTGCAAAGAGCTGAAATAGAAAAAAAAAAATCCCAGCTGTTTTCAGAAGAAAAGTTCCCATCCCTCCAAAAATCAGCGAATGTTTGCTACCAATTCTTCTCTGATTTCCAACTGAGATATATCAACCTAATCATAAAAGTAATTTCACTTTGCCTCCTAATGAGGCAATCTACTGAAAGAGATTTGGAAGATAGAGAAAAACCTAATACCTTGGGTTTGCAAGGCATTAAGGAAATATCACCAAGTTAAAATTCACACACACACACACACACACACACACACACACACACTATAAAAAAAGTTTGCTGAGGTACAGGGGAAAATGTAAACCACTCCTTTTCTGTGTTCACAGATGGCCCTAACACCACCCTTTTCTTCAAGAAAGCAGAGAAATCATCCTTCCTCCAAGATTCTGCCTAGTCCCCAGAAGGTCTGTCAAATGTTTTCTGCTTGATATTGAATAAAACATTTTCTTCTACATATTGCTATATGAGGAGATAATACTCAAATATTCTATGGAATTGAAAATAGCACGGAGGTCTTCTTCTTAGTAAAAATGCTTCTTATTCTTTTCTCGTGCAGGGCAAAAAATTAGAGTCACTCTGCTAAGCCAGCTTAAACAGTCTCTCTTCTTACCCTGATAGCCCTAAACAGCCCTGCTACCCATCCAGGATTACCAAAAAGGCGTTTCCATAATTAACATGCCAAATGAATTCCATTATTTATTTTTCTTTGCTTGAAAATTTTCAGATAGTACTTTTTTTTTCCTTTCAGTCATGTTAAAAAAAAAGATGGAAGAGAAGAGAGAAAGACAATTGAACCCATTCAGTTTTAGGTTTTGGCAAGTTTCTATTTTATATGTTAGATATGATCATTCAGTTTTGTCTCACTCTTGATGACCCCATAGACCACAGTATGCCAATATTGTCCATGGGGTTTTCTTCGGTAAAGATACTGAAGTGGTTTGCCACATCCTTCTCCATTGGACTAAGACAAGCAAAGGTTAAGTGTCCAGGGTCACACAGTAAGTGCCTGAAGCTGGATTTGATCTCAGACCTTCCCAAATAAAACCTAGCACTCTATCCAATGAGCCATCTATCTCGCTGTCTCTTACAGGTTTAGCTACAACCCATGAAATTGTCAAATATTTTGGGTAGAAGAATCCACACTGATATGTTCCAATATACATATGTGCAGATTTTCTAATTACTATTGGATTGCCGTACTGAAAAACTCTACACACAGGTGAAATTTCTCTGACCACAAAGTTAGTAAACACCATAATTTTCCAAAGTGAAGTCATAGACAGGATGATGATTAGTCATTTGAAATGAATGGACCTTGAAGAGTAAAGCACTGAAGTATGGAGCAGTACTCTCAAGTGAACTCTTCTTAGGGAAGTTTACATCTCACAGAGTAACATTTTAGAATGTTCCAAACAATTTGGGTGAAAGAAGATCTTACACAAGCCTATGGATTTCTTAAATACATACAAACACACACACACATACACAATACACACACACAAACACCTTATATCACTATACTTCCTAATGTAGTCTTCCTCCCTCTTCTTCCCAGAGAATATCATCCTTTATAAGAGAAAAAAGGGGAGAGAACAATTTAGCAAAATTAGCCAACACACTGAAAAAATGTAACAGCATTTGCCGTCTTCTCCATCCATAGTCTGCTACTTCTTCAAAGAAGAAGGTGAGATGTTAATTTTTATCACTTCTTTGGGGTCAAGTTTCATCATTATAATGTCACAATCCTCAGTTTTATTGGGTTTGCTCTTTCCTTTTATTTATTTTTTGTAGTTACTACACATAATTCCATAAGGAGTTCAGTTTATTTCTGACTATCATCAGGATGGTCAACATTCATATAATACTACAAATTTGGCCATGCCCTTCCTATGCATTAACTCATAGAAGTCTCATAGCAATGTAGGTATTTACAGATATTGTTACCCTCATTTTATAAAGGAGAAATAGCATTTATATAGTACTTTAAGGATCCTAAAGACCTTTACAAATGTTATCTCATTTACTATTCTCAACAACCTTAAGATACATGTTATTATCACGCTTGTTCTTACAGACGAGGAAACTGACCGTTAGGAAAGTTAAATGACTCGCTCATTCTCAGACCTGTAAAGTATCTGGGGGAGACTCTGAAATCCCATCTTCCTGATTCTGAGATTCAGATGTAGGTCCACCCAACAAAAAACGTCAAAGGGGGAATTGGAACCTATGTCTTCCCAACTCTGTCTCCAGTGATATTTACATTCTACTTTGTCTTTATAAGGAAGAAAAATGATAACAGAATAGATAAGATAGGGTAGAGATAAGTAAAGTCAATGAAATGAAAATAAAGTAATAAGGAAAGCTAAAAAATGAGACCTGAGAGCAAAGTTTGAGTTATATACAGAAGAAATGATAAAGCAACCACAAAGCTTACCAATGGCTGAAGACTTTCCCCTCTCGATTGGCTTCCATCTATTCCATACTGTATATATCTTGTTTGTGCACTGTTGTTTTCATGCTGTCTCCCCAATTAGACTATAAATTCCTTGAGAGCAAACCCTGTTTTTGCCTTTGCGTCCCTCTCATTTAGCATATTGTCTGGCACATAGTAGGCATTAAATAAATGATTGTTGGCTCATTGAATCCCATATATCCTCTATTACTGATAGCATAATATAGATTCAAATTACTTATATTTTTCCCAAACACTGAATACAGAGATTTACTTTGAATTCATGCCTAAGACTTCGTTTAAAAAAAAAAATACTGTTATCCTATACTTGATTGCAAGATGCCATGGGGTTGAGGGGGTGGGTGAGGAAAATTTGAAACTCAAGAGATTGTGGAACTGAATCTTGTAAATTAAAAGTAAATAAACAAATCAATTTTAAAAAATAAATTAAATTTTAAAATACTGTTCAATAATTCCAAGAAAAGGAGAAGACACATTCTTTTAGTCTCCATTAATGATTCATACAAATGAATATAACACAATTATTTCAATTCCCTATGGCCCAGGATTACCCATAGGTTAAATAGATAGCCTGCCTATATTAAAAGAAATTATTCAAATTAATTAATACTTATCAAATTTTTGTGTCTTCAGAAACAGTGTCTCAAACTCCATAGCAACAAATCAATCTTTTAACAACCTTGACCAATTTTTACACTCAAATAGAACTTGATTTCTTGCAATTGCTAAATATGAATGCCATCATGAACCACATTCTGTTTCAAAAACAGAGTTGTCTCCAAAACAGCATAGATCTAGAATGGCATTCAGAAGTCATCTAGCCAGATTTTCTCACTTTATAGATGAAGAGACTGATACACAGAGATGTTAAGTGATTAAAAAATAGTAGTATTAGGAGCAGAATATGCATCAAGGTCCTTTGTCTCCAGGGTCAGTGCTCTCTTTTTGTCACCCACAAAATGGGAGAACTGGGCTGAAATATGTGTATTTCAGTTTCAAGTGTCCCTGTTTCAGAAATGCCTTTCTGGAAGTGAAGGTTTTACTGAGATTATACCTGAGTGAAATTTTAACCCAAGATGTATTTCTCCTGGTATATGGTCAATGGAAAGGATCCATTCCCATAGAATACTTTCACCCTCAGCCAACAAGGGCAAGGAAGTGTCCAACAACATGCATTCTCTTCAGTGTTGGAACTCTCTGACTTCCTGGTTCAAAGAAAAGGAACATTAAATAACTTATATATACACCTCAAGGGATTTCTTAGAGATCAGACATTCCCAGCCAAATAGCTTCAGGATGAGTTAAGTCTAAACAAGTCTAAAATAACTGATCAGATTAATTTTTAAGTACATTTCAAAATTGAGGGGAAGTATGTTTTGAGTTTCAGTCCATTGAAAAGATATTTTAGGGGAGCAAAAAGTTAGATGTTTTGTTCACCTCTAAATATTACCTTTCTGCTAGTATGAAAAGAGAATAGGATGAAAAAATTTCCCAGATCTCTTTTTAGTTTCCTTTCCTGTTGCCAGCCACAAATTAGAGTTCCCTGCATTATAAAGCTTTTTTAATGAGCTTTTAGGAAGGCCTTTACTTTTGATTCACTAAGCCACATTTTATCAACACTAAACAGGGCATTCAAGTTACTGGGCATCTCTCTTAAGTGATGTGTATAGTGTTCATTCTTTATTTCTATTATTAAAATGAATTAAAACTACAAATGAGCTACAGCAGACCCTAACCACTGATCTCTCTCATAAGCACACAAAACCATTAGTACCTAACTACTTGCCAAGAAGAAACAGCTCACCTTTCATCTTTCTAATAGGCTCGATTCCACTTAGGACTACTTCAGGATAAAGTTTACTTGGAAAAAAAAAATCTTGTGCCCACTTCATTAGTCTCATGGAAAATTGCCACATCAATTGATGGTTTCTCTAAGAAAATATCTATTCATCCTTTTGAAACATGACCCTTTCTCTGAATCCCTCTTTCCATCATTCATGAGTCACATGCCTTCATGCCACATTATATCTGCTCATCACTTCCTTCCAATGATACTTCAGTGAGGCCCAGGCTCGTGACCATCTTCTGAGTCCTTCCCTCTGTCCATTTCCTCCTTCAAAATTCTTTGTTATACTATCCCATTGTGGGTAATGCTGTTCTTTCCTAACAGAAAAAAATCGGTTGACACATGCCCTCATGTATTTTATCCCTTCCTAGATGGTCTAAACACTAGAGAGGGATGTATCCAAAAGAAATGGGTAGGCAACAACACTATTGATAGGAACTTCTTGTGCAGGGAAGAGAAGCATTTTTGGCCAGGCTGACATTTCAGTACCTCTCAAATCACAGCTTGGAGACAGCTGTGTAACTATAACCTTGTCTGAACCCTTAAAACTCAAAGTGTGATTAAAGGGGAAGAGAGAGGGTAGAAGCGCAGCAAAGAGTTCAGAGAGAAATGGAGCTCTTCACAAAGGTGAAACCGCATTACGCCATGCATCTCATTACTAAAGACCTATTTGTGATTCTACTACTACACGCGCTTAAGTCCAAATGATATCTCAAAATAGAAGTTCTTTGAATGCAAAGCATTGTTTTTTTGCAGGGGGTGGGAAGAGTATGTGTGATAATAGCTGGGATGAATATAATGCATCAAAGTTTGCAGAGTTTTTTACCTAAATGAAACCATTTAATCCTCATAATCATTCTCTGTAGGTTAGATCTTATTATCATAGGGTCTAGAACTAGAAGAGACCTTGGGGTGTCATTTTATAATTAAGGAGAGATTAAGTGAATTGCCCTTGGTTATGTGACTAAGAAGCATCAGAAGCAAGAGTTGAACCTAGATCTCTATTAATTTCAAGTCAAACATACTTTCCTGACAGACCACACCATCACCCACTCCTCTAGCAGTTCTATGCCTACAGGGGAGATTTCTGCAAATTATCTAATATAGAATGAGCAACCGATTCATATTTTTCTTTTTTTTAAACCTGCATTAATTTGAAATTTGAACTTTTAATTCATTAATTGACGCTTTGTAAGTACAAGACTATTTTCTCAAATTCAGTACACAGAGAAAAAAATGAGCTTCTAAAAGTTCTCCTCAACCTCCAATCATTTTTATCATAAATGAAGCCCATTAAATTCCTTTAATATTATGTAATTACATATATAAAACAAAAACAGGTGGGAGGGAGATTGCCTAAACACAGAATTAAAACAAAATCATATATGTCACTTTTAATTTATTGGAATCATAGGATCTTAGAGATACTAAAGGTTTGCTTAAAGCTAATTTAGTAAAATATCGCAAGAAGTAAAGCAGGAAATCTACCCCACTCTTGAGCAGATATGTTACTAGAAACTTCACATCGTTGAGTTGAAATCTACCAACTTATAAATTTCAATTTGATATGAGTTCAGTTCTCTGAAGTTTTGCAGAAGAAATTAATTTCCTCTTTTGCGTAAAGTTCCTAAATATGGCACAGCATCTTAGATTTAGGGTAAGAAGAGTCCTTAGAAATTATCTAGTTCAACCTCTTGCTTGCACAAATAAAGGAATAGATTCAGAGAGATTTACTTCAGGCCACACAAGTAGTGACAGAGTTAAGATTCAAACCTAGATCATCTGAGTCCAAATATAGCATTGGTGGTCACTGTATGAACATCCATCATTCGAGAGGGTCTCCAGTCTTTCAATGTCTCTCTTAAAATATGATGCCCAGGATTAAATACTAGCTGTGGTCAGAGGCATAGATCTGAGGTGCAGATAGAAATCCCAAATGAGAGGAGAAAAGGGAAGGGAGTGAATCAGGCCTACGCTCCAAATCAATAATGAAATGAAACGAGCATCCCACTTCCAGGCAAGCAGAGATACTAGATTGAGAATGATTTCAAGCAGAGACAACAGTGGAAGTGATTAATGTGCTTAGCTTCCTTGCCCTGAACACTTAATAATTCTTGTTTATTTAGTTGGGTACTTCAAAAATTAGCTCAGTTCATTATTTTACTTAAAACAATTCATTATTAATTATTTTCACTGCTATCTGCTTTCTCTCTTTCTTTAAGCTGCAGATGTGCTTACTAAAAACACCCAGATAAATAACTTAAAAGTATTCTCTGCCAGCAGCACCCTTTCCTTTAAGCAAGTGTCTACATGCCAAATAATGTCCTTTTTAAATATCATTTTTGTTTAAGTGCACGGATTCACTAGTATGAGTGCACATGAAAAGCAAATTAAAGTTGAAGTGTCCAGTAGGTGGCTTTTTATTTCTATTATGGGGGCAAGTATCACAAATATTTTTAGTAAGGAAAAAGCATCACTCAAAATGATGAGGAATGCTTCACAAAGTGGGAGTCTTTCACATGGAGGGAAAAAAAATTACATTTTCCTAAAAGACACAAATACCCCCTTCTTGCAACTCCCTTAAAGGTTCGAAATTCTTAAGGTATTAAATTTACACAACTGATTTCTCATAAATGCTGTGGAATTATACTTTTTTGCTATACAAGAATAGTCAGAAGTGCCTATGTATGTTTGACATTTCAGTTAATAATAAGCCCCGCCATGCTGCCTATGGAGACATTTCATTGAAGAGTTTTGCCAGACCATGTGCTAATTCATTCTTATCACCTTTTAGGATGCCTCCTACACTGGTAAGTTAATGGTAAAGTGGGAGCTGTAATAATCTGCTTCCAGAGATGGCTTTCTTGCTTAGTTGCCTGAGAGGAGTTCTGGCAGAGAGACAATTTTACTAAGTGCTTGCATTATACTTTAATTTCCCTGTATTTAACGACATTGTATTTATTTGCGTTATTTTTTTATTCCGCGTGTGCTTATGCAGGTTCTGTTATATTCAATCCTTTGTATTTGACTGTTACATATTTATTTGTATTGGTTCTTTTTTATATTTATTATTCATTCTCTTCTATTGATTCTCTTACAGGATTCATAGAAATCATTTTCTCCCCATTAGAATACCAATTCCTTGAGATAGAGTAAGTTTCAATCTTTTTATGGTATCCCTAGAGCCCAGCACACGCCTAGAAGGAAACCATCACTGTAAAACTCCTTGTTGATTCATTCATTAATGTGTGTATCTGTCACTGAGTGCCTATGATGTGTAAGGCATAGCATTAGTTGTGAAAGAATCTACAAAGTATTCCAGTTATTGATATTAATGTATAGCAAGTAAGCAAGACCTTAATTGATTTATCAGGTTCCCTATACTATCACATTTCTGCTATTTTGGACACTTGCAGAAAAAGGTATAGAAAGAAGAGTTTGATTTTTAATGATTCCCTTAAGGACAGGAATGCTTGGTGAATCACTGAACTGAATCAATTCCTCAAGGCCCGGAAGAGTGCTTTTCAATCCATCAGCAATTACTACATGCTTACTCTGGGCCAGGCACTCCAAGCCACGTATTAAGCACTTGAGACATTTTTTGTTGAATTTTGCTCAGAAGAATTATGTTGTAGCTATAACCTCCTAAACTCCTGAATGTCAGCCCCTGAATTAGAACCTTTGAGACCCTCCTGCTTTACTTAGCTGGCCCCAAACCAAGCCTCTATGTTACTTTCATGTCATTCCCAAGTCATAATGCCACATAAGGCCCTTTCTCCCTTTTATGTGTTGTTTTTCCTTATTGGAATGTGTTTTAAGGGTAGTTTCTGTCTTGATGGCTTCAATCTGAATCCTCTTTGCTTAACATTGGATCTGAAACATAATAAACACTTAATAAATGCTTTTTCATTCTTTCATACTGATTTGTCTCATTTTCTTTTTGTTATGCCTCTCTTACTTTAGAACTAACGACTTCCTTTTCTAGCCATATATGCCCTTGAAGATGCTGGTTGCACTAACTTTAGTCTAAGTTATCTATCATAAACTCCCTCTCTACTCCTCATATAACGTATTCTCTGCCACCTTCCTGGTTTGTTTGTTTGTTTTTTTTTTTTTACCATTATGCCCTTGACCTAAAATGCCTCCACCTGCACATCCTACTCATTCTTCAAGATTCCTCTGATATTCTATTTTCTCAATGAAGCTTCCTATGATTATCTCTTCTACTGATTTCTCCTGTCTCCAAGTTCCCACTGTACTTAGAGAGAAGATTACTTTTTTTTTAGTAATGTGTTCCTTACTTCTGTCCAAGGTCTTACTTATTTCCCTATGGGCAGATTACCCATAAATTATATGAAAGAGGCACCATGTCTTATATTTCCAAATTTTCCACCATTATTAGTAAAATGCTAGGTATATATTAAGCTCTCAAGACATGCCCATTAATTGACTAATTGAAATAGAGGGCATTAATGACTCTTGTGAAAATATGAAAGTTCAGATTAGAAACAGCCCTGGTACAAAAGGCAGGATATTTGTGGTCTAGTCCTAATTTGCTGACTTACCTTGGAAAGCACAAAATATCTGTGGGTTTAGTTTCCTCTCCTGTAAAATTCTTATTCTAAAGGACAGCACTAGGTCTTTAATACCTCTTTTAGCTGTACACATTCAATTTTTTTCTTTTGTTGAACAACAATAGGAGTGAAAAAAATGCTTGTTCTGGAACAAGGGAACTGAGATAAGATTCAAATCTTGGCTCTCTCATTAGAGACTATGTTCTTTGTCTAGAAAACAAAAGTGTTAAAATGATCTTTGAGGGCACTTGCAGCCCTCAATCTGTCATTCTACTGTATTTTTTCAATAATTTAACCTTCATTATTTCCCTTATACATATTTTAATGAGGAACAGATATTTTCCTCAAAAAAATTTCCTTTTTTTCCTCCTAGCTTCCAATTTCTTTTTTCTTACTTTGAGACAACAATCTTCCTCTTTTTCCATTTTGGGATGAACTCACAGTTTATGTGCTGCACTTGTCTAAAATATATACTGATGGGTCTAAATTACTAACCTGTTCATCTACCTACAAGTAGCTATCTGAGTAATATGCTATCCTAATTACACAACCAACATGTGAAGAGGCAGGAGGCAATTGCATCTTAGAGTAGAAGAACAGAAAGCTGACATGATTTTTCTGGCTCGGGGAACTATTCCAATACAGAACAATACCCTCCTCTGCAACTTCTACCTTAGAACAATTATCTAGGGGGCACTGCAAGTTTAAGTGACCTAGCCAGAATCACACAGCTTTTGTAGGTCAAAGGTGAAACTGGAGTGCGGGTCATCCTGGCTTTACTTTTACCACTATACTTCATTTTGTGCACGAGGAAATCAAGACTCAGAAAGGTTAACTTATTTGCTTGAGGTCACACAATTAATTAGTGTGCATAGTTCTGAACCCAAGTGTTTTGAGGCCCTAGGACATATATGCTTTCCTGGACACCACAAGAGATTAGAGAAGAAAGAATCTAGAGGCAAGATGATTTGTTGGGAATCCATTGCCTCGAAGTGGCAAAGTCTCTACCTTTTTAAGGGTAGTGATGTTTTTCTACTGATCATAGACTATCAGTCACTGCTTATACACCTGAAACTCATTATGAAGATGAAGGAGGAAGACAAGATTGTCTTCATTGCTTCTCATCCACTGGATCAAATGGGACCTAAGCTCACAAACAAATGGAATTCCTTAATATAAATAACAGATTTGAGCTATTTTCATTTGTGAGGCATATAATAGATGCTTGGGCAGCTAGGTGGCTTAGTGCAAAGAGCCCTCAGCTTGGAAAGAGAGAGACTCATATTCATGAATTCAAATCTGGCTTCAGACACTTACTACCTATGTGACCCTGGGCAAGTGACTTAATCTCATCTGTTGAATTCACACAACTGTAAAATGACCTGGAGAAGAAATGACAAACCATTACAATATTTTTGCCAAAAAAACCCTACTGGAGTCATAGCCACACAATGGAAACAATTTAACAACAACAACCTTAAGAATTGTTTAATAAATACTGGCTGACTGAATGACTTCTTACTCGTGTACTCACAAATGTAAACAGGTTGAATTACTGTGTTTTAAGTGATCAATTGCATGAGACACATCATTGAATGAAGAGAGAAGTGGTAGATTTCAATTCTCTTTACCTCTCACTGTCTTGTACCTCTGTGGGAAACAAGAGGTACAAACTTCTGTATTTTAATCTGACTGGGCATCTTAATGATGAAATAAGGTTCAGTTGGCCAAGGTTCAGAAGCTTACATAATTTCTGTGCTCATTCTCTGTTTTAGAGTGAAAAATACTCTAGAATTGAGAAAAGGAGCAAACGAGGACGATAAATGTAGTGGCATTATTACAATTTCATATTGCACTAAACCTTTCAGAAGCGATAAAAATACCACTCAGGTTATCTCATTTTGTTTCTTTGGCTTGGTGTTTTATGCTATTTTCTGGCATGGACTTCCTTTAGCATTTTATGTATCTCAGACTTATTTTCCTCTTTTTTGGAGCAGTGGGATATAGAACTGTCATTTCCAGTTTTTGGAGATTTTCCTCATCTATTTCCTTTTTAAAAATAAACCTTCCCAAATTTTATCTTCAATGCATATTTTTCCAAATATTGTCTTTCACTTAATCTTCACAACAACTAGATGGTAAAGAGAAAAAGTGTGATTATTCCCATTTTAGAGATTCCCCTTCTATTTTTCAAAATGGAAATCTCCAGTTGAAAAATTTATTATCCAATTGGTGGAAGCCAAGAAAACAGTCATTTTATCAACAGACAAGAAATGAAAACAAACAAAAAACAGAAAAATAGACAGAACACACTTAAACATGAGCATCCTTTCTAACAGCGAGTAGAATTTTTATGTAGCTCTAAGGATTTCAAAGTACTTTTCATATTATCTCAGTTCATCCTTACAAAAATGTGGTGATATAGGTGCTATTATTTCCATTTTATAGACGCAGACATTGAGTCTCTTAGACATTAACATAAACTTAACAGAAACACACAAAAGCTACAATATTAGTCCCATAAACCCTTCTTAGAATTAAAATAAAAATAGTTCAACTTTCAAGTGTGAAGTTCTGTGCTTTCTTTTCTTTTCTTTTTTCTTTATTCCCCAAAGGAAGTATAATTGGAAACAATTTCTCAAATCTGTGCTAGGCATTCACTTCTTTGAGAAACATTCAAAAAATTTAGAAACTTAAGAGATCTTGGTTACCAGAGCCTAAAATTAAAGTGTCATGGTTTCTTAATATAAAACTTAAGAAACTCAGTATCTGAAACTGAATTTTACTTTATTTTACTCAGGAAAGTGTTTTTTATTACAATTACACAGAAAGGGAATCCAGTCTTGAAAGAAGATGGCAGAGGTACATTATATAACTAGAGAACGTGTGGTAGACAGGGTAGAATAGGCATTGATTTTTGGCCCTAAATAACTATCTCATTTCCCTTATTTTTTCATGCTTCATTCACTTAGTATTCCCAATATAACTTCCAGAAAAGATCAGAAATGGATTACAAAAGTAAACAATGCAAAACAGAATAATCAATGACAAAATAAAGCATTCACAGAGGTCATTCTAATGGAGTAGAAAGAGTAAACATCAACAGGTAGTTGAGATGGCCTGGCCAGGGATGGGGAACTGTGACCTCAAGGTCACATGCGGTCCTCTAGGTCCTCAAGTGAGGCCCTTTGGCTGAATCCAAAGCCATATCCAAAGGGCCTTACTTGAGGACCTAGAGGGTCATGTGTTGCCTCGAGGCCACAGGTTCCCCAACCCTGGGCCCCAGATAATTTGACTCTGAGGACCCTATCAAGTCCCCAAAGAAGAGTAACTCCCTCCAAGACAGATCCTACTCCATCTATAACTGAGTAATGAAACCCTTAGTGAGTCTCTTGAGGTCTAGAGCTTAAAGAGTTTACCTAGTGCCACATAGCTATAATAAAATCAGGAGCAGGATTTGAAAACGCTTTTCTGACTCAAAGGTCAACATTCTTTTCAAGATACTAGTCTATCTCTACCCTAAGTATTTTGATATCTGAGTTCTAGCATCTAACAGGAGGAAGGATATGACCTAATTTGCAGAGATAACTATTTTCTTGGAATAAGTTTCAAGAAGAGATATGCCCTGCCATATAGATATAAGGTACATTAGGTAAAATGGTGGGCACCATCTTACAAAACACATGAAAATGAGCAAATAAAATGTTCAAATGGTTCTTTAAACTGAAGGCATAAAATTCAATCTACATAGAGAAAGTATTTTTCTGAAAAAGGCAATATGATTTAAGTACTTTGCTATTTAGTGATGTAACAATACATAGTTGGAGCTTGTAGAGTGTAGAAAAATAGTCTGTCTATTCAATTGTTTCTCAGTTATCACTATAAATACCTGAAATCAATTCAACAAGCACCATTAAATGCCTGCTATATGTTGTGCTGTACTCTATGGTGAATATGAGAGACGGCAAGACAAAATAAATGCAAACACAGTCATGAAGCAGCTTAAAACCTAATGAGGAATGCAAGTCAAAACAACCTTGAGGTACCACACCCCACCAGCCAGACTGGCTGAGATGACAAAACAGGAAAATGACAAATGCTGGAGAGGATGTGGAAAAGTTGGAACACTAATGCATTGTTGGTGGAGTTGTGAACTGATCCAGCCATTCTGGAGAGCAATCTGGAACTATGCCCAAAGGGCTATAAAAAAAAGTGCATACTCTTTGACCCAGCACAACCACTTCTAGGGCTGTATGCTAAAGAAATCATACAAGTAGGAGGAAGACCTGTTTGCACAAAAAAGTTTATAGCATCTCTTTTTCTGGTGGTAAAGAATTGGAAATCAAGGGGATGCCAATCAATTGCAGAATGGCTAAACAACTTGTGGCATATGAACATAATGGAATACTATTGTGCTATAAGAAATAAGGAGCAGACAGACTTCATAATAATCTGGAGAGACTTATAGGAACTGATGCTGAGTGAGGAGAGCGGAACCCGGAGAAATTTGTACACAATCACAGACACATTATATGTATGATGACTTACTTTGATAGACTGGGCTCCTCTCAGCAATGCAAAGTTATAAGACAGCTCCAAAAGACTCATGATGGAAAGGATATCCACATCCAGAGAAAAGAACTTCAGAGTTCAAATGCAGATTGAAGCAAATTACTTGCTCTCTCTTTTGTGTTCAGCTTTGTTTCATTCCTTCTTTCTCATTGTTCACTTCATTGGTTATAATTCTTCTTTACAATGTGACTAATATTTAATGCAAAGGTATTTGTAGAGCCTATATCAGATTGCACGCTGCTGTGGAGTGGGGGTTGGGGCTGGCAGAAGGGAGAAAATTTGGAACTCAAGGGATTGTGGAACTGAATGTGGTAAACCAAAAGTAGATAAACTAATTGAATAAAATAAAATTGAAGGGGGAAAAAAAAACCTAATGAGGAATAAACTGTGCAAAAATAAATTGTTACAAAATAATTTGAAGAAGGAAAAACATTGATAATAAAGGGAATCATGGGAAGCTTACCATAAGAGGTTTCACCTAAGCTGAGCCTTGAAAGAACCTCTAACTTTCAAAAAGGCAGAGAGGAGGGAATGTGGTCCAAGTCAAGTGGGACAGTCTTTGGCCAGTGCTGGATCGTTGAATTCACAAGGACCTTCGCGCCCAAAAGTCTCATTATACACATTAGGAAACTCAATTATAGATAAGTGAAGTGATTTGTCAAAGGTCACGTAAGTAATAAATAACAAAGCTTGGTTTTGAACCCAAGGTCTCTGGCTCCTAATCTACCATAATTTCTTACAAATGCCTGGAAGAAAGCTATTCTCTTGGTGCCAGTGAGAGTCATACACTTTTGATATCAGACCTAAAGGGAGCAGGATCATCATTCTTCCCTTCAAGCTTAAAAATTTGACTTTTAAAAATCCCTCTCTCAAAGGGCCAATCCACTTCAGTACAGGTGTCTCTAACAGGTGCAGGCCATATTCACATGGGATAGGGTTGGGGGAGGAAGAAGCAGAATCTGGGATCCTTTTCAAATACTCGCATCAAAACTCAGTGAAGACTTCAGAGTCCTACAAATAGGAAGACATTCCTAAAGCTCTTAAGTCTACTGTCTACCACACAGTAGGCACTTAATAAGTGTTTATTCCCCTCGCTCTACGCAATGTGGCATAGAAAGGTTGTATTTTGATGCATAATTATTTCCATATCACCAACCTACTTTGTATTCCTGTGAAATGTGATGCTCTGACTTTTTATATCCATATACATTCATCAGTGTAGAAAAAGAAATAAAAATCTGGGTTTTGAATCCAGCAGCTCTAATTTCAAACACATAACCCTTTCTACCCCTGTCACACCATCATCTAGAATTCTAGCAAGGAAAGCATTTGTAACTCATAAAATCCTACAGAATTGAAGATTAAAAGTTTGGTTATAGAGCGAACTCCTTCTCGTCTAATTCTACAAACATTATGTCATTATTGTCATAGGACACAAAACAGACCTTTCAGGACTTAAAAGAATTGAAAGGAGGTATTGAAGACTGTCCATATAAGGGCTGGAAAATCCTGACTAAATTTTATTTATTTTCATAAAACCACATCTTAAATTTAAGTAACAATAATGACATTAATTTAGTACTGATATGCCATTTTCTTCACACCCAGGGCTCTAGATAAGTAGTATACATATAATTACATGTCTTTTAAATGTGATGAAACTTAAGTCCAGTGACATGTAATTCTGTGACTCATCCAAAGTCACCCAGATGATAAATGTCTGTTCTGGTCACTGTTAAAGAAAAATGCTGTTCATAACATGTCCAGGTCTCTTTGCTGCTATCTGATACATCACTCACAATGTCTCTAGTTGGTGCTACATAGTATAGAGTATCCCAGTAAATTACTTATTTAAATAAAATTCTGTTTTTAAAAGTATAACTATAGATCAGAGGTTCTTAACATGGGTCTATGAATTTTAAAAGTGTATATTTATGTGTGTGTATGCACTTATATGTGTATACAGATATAGATATAGATAAATAATTGTATTTCAATATATTTAATTTTCTACATAACCCTATATATTTTCTGTTAGGTTATTTAAAAACATTATTCTCTGAAGGGGTTCATAGGCTTCTCCAAGCTGCTAAAGGGGTCCATAACACAAAAAAAGTCAATGCCACCTGCTTTATATTCTCTAAATTTCTCCAATTGAAATCACCTGGTATTTCTGAATGACATGACTCCATCAGGGAAAACTTCTTAAGTTCCCTTACTCAGTAAATAAATCCAAGGAATTCATCTGAGGCAGACAGAGACTGAGTGATTCATCCACATTTGAATCCCTCTCTTCTGAACTTAAAGCCCAACCCTCCCTATCCACTATACCACACTGCTTCATTGGCCTTTCAGCATGAACACTTGCCAAACCTCAGTTAGCCCAACTTGATTTCTGCCCATTTGATTTCAAATTGGGCTTTTGAGAAGTCGAAGTTTTTGCCTTTTTGAGAATGTCTTTATCTAAATTGACTTACTGGCAGAACTGGAGAACCTGAGGAAAGAAATTCTTGTATCAAAGAGCTGACATTGACCAATGAATTTGACTGCTGCAGGGGAAAACCCAGCAGAATACTGAACAGGAAAACTGCTGAAGAGTTATTCATCCAAAGTCTAGAGATGCTGTGTGGTGGCATCATTTTGAAAAATAATCTAAGTTTAGGCATAATAGTATAAGTAATAAACTAAGACAGTGAAGATTGTTGAAAAGCATAGAAAGGGCCAAAGGGATATTTTGAGATGCTATAGTGAATTTCAGAGACAGATGTAGCTTACGTAGTACTGACCATTATGTACATTCTTGAATATTATGTATATAATTATACATGCTTACGTAAAATTAATTATTAATAATATTTATAGAATCCCAAATTCAGAAGGGACCACAGATGATGCCTAGTTCATCTCTTACATGAACATTCTGATTACAAAACTGCAAAGGAAACTTATATGAGCATATGTGTATTTGTGTGTATACATATGTATGTATATATATATGTATATATATACATACATATATATATGTTGTGTATACATGTACAGATGTGTGTATGTTTTTGGAGAGAGAGAGACAGACAGACAGAGAATATCTTTGCAGTTGAAGCCCTCAGGAAAATGTTAGATGATCATTTATTACATATTAATAGTTCTCTGCCAAGAAAAACCCAAATGGAGTTAAAAAGAGTCCGACATGACTGAAACAACTGAATAACAATTGTTAAGAGATTTTTCCATACATCAAACTGGAATATACCTCTCTGCAATTTCCACCTACTACCCAGATTTCTACCCGCGTATGCTAAGCAGTACAATTACAATTCCTCTTCCACATGACAGTCATAGAATTGCTTGAGGACAGCTATCAAGTGACCTAAAAACCCAGTCAGCTCATCAATATTTCAATGATCTTAATGAGGATACTCTCATCAATGGTGTCAACGGTAGCCCATCCACGATGTCTCACCTGTGAGCCCCTCATCAATGTCCCCCGATAATTCCTCCAGAGAGAGTCCATTCAATGTGCAAGACTTCCAATATGTCTCCCATTATGTGGGTAAAAGTGCAGCACCTGGACAACACATCTGTTATCCCTGGTTTTTACTACCTGACCCACCTTCTCCAGTAATATGTCTCTTTAATGATATCATTTACTCTGCCTCTAGTGCTCAATTCATTCTCATTAACATCCTGTAGCCTATTTATGTCTGCCATATGTCTCTCTGTGCCCTCTGGGTGACCCATTCTCTTGTACCTTCTTAATTAGCATGGTGTTGAGTACCTATGCTTGTCAAAAATGAAACTGGCCTTGGGTTACTCAAAGCAGAGGAAAATCCACTTCTGAAGGCCTGGAAAGTTTAGTTGATAGAAAACCAAACTTTTAATCAAGGGTCTAGGGTTCAAGTCCCTATTTATGGATAGTTTTATGTCATGATAATTCATATGTAACCAAAAATGCATTATGATTTATTTAATTTTAATATTACATTTTTGTTCTTTAATACAGAAAAATTAGTGATAGGAGACACTATGTATAATGAGCTTCCTAAAAGATGTATGGCAACAGAAAGACTTAGGGTAGAATCCAGAAAACCCGACTTCTCGCTTCCCACTCACTTAATGTATTATTATGGGATCTTTATTATGCCATTCCCATCTTAGGGACTCACTCTGAATATTTGTAAAAATGGGAAGGATGGACTAATAATCTTAAGGTCACTTCTAGTTTTAACTTTCTAAGATTCTTATATATCACAAGGTTATAGGTGTCTAAGCGTTCCAATCCTGACATTGTCTGCTGGCAAAAACTATCCCTCCCATTCTCAGATTAAGATAAATGCAGAAGGAAAAAAAAGGGAATTTTTGAAGGGGGAAAAAAAGAAAACCATGAAATTTGAAAACCACAAATTATTTTAAATTATTACAGCTGCTTTTCTTGAAATTGTGACAGAAGGAAAAAGTTACAAGACATAAAAAGGCACCTATTTGCAGTTTAAGGGCTTCAGGGATAAATGTATTCATAACAATCGCTTTGATTAATAATCCATAATGTATGTATCATGGGTTTTGATGAGCAAAGAATTCATTACCAAGTGGCCAGCCTCCTAATAAAAATCTTCTCTAAATTTAGTAGGCAGGTCCTTGGAATACACAAATAGTTTGTTAAGAGGACACTACAAAAATCTTGTAACATACATACGTTTCCTTTCAATAATCCATATTTGTATTCCACAATTAAGCTCTATTAGTATAGGGTTTGTATGTGGAGAAATTATCCAGAGTCCCCAACTTTGTCATTATCCAATTTTCTCTCCCAACTTACCCTGTGAGTGGTCAGACTCATGTTCCAGTGTCCCAATTATTCATGACACCATTCCAATGAGATAATGCCATATCCAACTAATGGAATCCTCTGCCTACATCAAGCTCTATTATGGCCATATGGACATACTATTTGTCTATTTCCAAATTGGTGCCATGTTTGATCTGTGAATCTGAGGAGATAAATGAAATTTTTCAATAGCGCGTTGTAATTTCTTCTTCTCATTTCATGACTGGCACTATAATACCAAAAGATCAGAATGAGGAAAGGAGGTAGAATAACGCTATTCAACCCATAAAACAAAGAGGTTTGACTTAGATGAAAGAAATATATGCATCAATATCAGATAATCAGTCTATCTTTGGCTACGAGAGTAACTATCAGGTTTTTGTTTTAAGGCAAATGACAAATTAAAAAAAAACATTTTTGATAGACATTAATCACACAGATACTAGGAAGACTTAAGTTTGAATATAATCTCAGACACTTATTAGCTGTGATACCCTGGGCAAGTCACTTAATCTCTGCCTCAGTTTCCTCATCTTTACATGGAGATAATAATAGCACCCACCTGTTAGAATTCCTGTGAGGATCAGATGCCTTAATATTTGTAAAGAAATAGATGGATAAAGAATTTAAATTGTTAACTATTATTGTAAATAAATGGACTGAGGTTAAACAACTTCCCAGAGTTAAATAACTTGTATGCTGTAAAGGCATGATGATCATGATGACGAGGATGATGATATTTACAAAAATGTTTTAGCTGATATTAAATACCCCTCACATCCCTGTGCCCTCATTTTCCTACTGAAAGCTTGGCTTTGAAGTCTCTTTAATAATTATGGTACTAAATTTCTAAAAAAAAATTTTTTTTGGTTTTTGGAGGGCAATTGGGGTTAAGTGACTTGCCCAAAGTCACACGGCTAGTAAATGTGCCAAGTGTCTGAGGCCAGATTTGAACTGAGGTCCTCCTGACTCCGGGGGTGGTGCTCTATTCACTGCACCACCTAGCCATCCCCTAAATTTCCAAATTTTAAAACACTTTCAGAGTTCAATTACTAGAATGAACCTAACTTATGACAAGGAAAAAAAAACATTTGAAATTGAAGAAAAGTAAGGAAGAAAGAAAGGAGATTAGGCATTACAGTTCTGCAATACAGTCATGGCTGTAATAAGAAGCAATTGGAATAAATGAACTCTAAGGTTCCTTCTGGTTTACAAACTATCACATTTAAATAACAAATTTTGATATTACTGTATTAGCAGTAGTAATAAGAATAATAGTGATAGCCTGGTATTATTCATGAACATAAATAATTATTAATTATGTGATGTATGATTATTAATTATTTAATATATTTATTAATTACTAATATTACTTATACTAACAGTAGGGTTATATCAAAATTATTGATAATATTAATAATAGTAGGCTTATATCACAATTTGTTGTTTATATATGATAGTTCATCGGTTTTAGAATTACAAAGGCCATCTACTCCTAACCACTTCATGTTACAGCTGAGGAAACTGGAGACCTTAAAGGCAGAGTGACTTTTCTGAAGTAATCCAGGTAACAATTGTCAAAAAAATCCAGGTAATGGAGAGGCTTATACAAACTGATGCTAAGTGAGCAGAGCAGAACCAGGAAAAATTTGTATATAATCACAGACACATCATATGTGTGATGACCAACTTTGATAAACTGGACTCTTCTCAGCAATGCACAGCTACAAGACAACTCTACAAGTCCCAGGATGGAAGGAGATGTCTACATTTAGAGAAAGATCTAGAAAGAACAGAGTTTAAATGGAGAATGAAGCAATCTACATGCTATTGTTCTTTTCCATGTTTGGTTTTGTTTCTTCTTTCCCATTGTTCACTCCATTGGTTACAACCCTTTTATACAACAAGACTAATGCCCAACATGAAAGCATTTGCAGATCCTATACTTGATTGCATGCCACCATGGGTCGGGGTAGAGAGAGAGGGGAGAAAATTTGAAACTCAAAGGATTGTGGAACTGAATCTTGTAAACTAAAAGTAGATAAATCAATTAATAAAAATGAATGAATGAATGAATGACTAAATCCAGGTAATAAGGAGCAAAGGTGGAATTTTAACCAAGAACCTCCAACTCCATTTATATCTCTTTCAAAAATATACCATGTTCCTTCTATTGTCACTTTGGGAATGTGGGCAAGTTGCTTATCATATTGGAACCACTTCCTAATTTGCATGACTGTGTGCACACACATGCATGCATATGGGTGTGAGTATAATACATATATTATATATATATATGCAAAATATATATGTATATACACATACATACCTACACAGACATACACATATACATACAGAGAGACACCGAGTAATAGTATAGTATGGTATAATAATAAAATAATATACCAGGACAAAGATATCAGGATGATAGAAGACTGTGAGAATTAAATGAACTAATGCATATAAATATGCTTTGTAAACCTTAAGGCATTATGTAAATTCAGTCATCATAATCAGAGATGTAATACTCCTTTTATACTGACTTTCCACACATCCTCCCTGGACCAAGCTTTTCAGGCATCTCTTTCAGTAATTAGGGAATAAGAAATAAAAGGGAAATTTTCCTCTTCTCCAGCTGTGTTTATCACATGGCAATATGAAGGTAACTTTGCATTAAATTGTTCAACATTATGGAGATGCATGAAATCGTATTTACTGTATGAAGAGGAATTATCTCACTGTTAGAATTAAGCCTTGACTATTTTGGTTATTGGAGTGACTGAAGGAGTGATTTCTTTAAAATGTACTTTTCAGTTCCCTGGAGCAAGCATCACATCCTCAGACTTTTCCAAAATACACCCAGTCTTGGAAGTAGACAGTAGGATTATACATTAAGTGAAACTGTTTTTGTATATAGGAATCACATGAAAATTTAAATCATAATAACATGGGGCTTCTTGGAAAATGAGTACTGGGCACAGGCATCGCTTTTGTCGGATTGGCACCAAGTAAATTCTGCATGCCTAAAGCATCCCTAAACCCTGCACGAATAGGGCTGGTGAGATTTGATCGGTCAGGCCTGGCAGAAAAATGATTGTGATGAAGGTCAAAGCCAAGCCCAGCGGCCAGGAGAGAAAATGAATCCAGATTTTTAAATACCTACAGAGCTTTGTTTGTCAGATTTCTTTGAGTGAAGCTAAAACTTAGAAAAAATAATAAAGCTATCTCGAGTAAAGTAATAGTATAGAAGAAAGATGGGAAAAAGCAAACAAACAAACCTTAGACTGACCATTAAAAATCTGGATTCCAGTTCTTGCTCATCTGCTAACTAGTCATGAGGCAAGGCTTATCACTCTCTTTCCTTTAATCTTAGTTTCTTCTCATGTTAAATTTCCGCTTTTTGCAAAGACTGCTAATCCAATCAATCAAACATTTATCAAACACCTTTATGTGCCAGGCATTGGGTATATATGTGAAGAACATAGCAATCTCTACTCTCAAAAAGGTCATATGTCCCTAACATGCCTCCATTTTCTAAAATGGTCCCAAATTTTGACTAGTGTCACCAACATGATTTAACATCAGAGTAATTTCATACTAAATTCTATTTGGGTGTACAAATAGCCCAGGAAGAGATTTATTGCTTGAATTAGGTTACTGGAGAACCAGACAATCTTTCTGTTGCTTTCTGAGATTGTAATTATTAAGGAGTAGGCTACAAGGGAAAAGGGGAAGGATAATATCAAAGAATAACCAGCTTAAATTTTATGGTGTTTGATCTTCTGCAAACTTAATATAATCTCTTTTTTTTTCTTTGAAATAAAACATCCTTATTTAGAGCAATAGTACTTTTCCTGGGAATTGTATAGCGTAGGAAACTATGACAGGTTATCTCTCCTGTTACACAATTCATAATTGACTGACTCCTTGATCTCTGAGTATAGCTTCTATTAACCTTGCCCTGGATTATAATTGTGACTTCATTCTTAAACTGAATTCAGCCTTAGTGGAATTATTCACAAATTATCATTATGTGGCATTACCGTTGTGCCATGGTAACACCTCAGAGCATAAAGGGAAGACTAACATTAAGCACAACTTGACAAGCTCTTTTTTAAAAAAAATTACTCTAGAATGGCTTCTGAAGTCCTAAAACTCTTTGTTATATCTTTATAGAAAGTCAGATTCTGCTTTAGATGAATTCTTGATGTTCAAAATACTGGTAAGACAAGATGGTCCCTAGGAGGGACCATCAAACATGCATGGGGAGATCGGTCTTTTGTTTGTTTGTTTCTGTCAGAGCCCCTTAAGGTAGTTTGAGAAAATGAAAATCCAATTCTTTAAATCAAAGAAGCAATTTCAAATATAATATTACTTGATATTGGATATGTACAGGATATATTAGACCTTGAAGGTGAAACTGATTCTTTGACTTATTGGATTAGTGGTTTACTTACTAAGTAAGTAATAACAAATGAGTGGAAATAGTTTAGGGGCAAAAGCAAGAGTACTTAATCATGTCTACTTGTGTCCTACTTCAGTAAGCTGTTGAAACTTTAAGACAGTGGGCCTAAAATCAGGCTTCTCTTTTCAGGACTGACCTCACACATTTCAGTTAGTAGATTTTGGTCCAGTACAATCAAAGAGGCCTCCAAAGTCGAGATGAGTTTATGTGCTTTCTTGAGCACCATGGAGTAATATAGGCAGCAGAACACATCAGAGCTTCTATTCTACTTTTATGATAAAAGATAAGGAGACATTAAAGGCTTTATTGAAAACAAGCATTATATGTCCTTCAAATCCAGAACAATTCCTGGCATATAGAAGATATTTCATAAATTCTTGTTGATTAGTAGATATATAGATATATGTCTGTATCGATATATGTGTATATACATATATACATATTATATATACTATTTACACACATATATTCCCATATATATGTATATGTGTGTGTATTTGTGTTTATACACACATGCCATTGACTAGCTATGGAATTAGCCAGTTTGACATTGTTCTATTATATTGTATTATGTAAGTGTGTATGTTTCCTGCTGTCATGCAAGTGGTATAAGATCAAATTATAGATGTGTTGTCTGAAACCAAATTAATTAGCACTATATAAAGATGACTTCAGAGAATTTAGTTACCAGTCTTAAGAGCAGAGGCATAGTCAGAATTACAGTATTTGTAAATCGATACTTAAGTGAGAAATGTTAGGTGAATCTGGATTAGTTCTATGACCACTAGACTTTAAGTGGCCAAAGGTAATCAGTAGATCGATGATTCAGTTAGAGAAGAGGAAACACACAATTTTCTTCTAAGTCTTTAACATAGATGAATTATTTCTCTCTAATTTTATGATTTCAAAATCACTCAGAATCAAGGAAAGAGGGTCTATTCCCTTTCACTCCTAATTCCTTTGTCTTTTCAAAGCTGCAACTTAAAAGGCTCTTCCAAGTTTTAGCCCCAAATGTTGCAAATGAACAAAAGAAAAAGATCAGAGTGGGTGGTTGTGTTGTGAACTTTTGAATGAATTCTACATAATTCTACATAAGTTGCAATCTCCAGCAGGCACCAAAATGTTGACTGTGCTACCCAGGTCAGAATAATAGCACATTTCTTCTAGGTGTCTACATAACTTACTGTAATAAAGTAATTCAACCTAAGAGAGTGTGTGAGGGATGCTTTCTTTCTTTCAGCTGGCTCAGCAATAATGTCATCTCTGAATGACTTACACCATGCTGACACTGTCTAACTGGGATTGTAAAAAGCTGCCCTGCCTATTGTAGATAATTGTTTCATTTTCTTTCATGTTTACACCAAGTGCCCTAGAATATTTCCATTAACCCTTTTACATACTAGACCTTAAAAAAAGCACTGACATCACTTGAGACTGTGTGTGGTCTCTGTTACCAAAAATTTTCCATTGGAAAAACTTGGTGGAAAAGAGAGAGCAAAAACTTAATGCACAATTTTACTTGAGACATAATACCTTAAGGCACTATATAGATCTATCTATCTGAGCTGCATTGGTGGGCATAGAAATGGAAAGTAAGAGTTAGATGCTAGAGATGTTGGAGAAGTAAAATAAATAACAGGGGGCTAAGAATTTGATGGTAGAAGGGTTTGGGGTGGCAGGAGAGGGACAGGCTTTAATGATCAGGATGATGGTAATGCAATCAACACAAACAGATAACTTGGAAAGAGAAAGATCAAAGAAGCTGAGGAGTTCAAGCTTATGAAGGTGCAGATATCAAATATGCTCAAAGCTATAAAACATGTACTGGGGTATTTGGTGGCAGAGGGAAGGATTTGAAGCCACCTTAAACTCAATATGGTCCAAACCAAAATAATTAATTCTCCCCAATTCTGCCTCTCCTGACAGCAGTGTTCGTAGCATTTTGCGGTGGGAATACCACTGGAATGCTGAGTGAGAGTTAGGATATGGCATGTACCAGGAAAGTCACACCTCTATGGCCACAATTACCATGCTCTCTGTTCAGATCCTAATAGGGACAGCTCAGGACCCTGAACCCAACAGCACTGGGCATAACAATATCAAGCCCCCCAGCACATCAGTCATACCTCCAGCCCACCTTCTACAGCCATCAATGAGGGAGAAATCATTGTGGAGAGGGGACTAGATATGTTTCTCATCATCATCAGAAACAGCTGCTAATCAACTAATGCCAAAAGGCAGACAGACACAGGAGTCCTGGGAGGGGCATCACCCCTCCTTCCAAACTACCATTTCTGTTTCTAGGGCAGTCCTCACGGCCATCATTCAGGGAAGCAACTCAGATAAAGAAAGGATCAGTCATTCCCACCAATTACCAATTGTCGAACAAAGAAAAGGCAAGTCAGACTAGCCAAAGAAGTAAGGGATTCTGAGGGAGAGAGAGGAGGCAACATGTGTCAGGCAAATGAAACCACCACCCTAATAACTTGATTACCATTTCCTATCAAATACTGATGGGGATAGCTAAATGATGCTAAACCCAGGAGTCTTGAAAACAGCAATGCTTCCATTCCAGTGCCTTCAACTATCATACCAGGAAACAACCCCTGTGGTGAGTAGTCATGTAGTCTAGTAATTGCCTTTGCAGGGGTTAAAGCCACAGCTATCCAAGATTCGGAAAAGACAGCTCTTGCCACCAAAGTCCTTGGCAGCATCAAATGGTTCAGCAGAAGAAACTGATTAATATCTGCTTTGCCACTGTACCCTAAAGACTACAGGACTTTTCTATGCAACTTGCAAAAAGCTTCCGTATGTACTGTCTCCCCCAAGACTATGTGATTTCTTTGAGAGCAAGGACCTCTTACATTTTTGTTTTCCCTATGCTTATCACAATGCTTTTCAAACAGTAAGCATTTCATAAATGCTTCATTCATTCATTCATTCATTCATTCATTCATTCGTAGTCAAACAGGCTCTATTGCAATTCTACTCTTTAGTACCTGTACTTCTCTTGGCCTCAGTTTCTTCCTTTGTAAAATGAAGGGAGTTATACTACATGAACCCTAAAATCTTTTTCTGACTTTAAAGTCCTCTGATCCCATGAAGAGAGCCGTCCTGGTTGCCTAGAGAAGGGAGTGGGTAAAGGAGGTAAATCCCAATGCCTCTAAGTGGAGTTTTATTGCCTTCATTGTATTACCCAGAGCTCTTTACTCATTCTCCTCATTATTCTTGAAGTGAGAATGGGGTGGGAAATAGTGGGGGCAATAAAGGGATTTGGGTTCAGGGAATTGTCCCCAATTGAGTTGAATATATCCAATGAGAAATTACGATGAGCAGAAAAAAAGTGCAATTCACATGTGTTTGTCCAACTTGTTCCTACCTACCTGATAGTAATATCTGGGTAAGGGAGCATCAGAGGGGACCTTGGAGCCTGTAGTAAGACAGGCTAATAGCCTTCAGTTTCAAAATCTCATGCTTTTCAAATCTCAATTTTAAAAGGACATAAGAAGAAAGCTACTATCTACATCTAAAGAAAGAAATGATAAATAGATGTATAGAATAATTTATATACACATATATATACATACATACATACCTATTTGTGTCTCATGGTAGCCATGTGGGATTAAAAAATTAAAAGTTCATAGTAATTTTGTTATCTATTTGAGTGAAATAGCAAATGGAACACAGTAGATTTGCAGTTTCACGTATAATCATCTTTTTTATTGTACTATGTCACGGAAATGCTTCTTTTATTCCATAAATTAAGAATAACCTTTAAAAAAGGCGGGAGCAACAAATGAATAACAGAGATCTCGCACCCTAAGATAACATCAGGACATTTGTTTTTCTGACCATGGAAACTCAAAATTAACGTAGTAAAATTGTGTCTTGATTACAAAATGCTTAAGGCCAAACATGACACTGACACAATCTTAAGCATTTAGGTCGTTGGATAGTGTTTTATATGAGAATTTAAAATGTGTTTCTTAATGGTGTGTAATGAAATCTGTCACGAAAGAGACATGAGTCAGTAAACAGGTCTACTCAGCAGTACTCAACCAACCCCTGTGTTCCCTCCCCTTGTTAGTATATTTATTGGTACAGTTCATTAGATAGTATTTCAAATCACCCTTGCCACCATGGATTAGGGAGAAAAGAAGTTTTATTGAACCCAATCTGCAATGCACAGAATAAACTCTTTGCTACAAATAGGAAAACATTGCAGACATCCTTACTATCTGGATAGCTTAAGGACCTTAGCTGTCATTTTTGTGAACCTACTTCTCTATCTCATCCATATGAACACCAAATTATTATTTTTTTTTTGTAAATCTTCCCCCTTTCTCCCTGCAAGCCATTTCTACTCTTAGATGTTTGCTCTAAGAGGAATAATTTCCCTGTCAGTGACAGGTAGTTGCCTATTAGAAATCCATCCTTTGACTTGGGCCCAGTGGAATACACATTCACCCTAACAGTTATGTTGTTTTTCTTGATTTGTACATTTCTCTGAATTATGAGTATCCATTCCCCAGCTTTTTCTACTGCTATCATGAGCATCCTGGTAACTGCCAATGAGTCCATGGTAGGCCTTTCTGGCTCCCTTAGTACTGATTTCTTGTTTTGCTTATGTCTTTGGTCAAAACTCTTGACTCCAAAATCCCCATTTTGGGGTAATGGCTAAGAGGTGGTAACTATCAGAAATTATGGCCAACTGAACAAAAAAGTGAAGAAAGTTGTATTTTCTTGAAAATAAAAAAGAAAGCAACACTGAAATCATGTTAGTTTTTAGGCTGGAAAAGAATCAAATAAACTTCAGCATTAACTAGTAACCCATTGTTATACAAAAGTTGATTTTTGTAGTAATAAATACCTACCTAACCATAACCCAATGATTGATTTTTCTTAGCAAAATTCTAGTCTATGAGATGATAGATAGATAGCTATGGATAGATAGATGATGGATAGATGAAAAGAAAGGAAAAAGGGAAGGAAAAAGGAAAAAAGAAGGAAGGAATGGAGGGAGGGAGGAAGAGAGGAAGAGAAAGAGAGAAAGAGAGAAAAAAGAAAGGAAGAAAAGAAAGAAAGAAAGAAAGGAAGGAAGAAAGAAAGAAAAACAAACAATGGAAGGAAAGAAGAAAGAAAGAAAGAAAGAGAGGAAGAAAGAAAGAAAGAGAGGAAGAAAGGGAGGAAGAGAAGTAAGGAGGCAGGGAGGCAGGGAGGGAGGGAAAAAGTCTATTTCATCGGAGCAGCCAACTATTCATAGAATCCCAGCATCATAGAGGTCAAATGGTCCAATCTATTCATTTTATCTTTCAGGAGACAAAAACCCAGAAAGGTGAAATTACTTGCCCACAGACACTAAGTGGCAGAGTCAGGATTTTACCCAAGACTTTCACATTTTCAAATTCTTCATTCTTTTACTATACTATACAAGTTAGAACATACTAAAATCAGCTACCCCAAAATTACAGGAACAAGTTGACCCAAAGTTGGCCTGAAGAAACACCTGGAAAACTGAACTGATAGAGGTAGATATCTCCATATTATTGCTCTTGTTTCAGTCCAATCATAAGGATATTATTGGGGACTTGTGAAGTGCTACTACTTACATATGGAAGCTATATAATAAAAAAAAATACATGAAATATGACACAATAACTTAAAATTACCTACAAATCACAGAGCATTCTAGAAGGAACTAAAGAAGTGATCTTATGATCTCCAGATTTATGAGTTGTAGCATCAATTGAGAAATATGCATAATTTAATGTGCTACTGTTAATAACTACTTTAAAAAAGCTTTCACCCCTTTTATGAGTCTGAATAATGGATCTTTCAAGTGGTTCTCACTTGTGCTTCTGCCTTTTACAGTAAAATGCTTCAGCAGATTTGTTTAGGACCATGTTCCTGAATACCAAAGCAACCTGTTGGGAAGGTGAAATTCACATTGCTCATTGACCATTGTGTTGTCCAAAAAAAAAAAAAAAGCTAACACTAACTACTTGTTTTTGCTAGGGGTTTTTTTTATTGATTGGTTCTTACTGAAATTAAATAAGCTACCTTGAGTGTTGTAGAAATAGCTTCTAACATCCACAGTTTAATGAATCCCAGACAAGCTTAGGAAAGCTGCAGGAGAGAAAAAAAAAGACTGAATCTAAAAGCATTATTAGGCATCCAATGTGTACCAGACATTCTACTACATGTTGGGGATACAAAAAAAATAGGAAAAGGTAAGAAAAAAAAATCCCCTGCTCTTAAATAGCCCACAGTCTAACAAGGAAGACAATATGCAAAGAATTCTGTACAAACAAGATATAGGTAAGATAAAATAGAGATAATCAACAGAGGTAAGGCACTAGCATTAAGGGGAATTAGGAAAGACATCTTGGAGATGGTGGGATTTTAGCTAGGATGGGAATAAAGCTAGGCAATCCTTGAGAAATGAAGAGGGAGAAAAATCTAGACATGGGAGTAGCCAATAAAAACACAAGAGTCAGGAGATCAAGTGCTTGTTTTCAGAAGAAACAATCCAGTATATACAAAAAGTGAATACAAAGAAGGCAAAACAAAAGAGAGTGGAGGAAATGAAGGCATAGGAGAATAGAGTGTCTTTCTGTTGGTGCAAGGCAATTGGGATTAAGTGACTTGCCCAAGGTCACGCATCTAGTAGGTGTGTCAAGTGTCTAAGGTCAGATTTGAACTCAGGTCCTCCTGACTCCAGGATCAGTGCTCTATTCACTGTACCACCTAGCTGCTTCATTTTTTTTTATTTTTCTGAAATTTTCAAATCATTTATTGAACACCCACCATATTCTCAATCCCATGTGTGCCCATTTGATGCAGGTCAGAGAAGAAGGTGCCGTCTCTGCCCTCAGAGAGTTCTTTCATCAGGAAGAGGGACCTGGCAGTACCCCTATAGAATACAAGTCAGGAAGACACATCCTGCCTTCAGAGCAAATTTCGCTATGAGCTGCAGAGGCCAGGAAAAGATTCCTGAAAAAAGATTGCCTAATATAACAGCAAAAAGTGCTCAATCTGGAGTTGGAGAACCTGGATTCAAATCCCAACTCTGCTACATGCTACCTGAGTGAGCCTGGGCAATCAATCAGTAACTAGTTAAGAAATGCCTACTATGTGTTGGACACTGTACTAGCCACAGAAATGAAACATTCCCTGCCCACAGGAGCTTACACTCTATCAGGAGGAGAAAACAGGTACATCAATTAAAATTAAGTATATACAGACTATATACACACCAGTTAGGAATTAATCTGGAGAGGAAGGGCTAGTGCTGGGGAGCAGAGTGGGAATCTGGAAAGGCTTCACTGACAAGATGCTCAAGTCAAGTTCTGAGGGGAACAAGGATTTCGTGCAAGGAAACAGAGGTGAGAGCGAGTCAATTCCAGGTGTGGGGGACAGGCAGTGCAAAGTGTCATGTTTGCGAAACAGCAGAAGGGCCAGTGTACAGGAAGGGGACTGATGTCTAATATGGCTGGGGCCACTTTTTAATGCTACAGTTTATATTTAGAGTTAGTGTTGCCAGTTCTGTTGAGGCTGATGTATCAGAGAATGAAATAATCTAAGTCAGGGGTTCTTAACTTTCATGTGTGTGTGTCATGGACCCTACTTTGGCAATCTGATAAAGTCTATAGAGCCCTTCCCAGAATAATATTTTAAATGCATAAAATATGTGGGATTACAAAAAAAAAGTAGAGTGAAAATATATATCTTTTTAAATTTTTCCCAATTAAATTTCCCAGATACCCCCTCACCAAAATCTGTTCATGGATCCTAATTTAAGTAATCCTTATCTAAGGGAAAGAATATCAGCATTCCAGAAATCTGTAACCAAAACCAGCCAAAACAAGTCATAGTTACATTTCTGGTTCTGATTTCCAACCAGTGAATGATTAATTACTTTTATATTTAGAGAGCAGTAACTTCACTCTGTCCTCTTTTGACTACTCCCATATTTCAGCATACATTCCAGCATAATTGGTGGCTTCTCTAATGGCAACACATGTTTACAACATACTGAGGAAAAACCAGACCATCTATGCAATATTACTGTTCCTCTAACCTAATTGGTAACAAATTGCAGGTGCCATATAGAGCATCAGTAACTTAATATGTCATCATTAGGATAATAAGACATGGAAATGACCATAAAAATAGCCCATATAATATGGGAATCACTATTTTACTTTCCTACTCATTTAAGAAACAATAGGAAAACTTCCTATTGCTTTTTTAAAGGAAATTACAAATTTTATCTATCATACAGGGGAAAATGAAAGACACATGGTCAATTACATGAACGAAGCCTTTTAAAAGACTGATTCTCCCCATCTCACCCCCTCTACCAACTAAAGAAAAGGGAAAAAAGTAGAAATACCTTTTCATCAATACCTCCTGAATCATCCTATCTTTAACCAGGCCCTGGCAGGAGGTGGAATGAAGGAAGCTGGAGGACAGCTATTGAAATGGAAGATCCTGAATATTCAACAGTGGTCAATGTCAACAAATTACGACACCATCAACAAAACCTCAAGCTGATTTAGTCATGGCCCAGTCCATTTAATAGAGTCCCAGAGAAACTCACCAGCCATTACAGTGTCTATATAACAATGACACATCTGAATGACAATCAGGGTAAAAATTACCAAGCTACTGACTGACCTTGTCTCTTCAACAGATGAATACAGCTGAAAGAAAGAACACTGGCTTCGGAGTCAAACAACTATCCCCTTGTAAGGCTTGCTATCTGAATAACCATGGCCAAGTCACTTGCCTTCCTTGGCTTCAGCTTCTTCAGCTTTAAGAGAGGAGGTTTGAGCAAAATGGCTTCTGGTGCCCCTCTTAGAGCAAGCTCTATGCTCCTGTAATCTAGATTTCAGAAGTACTCGAATGGTGAGCAAAAGAAATTTTTAGGGTATTCATGTAACCCTTGTTATTTCGCCTTTGTTCTCAAAGGTGATGCCATGACTTGCAAGTGAATTGGATTCCAGTGAGGAAGGACTGTGTAAAGTCACCAGCCTCACTTTCTCCTCCTTCAGATATAGATATAGATCATTCTGATCTACACCTTGCCACTGAAGCCAGATGCCTCCAGAGGAGAAGAGATTCAAGTAACAAAGATTTTATGAATGAATAAGGATGGAGTGTGGTGTAAGTGAACAGCAATGAATCTGGAGTAAGTTTGATCTCTCATATGACTCTGGACAAGTTGACCTCTCTGGGCTTTGGTGTCCTTTTTCATAAAACAAGGGGGTCAGATGCTTGATTCTAAAATGTCTTTTAGCCTAAAGTCTTTGATGCTGTAACAGTAAGAGCATAGACTTACAAAAGACTTTTTGTCTTTGTTGTTGTTCAGTTTCAGTCATGTCCAACCCTTCGTGACCTCATTTGGCGTTTTCTTTTCAAAGATAATGTAGCAGTTTGCCATTTTCTTCTATAGCTCTTTTTATCGATGAGGAAACTGAAGCAACCAGGGTTAAGTGACTTGCCCAGGGTCACATGGCCAGCAAGTGTCTTGGGCCAGATTTGAACTCAGAAGACAAGTCTTCCTGACTCCCACACTGGCACTCTACCCACTACACCACCTACTGAGTAATCATTTTGTTTCTTTTTTCATCAAGCAAGATCATAGCTAATTCTTCTCAGATAAATAAAAAAATATTCAGTCAAGAATGCAGCATGATACAATGGTTTGAGGGTTGGTTCTGGAGTCCAAGGAGTCCAAATCCTGCCTCTAAGATATATGATCTGTGACCAAAGGAAAATACATTTAATCTTCCTGGCCTGCAGTTCCTTCATTTGTAAAATGAAGGGGATGGACTCTCTGACCTCTGGAGTCCCATCCAGCATGAGATTCATGTTCTTAAGTATTCAGTGAGCAGGGCCACACACCCAGCTCTGTACAAGGAACAATTAACCTGACAATTATTTCCTTTAAAACTGCCTATGAAAACAGCATCTAGGAGGCCCTCGAAAATCACCTCACTCAGCCTAGAGACTCAGTTTTGATGGGTGGGGATGGGGATTTCTCCACCCATCAGAACCAAAGCTTCAATGCCTCTAATACCATCCAGCACACACTGGGCACTCCCACTTTAATGATAGTCAGAAAGCTTTACCATTCTTAGCTTTTCAATCAGCTACTCCCCATCACTTCTAAATTTTACCTACTGGAAGGATTTCAATGTTCCACACCAAAGCTGTTTGGGAGCCTTGGAAGCACAGTGATTTTGAAGTAATCCACTGGCAAATTTTAAGGGCAAAGGCTTGCCCCAATCAAGTGGCCTCATTTACTTGTTGACAAACTGTGCCTGAGGCCAGAGCATCAGTGAAAACTGAAGAGACAGCAGATTAGCTATGAAGATAAAAAGAAAAACATTCCAAATGGGTGGGGAGGTGTCTCTCCTGATGTGGGAAGTCAGCTTTCAAATCTCCTTACTCAATGTGGCTGTCTTCTGAGATGAAGTAGCAGGTGGAATCAGAGGCATTTCAAAAGGGCACTTGGAAGGGAGAGGGGGGCTTTTTTAGAGAGAGAAACATGAACAGTGGGGAGAGGTGACCTAGCAATTGAGAGAAAGAAATGTTTCATAGTAAAGAACAACAAATTGATAAATTATCTTTTAAAAAATGACATTATCATGAAAAAGATATAAATAGATTAGCCTCAGTTAGCTATTTGCAGTAAGATGTTTCTTCTTATTGGGTGAACTCTTCAAATACTGCTAAAGGTCTATTTGCTAAAGGAAGTCTTATGTATTAGAAGTTGAAAAAGTTTAATTTTTTGTTTTTCAACTGTCTGATTCTAACCCCCAGCACTACTTCCATTGAATCACCAAACAAAAACAGTCTAGTAACAGGCAAGGGGAGATGTGTCCTGAAACAACAATATTAATAGATAACTTTATATATGATTTTTAGATCTGCAAAGAACTTTACAGATTTTGTCTCATTTGTGTCTCACAATAGCCTGGCTTGTTATTTTCATCTTCATTTTCTAGATAAGGAACCTGAGACTGAGACAGAGTAAGTGACTTGTCTAGGGTCTCATAGCTAGCAAGTATTTAAGATGGATGCAAAGTTAGTTCTTCCTGATTCAAAGTCCCAAACTTTATCCACTGTGTCACCTAACTGCATTCAGAAAGAATACTGAGCTAAGAATCATCAGTCATGACCAGTGAAGTGGTCTTTACTTCCTTGGTGACTTTGGAAATATGGAAGCTCATTCTAGCCTTGGACTTCCCACACTGGAAGACCCCTCTGCCCTTATGGTCCCTCTTTCCAATTGGCTGACTTCTGTCAGAACCTCCATTTTAAGGAGGACATTCAAACCTACCAAATCTTTATTCTTTTCCAAGCTTCACTTCTGACTTTTCTCTGGGACTTTCTCTCTAATACACTGCCCCAGGTGCCTTCATCTACCTCTCACCCCTTCCCAGGTTCCCTTTAATATTGAATTCCTCCACTGCAATGTAACCTTCTTAAGGGCAAGGCCTTTCTGCTTTCATTTTTATCCCTAGTGCTCAACAGAGTATCTCTCACAGAATGTTTAATAAATGCTTGTAGAGTTACTTGACTGAACAAGCCTCAGTTTCCTCATCTGCAAAATGAGGGAATTGGGTTCAGTGACTCTAAGGGTCCCTACCAGCTCTTGAATGCTATACACTTTAGGAAGGCTTCCATATAGTTAAACACTAAAGCATTGTTGGTGAAGTTGTGAATTGATACAATCATTCTGGAGAGCAATCTGGAACTATGCCCAAAGGGCTATAAA
>CM053581.1:538706881-538741881 GCA_028627135.1 Pseudochirops cupreus
CAAAAGAGGCCCAAAAAGCCAATGAGGAGAAGAATGCCTTAACAAGCTGAATTTGCCAGATGGAAAAACAATCTCAAAAGCTTGCTGAAGAGAATAATTCCTTCAGAATTAGAGTGGAGCAAATGGAAGCAAATGACTTTATGAGAAATCAAGATACTATTATACAGATCCAAACAAATGAAAAAATAGAAAGCAATGTGAAATATCTCCTTGAAAAAAACACTGACCTGGAAAATAGATTCAAGAGAGACAATTTAAAAATTATTGGACTACCTGAAAGCCATGATCAAAAAAAAAAGAACCTAGAAAGCATCCTTCAAGAAATTCTCAAGGAAAATTGCCCAGATATTTTAGAACCAGAGGGCAAAATAGAACTTGAAAAAAAAAAAAGAGAGACAGTTATCACTTCTAGACGAAAAAAAAATTGAAATCAAAGAAGCCCATTTATTCTTTTGTTTATACCAACAGAAGAGGTAATGGGGTGTTTTGAAGCTACTACATGTATTTGAAGTTGTCTTAATCCACATATGTAATTCATACCTGTTTTAGTCACTTTGCAAGAGAGGTATAGAAGGAGTTAGGTGTTATCACCTCAAGTCTACACAACCTTGATGCTCGAGTATTGAGATAATAACCAAGGAGAAGAGAGTCAAGAGGAATACAAGGCAAAATGGAAGAATGTCCAAACTTATGGCCCTTTAGGAAGTTAATATAAAGAACCACTGGTGAACTTATACTTGATTATAGAAATTCAACTTCCCAAACACAATATGGAGAAAGCACAATTGGATAGCAATTTGTCTGAAAAAAGATTTGAAGGGTTAGAGGAATCAGAAGTGTGATGAGATGACCAAGAAAGTCAATGCCATCTTGGAATGCATTAACAGAAGCATAGCTTCCAAGAATATAGACTACTGTCTATGCTTGTCAGACGTTAACAAGCTGCAGAATGTCCAGAGAATGCAACCAGCATGGTGAAGGGCCTTGGGTCCATGTCATGGAAGAAGGGGTTAAAGGAACTCAGGCTGTTTAGCCAGGAGGAAAGAAGACTTATATGACAATGACAGCAGCCATAAAATACTTAAATGAATGGAACTGTCATTTATAGGAGGGATTCACATTGTTCTGTTTGAACCCGAGACAGCAGAACCAGGAGAAGAGGGTAGAAGGTGCAGAGAGGAAACCTGAGGCTTGATGTCAGGTGGGAGGAAACAGTACAGCCAATAAACCAAAACAACTTTCTAAGCATTAAAGCTATGCTGTAGAGGGACAGGTAAATACAGTGATCCCACTAGACTGGCTTCTGCTATGTTCCATACACATGATACTCCATCTCTCATCTCTATGTATTTACACTAGCCTAGCCATTCCACACACTTGGAATTCAGTCACTCCTCATTTAAGAATGAATTTAAATATCACATTTTTCATGAACCTCTTCCTGATTTCTCTCATTTGCTGGTGCCTCTCTCTCAAACTGTATTGTACTATAGGAACTATTTCATACAAGATATTAAGATATTAAGCCCTAAAACAACACTAAGCCTTTTCAGAAAAAAATACACATACATACACATAAATATTTCAAAAATTGCATGCATTTTAAAATGTATTTTATTCTGAACTTAGAAAAAACAAACAAGCAGGCGGCTAGGTGGCACAATGAATAGAGCATGAGCCCTGGAGTCAGGAGGAACTGAGTTCAAATCCGACCTCAGACCCTTAACACTTACTAGCCGTGTGACCTTAGGCAAGTCACTTAAGCCCAATCGCCTTACCCCCTCCAAAAAAAGCAACATAACATGAAAAAGACAAATGCATATGACACTGCAAATCTATTGTGTATCACTTGCTTTCAATTTAAATGTACAATAAAGTTATAATGCAATGTTCTTTATTCTTTTTTCTTCCATACCCCAATATGTTTGTATGTACATATTTATTAACTTCAAATGGATGTTATATATAACATATGTGTGCAGGTATGCGTATAAAATGTATACTTGTCATCTTCCCATTAGAATGGAAACTCCTTGTGAGGAGCTATTATTTCATTTTTTTGTGCTTTTACCCCTAGAATATATCACTAAATATATCAATATAGTAATTAGTACTCGCTAATAGACTGACTGACCTTACTGTCCTCTGATACCTCCAAATTTTTTTTGCACCATAACTCTCATCTAGATAGTGACTTGCTCTAGATTTTTGAGGATGATTATGAACTCAGATCTAAGACTTACTGTACATGATCCTTTATAAATCACATGGCTTGGTAAATGAAGAGTTGATCTCTAAGTCCTGAAGACTTGAATTTAATTCCCTCCTCTTTCATATACTGTCTATGTGATCTTAGGAAGGGCACTTAATCATTGACCAGGGAATGCTCTAATATTTTAAATAATAATATGGTTTCTAATATGTACTAGTAAAGAAAGGTAGCTACACTGAGATTTCTCTACAACAAGGACAGCATTTGTCTGGACTGTCCAAACCCCTCCAAAATCCATCCTTTTAGACTTGGTGCAATATGTTAAAAAATGCTTTTGGAACCTGAGTCTATCATCAAATGAGTTAGATATCCTTCCTAGATCTGATTACTCTGCAAATTTGATAAGATCATTTTCTATAACTTCATCCAAATCATTATTGAACTACAGAGGGCCAAGGATAGACATCGGGGACAATTCAGTACAGTCTTGCCTCCAGGTTGACACTTTAGGCCCAATCATGGTACCCTTTTCAAATACACCTTCGTTATTATGCTCATGACTACATCTTCTCATCTATTCCACAAAGATATCATGTCTAATTTATCTCTAACTACTACATCCTCCTGACCTCGTTTTTTACAGGCAAACATCAGACAATTACACTAATGCTCTGTGATATCATCACCATATAGTCATCCCAGTGTGGAAATTCCCTTCTGGGGAGATGCTAGAGGTACATAACAGTTTAAGTAACTTACTCCGAGTCACATAGTAAGTGTCAGGGACAAGATTTGAACCCAGGTTATTTGGACCAAGCTCCATGTGTTATAGGAGAAAGCATGTTGCATTTGTGTTGCAGCATCAGATCTCACTACCTAGCTCTGCCACTTACTATGTGTGACCCTGAGGCAGTTGCTTAAACTTTTGGGGCTTCTGTTTCCTCATCTGTAAAATAAAAGTGTTATACCTTTGAGGTCCCTTCCAACTCCAGTTCCAGTTCATAGGATCCTGCTCTATCTATTGTACTATCCTGCCCAGATGCTAAGTAGTTAAAGGATTAAATATTCAATGCAACGCACCCACTGGAAATGTCCCTACTTCATTCATGATTTATGATCTAATTAACATTCTTAAATTGCAGGTGGGAGGAGGCAAAGGAGAAAAAGTCTTTTCTCTATCCACCTTTTCCCTTAATACTCACCCACCTCTTCCATTATCATCACTCTAGCTGTCAACCATAAGTCTTTCCATATTATTTACTGGGGCACAGCACGTAGCCATTCCATGTAATTTTTTGACTGCTATAACCTTTCATTTATGAGACCAATAATGCCAATTATGGGACCATAAATTAAATTTACCTTTAATCTGTAGAAAACTTTTCTTTTCAACTTAATGGGACTGCTTCCACTTTAGTACACGCTACATTAAACATACATGCTTGTAAAATTAGGAAAGGTGCTGTTTTTCAATACTACCACCCTGAGTGACTCACACCTTTTAGGAATAACTTTAAACTGAAAGGCACCAGCCATATTCAATGCACCTCAGCTCCAATTTCCAGAAATCACACCATGCTTATTATTACAAAGAAAGCCTTTACCACAGTGAGTTACACTGAAGACAACTATTTGAAACATCATTCAACATTCTCCCATTTATAGTTAAGGAAAATGGACCAGTATTTCTTTAAGATTCAAATTAATTCCACAAATGGATAAGTAGAAGCAGCTCCAGATAAATAAAACAAGGGGCAGCAGAAGGTAGAGTCCCTGATTTTAGGAGTTCTCAGCATGGCTGGCCAGGCAACCAGAAGCTAGTACTCTAAGGAAAACACGTATTGGGTAGTAGTGATTTGTTAATAGGTTAGTACATTTAGCTTAGACACTGTTATTGTTTTAGCCAAATGTACTGTTTTCTTGTCATTTTGGAGTTTTTCATAAATACAGACAATCTTGGAACTTCCTTAACTGAGTCTGTCAATGGAGTTGGTGGAGGAGGAGAGAAGGTCTTAAGTGAGATTTTTAATTAAAGTTGATTCATCTTTGTTGAATATTTTTCCCTAAAAATCAAGGTATGTCCAAATGACAGGGTTTGGCTTTAAAAATACAAAAAAGAAGAGGGGGAGAGAGAAAGAAAGAGGGAGGGAAGGAGAGAGGGAGAGAGACTAAAGACATCCTAATCTCTCTCTCTCCCTCCTTCTCTCTCTTTCTCTCTCTCTCTCTCTCTCTCTCTCTCTCTCTCTCTCTCTCTCTCTCTCTCTCTCCCCCCTTACCTCCCTCCCCACACTCATCCCACTTAACGGTTAGACCACATTCTTTGACTTACATGAAGACAACACCTATACCTTTCAATCTTACAATTAACAGTGTTTATTGCCAGAAACTATTCCACAGCATAAGAATTGCAAAGTGATGTTCATCACATATGGGAACTTTCTTCATAGGTTTATATCATGCCTATTGATTGTCCTCTTCTGACATATATTTTGAAGACTGAGCCACAATAGAAAATGCTTTCTCCAAGTTCCTATAAGAATAAGAAGAGGTGGACAAATGGATTTGAAAGTGCAGTCTAGATCATGCATGCCTTAATAGATACTTTTGTTAGCATATATAGGAAATAAAAGATCACATTTTGATAAATCTGTTTATGCTCAAAATTAATCTTCTGGTATTACTGTCATATGACATAAAGTCTGGAGATGAAAAACAAAGGGAATGAATATTGATAGGGGAAAACAATTATAAACATGCAAAATTCATTGTGTTAAATGAAAAAAACAAGCACCACCTCACTTGGCCTGGCCTGTGAATGTTAGCTGACTCTTTCTACTCTCTTAATTCAATCAATTTATTTCCTGATCCTTTTATTCTCTTACTTTGACGTGTCTACAGATACCTAACCAATTTTCATTCCTGAAAATTGCAACTTATTCACAGATAACAATTCCTGACATTTTGAAGGACATGTATAAGAATGAAGCAAATGACTGCGTTCATTAATTTCCTCTAGGAAAAACTTACCCCCTATAGTATTTTTTCATGGAATGGTAATATTTTTATAAACCTATTTCACTGGATTATCTTTAACGATAAAAGCCATTAGGCTGAAATATAATTTTTAAATTGCATTTGGATTATATTATGCATATATAAGATATTGCTTTGTAGTTTAATAGCTTGTTTGTATAGAACTTTTTAGGTGAGCAAAGTGATGTACAAAAAATTATCACATTTAATCCTCATAATAATCCTGAAATGGAGCTTATTATTAGCTTCATTTTGCAGATAAAGAAACTAAACTTCAGAGTGATTAAGTGATTTATCCAGGGTTACAAAGCTCAAAGGTTACATGCCAGATTCAAATATAGGTCTTTCTGACTCGGAGTCCTGACTCTATTATACAAATTCCAATATTAAACCAAGTCTTCTTCAGGGCAGGCATTTCATCTTACTTAAATTTTGTACCTCATCCAGTTCCTAGTAGAGTGCTTTGAACACATTAGGATCTTAATGTTGTTGAACTAAATCGTATACTTTAAAATCCTAGTCATAACACAATGATCAATGTAATCCTAAAAATAAAGAAAATCATTTCAAGATTAAAAATTATAATAATACTACCTCTTCCCTAACTCCATTCAAATTGCTATCAGAAATGTACACTGGTATGGAAAAAGAAAGCAAGGAATCATTTGAAATGTCATAGTTGAACTGTCAACACTACAGGAGAAACAGGGAAGGAGAAATATGAAACATACACTAAGACTCAGATAAAATTCTCCTCTGGGATCTCTATGAATAGTAAAAGGTCAAGAAATGACATAAACTTTTTTGTCAAATCTGTCAATTAATTCCTAACTCTACAGTCCAGATTTAAGTCAGTTGCTTCAGAGCTAAAGGGCAGTATTTTGGAGTCAGACTCTTAATTGTGTTTATTTTCATTCAGTCATATCACTTGTTACATTGTCTCCAAGCTCCCAGTTCCACAATTTGACTATTTTTTTAATTTGATTTGAATATTACTTCAATTAATTGACAAGTTGTTTTGCTCTTGTATAGCCATTCTAAGTGTTTCTGGGTTTCCCCTGTTTTATTTTTTTTTAAGTTTTTTTTTTAATTTAATCAATCTATAACACACATAGCATTTTACATTATCTTGCAATATATTTAATAAATATTAAGAACTCATTTGTTAAACTTTTTAAATGATGAGAGAGCAGCTTCTGTAACTAAAGTAGTTTCTATGAAATAATGAAAGTAGGTCACAAGCATTCTTGCTTCTGCTGAAATATGGCATATAACTTGAGAACAAAAGTAGTGCACTAATCAGCCAAAGAGTTGCTGTTTCAGCTAATGAAAAAGTCTACATTTCATCCTTTGCTCATTCCACTGGAACCTTTTAAACAATTATGAGTCTTTATCTGCATCCTTTATTTGCTCAAAATGAAAACTGATAAATCAGTCACTGAGAGAACAAATCTAAGCTAGATAGTTTGCTCAAAGTAGTTAAATAAATGGCCTTCTTGAATAGCATCCAAGACTGAAATTATTATGATTAGTTCACTTTTTATGAAATTAACAAAATGTATTTTTGCTGCTGATCATGTAACTCTTGCTTTACATTGGGATATTGTGGAAAGGGCACTAGATTGGAAGACAGTGTGCTCAATGTTCACACAAATTCTGTAACTAACAAGCCCCAGTTACCAAGGGCAAGCCATATAGCCTATTAATCTCACTTTCTTCATTTGAAAAAACAAGGGACCTCTGTGATTGCTTCCAGCTCTAACATTCTTTGGCAGGACATTAGAGACAAGCAGACTGGAGTCCACAGTATAAGTCTCTGAAGCTGTAGGAACTTGGGTCATTGGTATATTAAGGGAGAGGGGTCCTTCTCTTTATCTTGGAGGGAGGGAGAGCAGAAACCTCAGGTGACATAAAAGCAAGTAAGCCTCTGAGGGCACTGGGGGTGAGAAGACACAGAAAGACAGAAACAAAGAGACAGACAGAGAATGGGAGGGAGAGGTAAAGGAAGAGAGATAGAAGGAGAAAAAAAGGAGAGGAAGAGAGGGAGGAAGAAGGAAAAAAGGGAGAGGAGAAGAATGTGGGAAGAAGAATAGAAGGAGGAGAGGGAGGAAAGAGATAAAGGGAGAAAGAAAAAAGAGAAAGAGAAGGAGAGAGGGAGGGAGGGATAAAGGGAGAGGGGGGAAGGGACAGAGCGAGAGCCAGCAGCTTCACAACACAGCAGTTGCCATTTAAAAAAAAACTTTTTCATTTTATCTTTTTCCTGACTATATGTCAAGACAATTTTTAGCATTCATTTTTACAAGATTTTGAGTTCAAAATTTTTCTCCCTCCCTCCATCCTCTCCTCTTATCCAAAAAAAGTAGGGAATTTTATATAGGTTATGCATGTGCTATCAGATAAAATATTTTTCCATATTAGTCACAGATATGAAAGAAGAAACAGATCAAAAGAAAAAAATGAAAAAATTAAGTGAAAAAATGATTTTATTTGTATTCAGAGTTCATCAGTTCTTTATCTGAATGTGTATAGCATTTTCCTTCATGAGTCCTTTGTACTTGTCTCAGATCATTGTGCTGCTGAGAATAGCTGGATTCATTCATAGTGGATCATCACACAATGTTGCTGATATTGCGTACAATGTTTTACCGGTTCTGCTCATTTCACTTTTCATCAGTTAGTATATGTCTTTCCAGGTTTTTCTGAAATCTACTTATTCATCATTCCTTATTGCACAATAGTATTCCATTATTTGCATACATCACAGCTTAATCAGCCATTACCCAATTGATGGGCATCTCTTCAATTTCCAATGTCTTGCTACCACAAAAAAGGATGCTATAAATTACTTTTGCACACATAGGCCCTTTTCCCTTTTTTATAATCTTTTTGGGATACAGACCTAATAGTGGTATTGCTGAATCAAAGGTTATTCAGAGTTTTATAGCCATTTGGGCATAGTTCCAAAGTTCTCTCCAGAATGATTGGATCAGGTCACAACTCCACCAACAATGCATTAGTGTCCCAATTTTCCCACATCCCCTCCAACATTTATCATTTCCCTTTTTTGTCATATCAAGCAATCTGATAGTTGTGAGCTAGTACCTAAGAGTTATTTTAATTTCTGTTTTTCTAATCGAAGGTGATTTAGAATACTTCTTCATATGCCTATAGATAGCTTTGATTTCATCTGAAAAGTTCATAACATTTAATTATTTTAAAATTGTTGAGTAACTTATATTCTTATAAGTTTGACTCAATTCTCTATATATTTGAGAAATAAAGTCTTCATCAGAGATACTTACTTTAAAGATTGTTTCTCAGCTTTTTGCTTTCCTTCAAATACTGGTTGCATTGCTTTTCTTTGTATAAAAATTTGTATTTTAATATAATCAAAATTATCTATTCTATATTTCATAATGCTTTCTGTATCTTGTTTGGTCATGTATTCTTCCCTTCCCATAGACCTGAGAGGTAGACTATTTCTTGCTGTTCTAATTTGCCTATGATGTCACTCTTTATGTCTAAATCATGCACCCATTTTGACCTTATCATGGCATATGCTATGAGATGTTGGGCTATACCTCCTTTGTGTCCTATCATTTTCCAGTTTTTCCAGAAGTTTTTGTCAAATACTGAGTTCTTATCCCCAAATCTGGAGTCTAGGTTTATCAAACACTAGATTACTGTGGTCATTAGCTACTGTGTTTTGTGTACCTAATCTATTCCACTGATCCACAACTGTATTTCTTAGCCAGTACCAGATATTTTTGATGATTACTGCTTTATAATAGAGTTTGAGACCTGGTATTGCTAGGCCAACTTCCTTTGTATTTTTTTCATTGATTCCCTAATATTCTTGACCTTCTCTTCTTCCGCATGAATTTAATGATTTTTTTCCTAGCTATATAAAATAATTTTTGGTAGTTTGATTGGTATGGTACTGAATAAGTAAATTAGTTTAGGCGGAATTGTCATTTTTATTATATTGGCTCAGCCCTTCCACGAGTAATTTATTTCTAATTCTTTAGATCTGATGTGTTTTGTTAGAGCACTGGCCATGAAGTCAGGAGGACCTGAGTTCAAATGTGGCATCAGACACTTAACACTTACTAGCCATGTGACCTTGGGCAAATCATTTAACCCCAACTGCCCTCCAAAAAAAAAAAAGATGTTTTGCAATTATGTTCATATAGTTCCTGGGCTTGTTTTGGCAAATATACTCCCAAGTATTTTATATTGTTTACAGTTATTTTAAATGGAATTTCTCTTTTGATCTCTTACTGCAGGGCTTTGTTGGTCATATAAAGAAATGATAATTATTTATGTGGGTTCATCTTATATCCTGCAACTTTGCTAAAGTTGTTATTTCAAGTATTTTTAGTTGATTTTCCATGCTTCTCTAAACATATCATCATGTAATCTGCAAAGAGTGATAGTTTTGTTTTCTCATTGCCTATTCTAATTCCTTTGATTTCTTTTTCTTCTCTTATTGCTACAGCTAAACTTTCTATTACTCTACTGAATAATAGGGGTAAATAATGGGCTTCCTTGCTTTACCCCTGATGTTATTGGGAAGGCTTCTAGCTTATCCTCATTACAAATAATATCTGCTGATGGTTTTAGATATATACTATTAATTATTTTAAGGAACACTCCCTTTATTCTTATGTTCTCTATTATTTTTAATAGGAATGGATGCTGTATTTTGTCAAAAGTTTTTTCAGCATTTATTGAGATAATCATATGATTTTTGTTGGTTTTGTTATTGATGTGGTAAATTATGTTGAAAGTTTTCCTAATACTGGACCAATCCTGCATACCTGGTATAAATCCCACCTGGTAATAGTATATTAATCTCATGTTAAATTGCTGCGATCTCTTTGCTTATATTTTATTTAAAATTTTTGCATCAATATTAATTATGGAAATTGGTCTATAATTTTATTTTTCTGTTTTGGCTCTTCCTAGGTTATGTATCAGCACCATATTCATGTTGTAAAAGGAATTTGGTAGGACTCTTTCTTTACCTAAAGAGGTACACTAGTGGATTTGAATTTTGAGGACCCTGATTCAAATACCAATGGCAATTCATTCTCTGTGTAATCCTAGACGAGCCACAATCTCTCCCGACCTCAGCTGCCCCATCTCTAGAATGAGGGACTTGGATGGATGAACATTAAGAATACTTTCATCTCTAAGTCTTCAAACAGTTCTTTCAGATGACACTAACTCTTAATAAGTCAATTTTAAGTAGTTTCTAATAACTACTAGTAGCAGATGTCCAGGGAACTCATAAAAAAAGTAGATGAGGACTTAGGAAGGCATTGAAATATAAGGGAAGCTCCTTGGCGTCTCTACAATAGTCTACTCACATTTATCTATTACAGACTAACTTTGCAACTGAAAAAGAACACCTGACTTAGCTGAGAACAAGGAATGAACTAGGTCGATCCCAAATTCCTGGCTCTCCTCTTTTTCCATACATACAACCAAAAATGTCAACTGAGAAAGGAAAGGGGCACCCACTCAGAATGGAAAAAACACATAACTAGACTATATCAATCAGACAAGGAACATGTATTAAATGCCTACTATGAATCAGGCACTGCGCTAAGCCCTAGAGATACAAAGAAAGGCAAAGTCAGTCCTTGTCCTCAAGGAACTCACAAGCTACTGTGGGAGACAACCAGCAAATGTGTACTAACAAGCTATATACAGGATAAACAGAAAATAACAGGTAAGGCACTCAATTTAAGAATGTTTGGGAAAGACGATGTATAAAACATATGAGTAATGTAAACACTGTAAACACGGTGCAATAGCAGCGAGTATACCTTGCAAAAATTGACGGAACATCAATATGTATTTTAGGGTCCCTGAGAAGTCTAAATAGTAGACTAATGAACTATTTGTGAAAACCATAGGACCTATGCTTTTCTTATAAATTCAGAAAATAAATCCAGTTACCTTCCTCTGCATTTGAAATAAATGAATATTCATTTAACACCTACCATAAGAAAGTATGCAAATTACACATAACAGCAATGAAAGAAAATAAAAGGGAAGCATCCCCCTGCCCCATTCCAAAGTCTATGGTGGAAGGTCCACCCTGATGACCGAGATCCTCCTCTTTATGGTCAATAACATTGTTATTCATCTCAAACCTGTCATCCATCCTTAAAAAGTAGCTCCTCCACACTCTTCCTCAGCTAAATGGTTAGTGACTTCCATAGTTCAATACTGAGAGCCATGGTGAAATACTTGCTTAGTAGCCATTGACCAATGTACTGTCTTATTAACTTTAATGAAAGTGAAATTTAAAAAAAACATGCCTTTTAAAAATCCTTGAGTTTCTTAATATCATTCTCAGGGTATTTTATGTAAAACATGTAGGGTTGCTACAAAAAGAATTTAAGTAGAAATTTAAGTATTCACACTTTGCTTTAGTTTTCACAGTATGAGGCATATACGTAGCATTTAAGAACAAAGTAGAATTTTTTCTTATACTATAATATGATATAAATCTCACCCAATTGGCTTTAGTAATTTTGTCTTCTCAATTATACTGCCTAATAAAGAGATCAGAAGTTTAAAGATACTTTTTATGGTGTTTTTATTATTTTAAAAATAAGGTTGTGTTTTTTTTTTTTTCCTGATCCCTCATCTATAAATAGAGATTCCAAAAATCTCTTAAGGCCTCAAAATGATTGTGGGGAGGATATCAATTGAAAATTTCCCTCCCTCCACCCCACCCCCAGTTATCACAAATTATGCATATTTTTGCCAACTAAAATGAAAAGTTCTAGCAGACACTTGGATTGGTATAGCTTTAGTGTATGATTAGGATTTTTTTTTCTCTTTCAAATAATCATACAGAGAAAGAATATAGAATATAGCAATAATGGTCAGTGAATTTGGGCAGTATGCATGGCTAATCATGACAGTTCTTGTCCCCATCCTCCACTAATTCATTTTCAGAGACTCTAAAACATAGTTTTATTGCAAGGGTTGATGCTTTTACTGACAAATAATTACTTTCATCAGGTTGAATAGTTAAAAAAGGCAGGGAGAAACCTCATTTGATTTGAAAAACAAATATATCTCTATCAAACTTTAGTAACTAAATTATCAAAACCATTTCCACTCCAACAACTAGGAAAACTGCCATCAGACACTCTGAAATTGCTTTACTATACTCTTTCTTTTTCTTTTGTTCCATCTATTGCCTAAACTCATTTTATAACTAACATCTTTGTGACACTTATGTAGCACTTTAAAGTTCCCAAAGCACTTTACAAATCATAATTTACTTTATTTTTGCTACAACCTTCATTTTATAGATGAGGAAACTAAGGAAGGCAGAGGTTAAGCAACTTACTCAGAATCACAATTCGTGTAAAGCTGTATTTGAACTTAGTTCTTAGTTCTTAGCTCTAATTGTAGATCTAATGCTGTATAAACTGGACCACTTAGCTGTGTCTGGGGATATAGGGAGTTTTCTCACCTGTGAATTCCTTATATGAATGAATTCATTGCTCCAGTACCCATTTTGTGCTGTAACATTTATGGACTTCAACACATCCTCTGTTTATTACTTTAGTATTGAGGTTCACTATGAAGATTCAACCTATAGATTAGGCATTCTCTCTATGACTTTGGGTTTTCATTGGTGTGACTTGATCTAAAAATTATATATATATATATATATATATATATATATATGTGTGTGTGTGTGTGTATAATTTTTATGTGTGTGTATATACATATATACACACATACATACACACACATATATACTATATATACACACATACACATATACACACACACATATATTATGTATATACACTACACACAGAGATATATATATGCATGTATGTGTGTATATATGTATATGTGTGTATGTAGAAACAGCTTATTATCTAATATATATTATACATATACAAATATTATATTATATTATATATTATACATATTATATATATATTAGATAATAAGCTGTTTCCACATAGCTAAGTATAGCTATATTTTACTCAAAATGTAGATAGATAAGCATTTTTAAATGTCTACTGGGTATATGAAAAAAAAAATACATTGCCACATATTTATTTTCAGTGGGGTAAAAGCTGAATCCCCACCACTAAACTTCAACCTTTTCCCACATTATTACCTAAAATTATGGCAATAGTCTAAAATTATTTTATTTGAAAGCTCTCTCATTAACCAATAATACTAACCAGGCTCATTTTCTACTCTTCCATCTCCCAAATAAAGACCCCAGAGGCAAGTAATCGCAAACTTAAAAAACAGTCTCAGCTTAAACACGGATTTTGAGAGAGAAAAGAAATTATGGATATTGGGATTAAAGTAGCAGCATGTACAAAGACAGAGATATGAGAGTCTGTTGTGGGTACAATGGGGACCAAGGAGAGGAGTTGGGTGTGCTGCTTTGGGAGTCTAGGTAGGAATCCTTGTTTCAGATCCCAGCTTTGCTGTTTGACCTTGTTTTGACTTAGGGCAAGACACTCAACCTCTTAGTGAAAACTTCATGAAAACACTAGAAAATTATTTTCAGTAGTCACAGGTATATTCAAAAATTAAAATTAAAAGCAAAAATATGAAAGTTTTTTGCCAAGGCCAAATGCCTTCTTTAAGGTTGCACTCTTGCTCATTCTCTCTTTTTAAACCAGATGTCAAAAATTAGTCTTCTTAAATTATTAATGGCTTTCTAAAATATATATTCATTTCCTTTAATAAGCATTAATTGAGTTCCATATTTGAATTTCTCCTCCCTGTTACTATATATCTTCAAATGAGTAACTGGAAGTGGTTCAGCTATATACTTGGGTTCATTCTACAAAAGAGTAGTGACTCTACTCTGTTGAGCCTATATAATTGGTCAAAGCATATCCAAAGGTAGAGTATTATTTGGGCCCAAATGGCTTTTCATCTTTTATAATGTATCATTTATAAAGTGTGATACAGTAGAAGGAGAATGAACTTAAGGCCAAAGGTACTAGGTTCAAGTCTTAGCTCTACACCCAACTAACCATGTGACTACCTTGGGCAAATCATTTAATATCTCAAGTCTTTTAATAACTATCTTTCTTTTTCAGATAGAACATTGCACTTGGAATCAAGGAAGACCTGGGTTGGAATTGTCCCTCTAATCCTTACTAGCAATGGGAATGTAGGTAAAACACAACCTCCGTGAAGCTCACTTTTTTCATTGGTAAACTACAAAATATTACAGAATGTAAGGCAGGAAAGTTATTAACAACAACAGAGTTGAATTAGAATTCTATCAGATACTTTGACTCAAGGAATGTATATTAACAGGGTTGATGGCTAGATTGAATGAATATAAACCTGTGAAGATAATACTTATAAAGTATATTTGAAGCCTTAAATCCCAACATAATTATTTACTATGAATACTAGTGAGAGGCAACATAGACTAGTCAGAAAAGACTTAGAATCAGGAAGACCTGTGTTATAATCCCACACTAAACATTTTTGAGTATATGTGACCCTGCAGAAATCACTTATCCTTTTGGTCTTAGTTTCTTCATCTGTAACATGAAAGTATTCAACTTCCTGCCAAGATAGTGATCTGAAAGAGAAACAGACTGAATAGCTCCCTTCACAAGCTCCTACTTCAACAAAACCGACATTCATGTCAGATTGAAAATTGGTCAAGCAAATCCATAAGAAACTACAATAACTGCATTTTTTTTTACTTCAAACCTGTAGAAAAAGTCAACTAGAAACCCATGGGTGATAGGAAAGAGGGCTCCTATTGCAAAAGTTAACAACTTACAACCTTGACCTAATAATCTTCTTCCCTACCTCTTTACTTTTAATCAAGCTTGTATATAGATCTACTCTATTCCCTCATCCCCACCAAATGACATACTTCCTTTCCTTTGCGACCCAGTTTAACTTTTACTTCCTCCATAAAGCATTACCTAATCCCAACGAAAAGCAATCCTACCTGAACCTTTCAACGGACTCTTTGTCTTCTATGGTTTTAGTCATTTTACAATTTGTAAGGGGTCTAGACCTGTGATTCTATTAGAGTAGAAGGTTTCTGGATTGCAACTACCTCCACCAATGCAGAACAGCTTTGTGCCTTACCCTTAGTTTATCCTCTGTCTGGGGCACTGAGAGGTTAAGGGACTTGTCCAAGGTTCTAAAGTCAGGATATGTTACATGTAATTATTGGATAAGTTGCTCAACCTCTGCCTCCCTTGGGTTCCTCATCTGTAAAATGGAGATAATAAAAACACGTCCCTTCCTGATTCCCAGCAGACTCATTGTCTGTGTACAAGCCTCAATTCTCCCTATTAGATTATAACCTCTTCGAGGGCAGAGCTTAATTTATTTGTTGTTATATCCCCAGAACATAGCACAGTGCCTTGCATGTTTTATTTTAAATCAGACTCATGATTTCATTGCTATAGGTAATTCCAGATGAAGAGACTCCCTCTAATTATTCAGCCCACTCTGCAGTCTGTAATCTTAGAAAATTTTCCAGGGCATTAAGAGGTTGCCCCATGTACAGTCAGCATATGTCAAAGGCTGGATTTGAACATAGGTCTTACAGATTCTGAAGAAGGCTCTCAATTCACTCTGTCTTACACAGCAAGTACATTAAAAAAAAGTTTGTTCCTCCAATTGGATCATAGCTATCTAAAACATATATATGTGTATATATATATATATATATATATATATATATATATATATATACATTATAAGCATATATCATATATATGTATATAGATAGATAGATAGATAGATATCTGAATTAGAACTCAACTAAGTACAAAATCATGACATTACACTATAGCTCCCCTGGCTTACCTACCTACCATCCCTTTCTCGGCTAATCATCTTTTACTAGGAAGACTTCAAAACTAACAAGACAAAAACAATTAACACCAAAATTCCCAGAAGCAACTGGGAACTGTAGAAATATGAGGTGAGGGTGTTTTGGCAGGCATGGTGGTCAGAGAAACTAAACTTGGCCTTTACCCTTTGATTCAGTAGAAGTACTGGCTCAACATGCATCAAGAAGAGGTGTCACTAATGGTCTCACTGTTTCTCAGGTCATACTGGATCACAGGCAATGGGGTGGGAGGAGGATTAATTAATATGATTTAGTAGAAATTCGTCTCCTCACTGGATCTTGTATGACATATTTTGACTTCACAGAATCACAAACTCTCAGAATAGAAAGCGATCTCAGAGGTGATTCGTCAAACCAGAAATTAGTAAGGAATTGTCTATAGAGGAGCTGAAGCAATTTGACAGCTCACATATCCTTGAAAACTCACAGTGAAAGTAGAGCTATTATATTTCCAGGTAGCCCATTCTATTTTTGACACCTCTAATTTTTAGGAAAAAAAAATTATAATTCTATCCACCTCCAGAGAAAGAACAGATAGAGTCTGAATGCAGATCAAAGCAAAGCATACTATTTTTCACTTGATGTTTTCATGTGCTTTTTTTAGTTTGTGTTTTCTTTCACAACATGACAAATATAAAAATGTATTTTGCATGATTGCACATAGAAAAAATCAAATTGCTTACTGTTTCAGGGAGGGGGAAAGTGAGGAAGTGAGAGAGAATTTGGAACTCAAATTTAAAAAAAAAACTAATGTTAAATTATTTTACATGGAATGGGAAAAATTAAATAGCATTAAAAAAGAAAAAAATCCTTATTTGGGGCTGAAATATGTCATCAAGAACATTCTACTCATATCTCCTAGTCCTGCCCCAGGGAGATAAGGAAAACAAGGATAATCAGTCTTTCCAACAGAGAGTCATTCAAGTATGCAAATTACACAGCCAATAACTGATCTTGCTCTACATGAGCAGGTCAAATTCAAATAGAAATTGGATCTACTAAGCAGTACATAGGGATCCCTTGCTTTGCTGCACACTGACTTGGAAAACCACATATTAACATTACATATATCCTGTTGTATTTTTTATTTTGTTAAATATTTACTTTCTACATTTTAATCTGGTTTGGGCAGCACTCTAGAGGGGAGGTGAAAAACCTTTCTAGGAAAATCTAGAATTTCCAACTGAAAAAAGTGATTCTTATTTGTAAAATATCCCCAAAAAAGCTTTATTTATGGTAGTATATTCATGTTTTTTTTAATTATAAACATTTTTGCTACATCTTAAGGTAAATTAGGGCAACCCAAGCCTTGATCAACATGATCATATCTTGAAATGTCACTTGATTGGCAATTCCGGACTGATTATACTTTTTAGAGAAATAAATTCATGTGTGTATTTATCTTTACAAGCAGTTATGCCTGCCTGTCACTGTCACTCTCCATGCTCCCCCTAATTTTAAACCCAAAATGCCAAACTAAATATAAGCTCCTCATGACTAGTATGCGTAAGCCAGTGTAACAATAATGCAATATTCACAACACCCATGGTGGTTATGAATATTCTGGTATAGTTGTGAATCACAAAATGTAGCAAACTCTTCACATGGAGGGCAGAACCAAAGCCTTTATTCAAATACCAGAAAACTGAGTCCCAGAACCAGAAAGACGAGTCCCAGAACTAGAAAGCCAAAGTCATTACAGCAGTCATGAAATTGATACGTATGGTTAATGCAGCAAACACCCACATTCCCAAGCCTCTACAATAGAGCAGGCTCCCTCAAGCAGGGATCCTTCTCTCACTCATGGTAGCTCCTCAACCTGGTTCTTGGAAGTTCTCAGCAAATGCTGCAGAAGGAGGGTCTCAGCAAAAAGGTGCAGTATCCAGATGCTCACTGAGAGAAAATCTAACTGTCCTGCTGGTTCTCTTCTTTATATACAGTATAGCTCCTCCCCATTCTTCCCATTCCTGTTAAAGTGTTAATTACTCCCAAGGTGTTAACTACTTAAATAGCTTAAACAAGGTGTTAACTTGAAATAAGGTGCTAAGTGCCGGTTAACTAAGTGCCAATACAAAGGGGCCTGGAAGATCTTCAGATTCCATTAACATTACAGCCAGGAAAATAATTTCTGATACTTACCATGTTCAACAAGGGATGATAGCCACTTCTGAGGCTGAAAAACATGCTGAAAGATGAGAAATACTATAGTCCAGTGGTTTCTCAACCTTCCTAATGCTGCGACCCTTTAATACAGTTTCTCATTTTGTGGTGACCCCAACCATAAAACTATTTTCCTTGCTACTTCATAGCAAGTAATTTCGCTACTGTTATGAATCATAATGGAAATATCTGATATGCAGGATGTATCTTCATTGTTACAAATTGAACATAACCCACAGGTTGAAAACCGCTGCTGTAGTCCCTTTGGCCAATGTCGTCCAAAAATCTGTTTCAACACATATTTAATAATTTGTACCAGAGTTTCATTGCAGCTATTTGTTTAGGGATGATGAGATGTGATGCTGACAGCTTCGATAAGTTTCATGTCTACAAATACAGGTAAATACAGACATGCTGTCAGAAATGATAGCATCTAACAATCTGGGAGTAACAATTAACTAATTCAAAACATAGTTGTTGCAGGTTTGTGATGACTCTAGGAAGCATTTTAGCCATGCTGAGGAGTTGACCATAATTAAGAAATGCAATTGTTTCCCTCTAAAGGGTGCTCCCCCCCTCACTTTTTAGCCAAGTAAACTGACCTGTTGCACATTTTAGGCACCCACATCTTAGAGAGCACTCTAGGGTATATGTTGACATCTTGTAATGATGTCAATAAAATGGACCTTGTACACTGGTTTCCAGTGGCACAAGGAAGATACGGAGCAGGGGTAAGGAACCTGCAGCCTCGAAGTCACATGTGGTCTTCCAGATCCTTGTTTGCAGCCTTTTGACTGAGTCCAAGTTTTACAGAACAAATATTTTTATTAAGGGGATTTGTTCTGTGAAGTTTAGATTCAGTTAAAGAGTCACACTTGAGGACATAGAGGGCCACATGTGGCCTCAAATCCCCCACTCCTGGTAGAGGGTATACCCAAAATATTTTCCAACAATACACTTTCATGGTTACTGAAATACTGAAAAATGCATAATGCCCCCAATACCTCTATTAATAGACTTAGCCTAAAAAAAGATAAGAAAGTACTGATATACCATACTTACAATCTATTTCCATGCTACACTCACAATCAACTGTAAGGTAATTTAGAGTTTTAAAATCTAATGATCCTATTAATTCATTTGTTGAAAATGTAGTAGTCCAAAACATCCTGCCATTGACTCTTTAGATATGGAACAATCAGGAGTGATGGGTACTATCACATGTAAAATAAATTCAACATGATGAAAAGTGATGAGAACTGCTGACTGATCCCTGGGGCAAAGGAAAAGATCAAATGAGTTTCAAACAGCATATTCTTTCAAGAAGAACCTTCTTGCTAAATCTGTACTCCATATCACTAAATTGTTAGTTTGCCTATGTAATCCTCTGAAGATTTAGCAAGCATGTCTTAATTGATTTTCAGATAGCATGGACATGATTTCCTAAATTCTGCTAATTCCATCAAAATGATTTCTCTACCTGAATTTTGCAGAAAAGTGTTGAATTAGAAACTGGTAGTTTAACTTCTGTGACACTCAGTGATGGAATCGTGCTAGCAATGGTTTTGTCTTGGGTCATCATAAATGTCAAATTTCATTTGTTTAAGAGAAGCCATTGGTGGGCATCATCATAAACTCCAAACGTATTTCTTCAACACATGATCTAAGATGTCCCTCAAATTGCAATGCTAAGACAGAGAGTGGAGTTGTGTGACGCCCTCACTAGACTGTTGGTTCTCTTGGTGAAATTTAAATCTCTGAACAATGCTGGTGACTGACAGTGTTGGAGAGAAACTGGGGTTTACCCATCCCCAAAGTTCATCAAATGTTTGAGTCTTCAGTGAAACTGGGTTGCTGAGGCATCTTATTGTGACATATGTTTGGCCTCTGAAGACTATAAGGGGCAGAGAATGTTTTCTTTTAGGGCCTTCGATGTTGGCGGCTTGGAAATTAAAGAATTATAGGTCCATAGAAGATATCCAGTACTCTCTGGATGACTGATAGAAAACTATTTAACATGCCATAAAGAACCTATTTAAAATGAAAAATATCTGCTCACATTCCAGACTGGAGGAACACTAGGAAGCTTATTTGAGAATAAATTATCTATTCAGTCTGAAACAAATCAGTCCTCAATATTTCCCATACATATACATGTACATGTATAGATGCAAATTTGTATTTGTGTATATAACTTGTAGCTACAGCCTAAGAAAATTAAGTTCAGTTCCCCCCTTCCTCTCTCACCCTCTTCCTAATTTGGCCATGTAGCCTTAGGACTATTTCTTTATTGTGATGGGATGGATTGCCTTGAAACAAACTAAAAAAAAAAACAACACACACACACACACACACACACACACACACACACACACACACACACACATATATATATATGATTCAATCTAATTATGAGGAAACATGTTCCTATAGAAAAAAAAGCTTTTCCACTTTTGCAGCCATAGTTAAAATACCTGAAAACTAAGAACTCAACCAATGGTTCTTAGTTTGCTAAATGTCTAAGCAAGACTAATATTTAATGAAGGTGATGCTAATTCAACAACTTCTATGCATAAATCTTCCATTTGACAGTTATTAAACTGTTAAAGCAAAAAGTTCTCTTTTACTTAACCTCTGCTTTCAAAACAGATGCTTTCTTTAAAATATACAGGTTATAATTATCTATTATTCAGAATGCACTCTTACGGGCATGGTCTCCCTACCAATCCTCTCCCCCTCCCCCAATTTTCCCCCAAAGTAAATGAATGCAAAATCTACAGAGTATAAAGTAGGAAGCTGATAATTATTTAATCCAGAACAGAAATAAAATGCATTTTCCTCAATTACATAAATCAAGAGATAATTGCAGATGTAATTTCTTCACAATGAGAATGAAGTGAAAGTTCAGTCTTGCTACAGCATGCCAACATTCTTTGGTAAATCTTCTAATCACACTGGATGAGATTTCATTTTTTGGCTTTTATAGCCACTACTGTGGTCACTCTAGAAGCAATGCTACCCACATTATGGGGATAATAGTAAGAATGACAAAGAATTGGTACTTCAGATACTTCCAACCCTATATAAGTACATTTACTCTTTGCAATCTGATCAGGCATCTAGCACCATGTACCTGCAAACTCATTGGAAAGAGGGTGAGGATAGGAGATTCAGGGGAGGCCAATAAGTTGCAGCTAAGATATTTTGATAGTGGAAATAAACAATTTTATTGATGATGAACCCTCCTCCTTTTTTATCTTCTCCTTCCTCATGTCATGTCTATATCCTTGCATGTAATCACAAATTTTTTAGAGTTAGAAAGGATCTCAGCAACCATCTGGTCCAATCCCAGAGTAATCCCCATGACATATTTCCAACAATTTACCTTTCAGCCTCTGTTTGAGGGCTTCCAATGGGAAGATTACTATTATCTCCCAAAAGAACCCATGCTACTCTTTGATATCCCTACTGATTAGGTTTTTTCTGATAGAGATGATAAGTTTTCCTCTTTGCCACCTTCACCTGTTGTTCCTATTTCTGACCTCTGGGATTGATATAGATCATATATACACACGTCTGTATACAAACACATTAACTTGATTCTTCTTCTAAATAACAGCTGCCTTCATAAACTTGAAGGCAAACATCATGCCCTCTTCTTCCTCCCAATTCTTCTCTTCTCAAGCTTAAACACACTAATTAATATACCCTCATGTGGTATAGACTTAAGTCACTGACCATACTACCTCCTTTGGACACCCTCTAGTTTATCAATACTTTTTAACAGCTGTGGTTTCCAGCACCATTTCCCAGACTAGTGTGACTCGTAGGACTGTCACATCCTTATTATTGAAAGTCCTACCTTGCTTCACTAAATTTTGTCTTTGCTTGGTTGATGTGTTTTGTTTTTTGTTGTTGCAAGTGTTGTTTTGTTACTAAAGCATACCACTGACTCATATATGTACCTTATAGCAGCCTACTAAAATTCCTGGACAGTTTTCAGATAAACCGTCTTCTAATCCTGCTTCCCCTATTTTGTATAACTGAGAGTGTATACAATTTAGCAAGAATCCCTACCTACTAAACTTCATTTTCTTAGACTCAAATCAACGCTATGATTTGTCAAGATTATTTTGAATCCCTACTCCATCATCCAGGGAGGTAGTTATTTGTCCCAGCAGGGTGTCATAGGTAAATTTGGTAAGCATGTTATCTATCCCTTTATCTAAGTCAGTGATAAAAATGTAAAACAGAACAAGGGAAGCACTCCTTGGCCAACTCCAACTTCTTGTCAAATTGACAAATTCATTCACAACTTCTAATTAAGATCGGCCAATTATTTTTGAATCTAATTGTGAGACCATCTGACCTGCATTGATCTACTTTTTTTCCACAAGAATAGCATGACACATTTAAATCAAATGTTTCTTAAATAACAGGTAAATCACTCTCTACTGTTTCCCGATCTACCTTTTTAGTACATTGTTTAAAAAAATAAGATAAAATGTAGTAGCACTTTGTTATTTCTTCCTTGTTCTGTCTCTCATTATTTCCTTCTCCTTGGACCAATGTGTTTGATGTAAAAGGGCTGCCCAATGATAGCCACAGACAGTACTCCACTATTGCCACTCAGGGTTCAAGCAATATATTTTACAAATAGTGTCTTTTCATTACTCCAAGAAACTGTGATTTATTCATATAAATACTCCCTCAACCAAGGCAGATTATAGCCTCTCCATAACTCAACAGACTTCGGGAGATGTGATCCAAAATTTCATTATTCTGTGGCCAACCTAGCAATGAATTAGTGAATGTGACCCTCAGACAGACATATATACTCCCGCCAGACCCATTCACACGTGACAAATGTTTATTTAAATTGAAATGGCCTTCCCACCTATGTGAGCTTGGAAGAGTTGGTAAACTTGTTCGCGTCTCAATTCCCTCATCTAGAAAATAAGGAAAATTAGGCTGGATGACTGCCTACTGCCTCCAGGATCAAATACAAAATACACTGTTTGCTATTCAAAGACCTTTGTGATCTAGCTGTCTCCTCCCTTTCCAATCTTATCAACTGGTACTTTGCCAAGATATGCTCTTCAATTCAGGGACACTTGTCTCTTTACTGTTCCACAAACAAGACATCCTATCTCTTGGTTCTGAGCATTTTCTCTGGCTATGGCTGGAATGGTCTCCCTCCTCATCTCAACCTACTGGCTTCCCTGCATTCCTTTAAATTCCATCATTCACTGGAAGCCTTCCTCAATCTCTCTTACTTTCAAGGCCTTCCCTCCATTAATTTTTCTCTATTTATACCATAGATAGCTTTATTTGCATATTGGCCTCCCTCATTAGATTGTACACTCCTTTAGGGCAGGGACTATCTTTCACTTCATTTTATATCCACAGCACTTAGCACACTGTCTGACATATAAGAAGAGCTTAAAACTGAATTGACTGATTGACTGATTTTCTAAGTTCTCTAATAATACATTATTTCATACTAATATATAAAATTTCACATATTCATGGTTCCCAATATGTGGTAAACAAAATAATATTGCAGCTACAATATTTTTACTATATGAAAATTATGTCTACAGAAAATTACCTTTGATATTAAAAGTGCAAAAAACTGAATTAAAAATTATTTATAATTTCCATTTTCAACTCAATTTTGTTACATTTAAAGGCCTAATCATGGTAGAAATAAGTATGTAACTAGGACAGCTATCTATTCATACAGACACTCAATAACTCTTATTATTGACAAAGCTGGTGATAATGACTATAATTGAGAAGCAACACCTTTAAATGATTTTATTTAGAGGGAAAACAGTCTCCATCATTGTACAGTCTTTTTTTACACAAATATATAGTTTTACCCCGAATTTCAAAGTTTAATTTTACAGAGTTCTACTGGGGTCACAAACTTGATGTTCAAGTCTGAAGGCAGAGCCCCAAGATATTACAAAAGCCTTTGGAATGCACTGAAGCTTCAGGTTTTTTTTATCACAAGTCCTTAGGTGCCTGAAAGTTGATATCTAGAGGTAAGAGGACAGTAATATTTGATGTAAAAAAAGTGAAAATCACAATGTTTAAAGGATGCATTAACAAACTGCATGCATATAGAAGACTAAAATTCATTAAAATGAATCTGTGGGGAATTCAGGTAAATGTGGAGACAGACCTAGAAATTTAAGAATCAAGTTTAACCTCTAGTCCTCAGATTGATTCCAAGCCCATTTAGATAATACAAATCCAGCCTGCTTAGCAGGAGCTGTATCTTAGCTTAAGATGCTGGGGCAGCTCTCCTGCACTTTCAACTTAGTCCATCCAAATACATGATGGAAGAAAACTTTTTTTTTCTTTGCTTTTTATCATTAATGATTTCTTTTTTTTTTTCTGTTTGCATTTTATTACCAAAATGGATTGACAATAATTGACTTGTAACTAAAATCTGGTGTACACAAAAATTGTTGTTCTATATAGGAAGAAGGCAAATGCTATTGGAGATTGAAAGTGCTATTCCAATAACACATTAAAAGAATCATCAGAAAGAGAAAACTAGGATAAATAAGTAACATACAAGATAATTGAGGTTATTAATAATACTGAGGATCCATATGTGGCTGCTACCAAGACAAAGGTTTAAGACAAGGGCAATATAAGCTCTGAACTGGTTGAAGGATGCAAATTAAAATCAATACAATATATCAACAAGAAAGGCAGTGTTACATTTGGGAGAGAGGGCAGGCTTTGGAGTGAGTGAAACCTAGATTCATGTACTAATGTACCACCTCTGACACTATTAACTGAGTAAACACGGACAAGTCGTTTGAACTTTCAGTTTCCAAGGAAACTCTAAGAATATTAATTCACTGGTAAGCTATGAATCAGTCTTGGTGGAGGATTTTCAACACTAGGAGTTTCCTACAAAAATAAAATCACATTCTACTGTTCAGAACACATCAAGAAATCTTGGGAAGCAGTAATATCAGATGGAATTGTGCATGTTGCCCTGAAACTGAGTCTCTAAGGGGAAGAAATTTAAACGATAGAGATAAATTTCTAATCACTCAGCAAAATGACATGAGAACTTGCTCTTCTTATAGTAAAGTTCTATAGTTGGTGTTTTCTTGCAGAAGTCAGAAATGGGATCTACATAGGAATCCTGAATGGAAGAGAGACCCTCTGACTTTCTGAAGACTATTTTATCCAAACTTTATACCTTTCCCTGTCTATACATCTATGTTTCCATCTTTTCTTTAGAAGAATATTAACTATGTTAAATGTAAAACACTGGCATTTAAATCATAGGAGAAACACTTAAAATTTATCAGATTTCTCAATTCTGTAATGTAAGGCAAAATAGTATCGAATATTTTTTTAAAATTAACACAGATATATTGTTAAGTATGGTGAATCAAGCACCAGTTAGGAAACACAAGACCTAAAATTTGTCTTGTCCTATTAAGGCATTGAGTAGGGATACAGTTAAATTACATGGAAAATATTACTCATGTTAGATACAAAATACGTAAATCAATACAGCTATATTTCTTATTAGTAATAATATTTAGCAATATGCGTACATGCATGCCTCCTTAGGTTAAAAAAAGAATCAAGTATTTCAAAGAGAAATGACTAATTAAAACGTCATAAAATAATTTTTATTCTTAGGTATTTTTGTGGGATTCTAGGATCAGATTGGTCTCTGCCTTCAAATCATTTCTGATTTATTGCTTTCTGACATCCATTATCCTGTCATAATCAGCTCTTAGATACTGCTAACGACATGAGCAGGTATTCAGTATTCTGAGAAACAAATGGAAGGTATATTTTTAAAATACCTAAGTTGTTATCTATAATAAAATCCTTCATTTAACTGTCTATATGTGCTATGTCATAAGAGAATGCACATTGTTTGACATTATTTAAATAGTGTCTTTAGGGAAGGAGAGTATTAGAGAAATATATACATATAACATCTTTTCTTATATCTATATGAGTATTATATATGTGCATATATAGTTACATATATTAACTATAACTGGGGGAAAGGTACATTAAAGAAATAAAAATCTGTAGATATAAGAAAATAAATAAGAAAACATTATCTTTCCATTTTACTGCTCCCTTCTCCTTCTTATTATAGAGACACTATTTAAGTAACAGTAATCCATATAGAATATGCATGTGTGTATGTGTATAAAATGAGCTCATATTCAGAATCAAAGAATGAGTCTAAACAGTACACCAGGGGAGTCCTATGATCATTCCTACCACATATGCACATACACACAAAGAGCTATTAATATTCGATTAAAAATAAGTAATTGGCTAATGTAAACTGATTCTGTTTACAATTTTACTTCCAAGGCTAATAATTTAAATAACATAGTCTGATCCTTTTAACATGAATATATAACAAGTGCTTTCTAAGCTCCACTCCTTATATGAAATTCTAGCTGTGAAATGCAAATGTACATTCTTTTATTAATCTTATTGTAGTAGATTCCTATACATAATTAGTTTTTCCAACTGGAAGTATAATTGAACATAATTCATGTCATGTGTGCTTCCTGTCTATGACTAGAAATGAACTGGAGCTCATGGTTTAAGCTTTAGTATATAAAGAGGACAACCCTCCAGGTTCAAAGATTATTTGGAGGAGAGCCTATAAACAGTCAAATAATGATAAGAACTTTGGTGAAAATTATTTGACAGAAGGAAAATAATGATTTTCTTTTTTTGCTTTTTGCAGGGCAGTTGGGATTAAATGACTTGCCCAAAGTCATGTGGCTAGGAAGTGTGTCAAGTGTCTGAGGCCAGATTTGAACTCAGGTTCTCCTGACTCCAGGGCTGGTGCTCTATTCACTGCCCCACATAGCTGCCCCAATAATGATATTCTTTAAGGCTATCCATCAAAATCAAATATATATATGGTTAGCAAGGCCACTACAATTTGGGAGAATTATATTTATCTCAGATATATTCTGTTAAAAGGTAACACGGCATAATTAAAAGACTAGTAACTCCTGAGAGGCAGGATCTCAAATTCTATCCTTGTATGACTTACTTAACCTCTCTAGGACAGAGTTTACTCAGCTCTGAAGTAAAGGGGTAATTGATGTCCTTTCCAAATCTAAAAGCCTAAACTTTTATGAAAAGTATGCTTATTTAGTGATAGAACATTTGAATTCCATAATAATGACTTCTTTCCTTCTTTCTATCCAAACCCACCATTTCTTTTCTCCATAGTCAGATACTAACAAATTACATCAACTCCACCTCTTTTAAAATTAGGCAGACATTACTCTGGTGAAAGCTTAAGATTTTGGAACTATTTACAGACAGAAACCATCACCCCAATGAAGCTTTCTAGAGCGATAGATCTCTCAATACACGAAGGAAAATGTTCTACAGGGAACTGAGAGTGTCAGGAAGATGAAAAGCATGCCCTGAGCAAATATTTCTTGGACTTAAGTAAATGGTTATGTAGTACTTCAGTTTACAAAGCAAGGCTCAGCCTAGATTTTGTTTCAGGATCTGACTGATCTACACCAAGTCACTTTTAATAAAATTGTTCTCCTAATCAACTCAGGTTCCTAAGGCTTAAATCATCCCTTCTCTGACAAAAATAAAAGCAAGTTGGAAAACAGAACCTCTTCAAATTTTGCTGCTTCATAAACGTAAGACCTTTGCAGGCTGCCAAAGTAATTTCTGCATTGTGGGAAGTTGTAATATATGACCTACCTCTAATTATCTTTCCAACTCTAAGATTATAAAATAAGTGAATAAGATTCCTTTTCTTAATACAGTGAATAAAGTAAGAAAGACAATCCCAGTGGAAAAGGTCAGAGAATAAAATATTTTAATTTAAAAAAAAAAGAATAAAATGTTAAGCCAGAGCATCTGTTAACAACTTTGGATTCTGGAGCATGCAGGGTTAAAGCATCAATGAAGTAGAAAGGAGATCTACAGTTCAAATCTTGGTGGGCTCTTTGGTGATTTTTTTCCTTTCCTTCTGGGAATGAACTAGGAAATTCCTTATCTACCAATCGGTGCCATTTAACCAGTAATAATTAGCTATGTGCATTTTTATGGTTCTCTTTAAATTAAAAAAATAAAATAAAATAAAATCCATTTTAGCAAGTGGCTAAAAAAAATCTAGTTTTTAATTTTCTTTTTCTTCTTTTAGTGTAAGCCCCAACCAAGAGCAGAGTTGAAATATGCAATGTTCCATTTCTGCTACCAGCTAACTGTGTAAGGCAGGGCAGACCACTTAACTCCTCTGGCCTTGGGTCCCTCATTTGTAAACTGAGGGAGTCTGATGAGATGAACTCAAAGCCTATTCAATGAGGGCTCTACTTATGAGTTAAGGTTTGCAATTTTATTTTAAAAGATTCTCTACTTGGTACTCTAGGTTAAACTCTTCAGAGCAGAGGGCAGCACCCACAAACTAATTAAGATCCACTCTCAACTTGAACCTGGCAGCCTGGTTTTCCAATAGCAGGCATATTGTTGGATTCAGGAGATGCAGTTAAAAATAGAATATCACCAGGATACGCAGGGAGATCTCAGGGCAACCCATTAAAAACAATCTCAAGTTCAAAGCAACCTGTTTTCAGCGGTCACAAAGTCAGAGCATCAACTCCAAACCTGTCAGTACTGCCAGCAATCTCACATCAGCACCAAAACATATAAATAAATGGTTTCAGGATACCACCTAGGAACTGGGAAGATACAGTTGGATGGAGGATTTTGTCCTTGCCTGACACTCATCTGCTCTTTGCAATCCTGACTAGATAAAAAGGGAAATCAGTATTATTTCAAGGAGAACACCAAGCTTACCCAGGATAAAACATGATCGGAGAGAAGAAATAGAGAATTCTTTTCATCTGTTGATTTATACTGAACACTGCCCAAAACAATTGGTGTCATTACCAAATAATTCTCACTGATGACTTAATTAGAGCTCTTCACTGGTTAGTTATTCTTCAGACCTCAAATATCCAAGACCATGTATTTAATTTATAGAGAGCCTTAAAGTAAATGGTCCAAGCCATTAATTTCACACTGCAAATGATCTGTAAATTAAAAAGGAATGCTAGGTAGTATATATGTACACAAGAAAATTAACAACTCACTGTTGGCTGTTATTTCAGCCATTGATTCTCCAGAAGTAATTCTTCAGCAATTTGGCATTACTTTATCACAGTAGCTTCGATAAATAAATTATTAATGCAGAAGTCATTTTTAAAAAATTGTTAAACATCTATTCTGTATTCATAGACCATCCACAGCATCTCAGGTATTATACAAAACCAAAAAGAGATAGACTCAGCTCTATCTAGTCTTGATGACACAAATTCCAAACATATACTACAATATATATTACATAGGCCTCCACCGAAGTTCTCCTGCATCTCACCCTGGCTATGAGGGTGCCCTGGATTTTTTAAAATGATGCTAATAGAGGGAAAAGTCAAGTCAGATCTTGGCAAACTGAGAAGCCTTCAGGTGGGTTTGTGGTATCATATGATGGGCATATATGTATGGTATACATATGTTACGGTCTGAGAATCAGTCCTGTTGAGTTCCAAGAGGCAACTCATTTCATTATTTACTGGAGGATCAAAATTTTGGTCACAGTAAATCTCAAAATCTACCTGCTAAGTTGCAGAACATTTGTATGAGGCAGCTAGGTGAAACACTAGATAGAGTGTGAGGCTTGGAATCTGGAAGAGCTGAGTTCCAATCCAGCTTCGTACTCTTACTAGTTGTTATTCGTAGGTAAATCACTTGACCTCTCTCTGACTCCGTTTCCTCATTTGTAAAATGTAAGGATAATAATAGCACCTACCTCACAAGGTGGTTGTGAGGATCAAAATGAAATAACACATGTGCTCGCAAACCTTACCATTCTATATACATCCCTCATCTGAGTTAGTGGGAGCATGCTCATTAGCAAAAGTATGGATCTTTTCAGTTTTGAAGTGTAATGTCAATACAATATGGTGATGCAATGGATAGAGCCTGGGGTCAGGAAGACCTGAGTTCAAATTTTACTTCAGATAATTATTAGCTATCCTACTGTGGGCAAGTCACCTAACCCTGTCTGCCTCAGTTTCCTCATCTGTAAAATGAGCTGGAGAAGGAAATTGGCAAACCACTCCAGTGTCTTTGACAACAAAAACTCCCTCAAGTGGGGTCACAAAGAGTCAGGGGCAACTGAAGTGACTGAACAACAATGATAACAATGGACACAGTATACAGGAGACTATGTGGTGTATAACAGGGCTGGCCTTAGAGACATAGAGTCCTGGGTTCGATTCCTGTGCCTGATGTAATAGTTTTGTGAGCACAGAGAGGAAATGAACCTGTCAGCAAGAATACCTGAACGTAAATCCTGCCTCATACGTTTCCTTGCTGTGGGACTCTACACCAGTCATTTGACTTTCTGCCTCAGTTTCTTCATCTATGAAAGGGGATTATAAAAGCACCTATCTCTCAGGTTAGTATGAGGATAAAATAAAGAAAACATTTCTAAGGACAGCTAGGTGGTGCAGTGGATAGAGTGCTGGGTCTGGAGTCAGGAAGACCTGAGCTCGAATCTGGCCTTAGACACTTGTTAGCTATATGACCCTGGGAAAGTCACTTCACCCTGTTGGCCTGAGTTTCCTCATCTGTAAAATGAGCTGGAGAAGGAAATAGCAAACCATTTCAGTATCTTTGCCAAAAAAAAAAAAACAACTCCAAATGAAGTCACAAAGAGTTGGGCAGGACTGAAATGGCTAAACAATAACATTATTTGTAAAACGCTATGGAAACCCTAAAGGGCTATGGTAAATTCTAGTTATCAGCATCATTGTGCACAGGGATTATACAGAGATCTATAGCTAATAGGTCATTCAGTATAATTCAGACAGGAGAAAACCAGTATTGCCAGATGAGAAATTTCATCCAGATCCTCGGACTCCAGAGTTAGTGGGCTTTCTACTGTTCATATGTATCAGTCATTCTCAAATCTCTTGCGGTTCTATCTTGTTAATTAGCTTACTAGATTTGATATGCAAGAAATTTTGTTAAACAAGAGATTTGGGTATAAACAATCTAACCTTTATTATTAATCAAAATGTCAATTCAATCTACCAGACATTTATCAAGGGCCTATCACGTGCAAGGTCTTACATTAGAAGCCCAGGGAAATAATGAAAACAAAGAAACAGTTTCAATCTTCAAGCAGCTTCTATTCTGCTAGAAATGAAAAATGAAATTAGAAACCAATATTTTCAGTTCCCTTCTCCCTCTTAAGCAAAGTTCAATGTTAACTCAATATTAGAATCTCCATAAATCATTGGCAATATGGAAATATATCATATCCTTTAAGACAAAAATTAATTTCAGCCCACAGGAGATGAAATTATGGAAGTAAAATAATTCAATTCTCCATTAACCTTTAATCAAAGCAGTTCTCATTAAGTGAAGAAAACCTGCTTAGAGAATCATTAAAAAAAGGAGAGGTTCAGACAGGGTATTCGGGATCAATATTTACAAGCCTTCCATGATAATAGGCTATTCTAGATGGTCAATCCCACCTGCCTGACAAAAAGTGAAATGAAGGGTTCTCTATTTTTTACTTAGTTCAGGCTCAGGAGTTACCTGAATCTTGGAAAGATATAATGGAAGGTTATGATCTTTTGCAACTGGATCCCTGGCTCTAAAGCTTTCCTTGATGACAACCAAAACCCCAAAACAAAGAGAAGGTAGCAGTAAGTTCTCACCTACATTATGGAAATTTTAATTTATGAAACAAACAATAAGAATAACCAAACATATCTTTCATATACAAAAAGGGATTACTGATCACCATCAGTTGTCTAACTGGTACAGTACATAAATCTGATGAAGGCCACTCCTCCACTCAAAATCTTTCAATAGCTCCCCATTTCCTACTGAATGAAATTCAGATTCTTCTGACAGGCAGTAAAGAGACATCTACAAACTTGTTTTATCCTACCTTTCCAATGTCATCTTTCATTACTCCCCAAACTACTCTCTGTCCCCTGAACATGGACTATAAGTTCATACTTCCATGCATTTGCTCTTACAGTTATAATGCTCAGTGTTCTGTCTCCTGCTCCAGGTCTGTTGAATTCCTACTCATTCTTTAAAGGTCAATTTGAATACCACTTCCTAGAACAGAGATCCTTAACCTTTCCATGTGGCATGAACCTCTTAGGGCAGTCTGGTTAAGCTTACAAACCCCTTCTCATCATAATATTTTAAATATAAAACAAAATAGGATTACAATGAAGGCCAATGATGCTGAAATAGTTCTCTCTCTCTCGTATATATGTGTGTATGTGTATATACACATATATTATGTATGCATGTATGTATGTATGCATAAGGGAAAGCTAGATGGCACAGTGGATAAAGGGATGGACCTCAAGTTAGGAAAACTCATCTTCCTGAGTTCAAGTTTGGATTTAGTAGCTGGTGACCCTGGGGAAGTCATTTAATTCTATTTGCTTCTGTTTCCTCTTTGGCAAAATGATTGGAGAAGGAAATGGCAAACCACTCCAGTACTGGCCAAGAAAACCCCAAATGGTGTCATGAAGAGTCTGACACAACTGAAAAACTACAAAATGTCAACAACATGGAAACACACACGCGCGCGCGCACACACACACACACAGACACACACACACACACATACACACACACACACCAAGTTTAAGAACCCCTTTCCTGTGGGAAGCCTTTTCTGAAACCCAGAATGAATTACAGTTTATTTGGTAACTCTCTAAAGAACCTATATAATATTATTCATTGCCAAAGTTCAAGTTGGTATGATCTCCTTACTCAGCTGCAAGCTCTTTGAGGAGAGTGTCTCCAGTTTAGCTAAACCTTCTGTCTCTCCCAGAAATGAACACAATTCTCTGGACACTCTAAGCACTTAATATAAGCATTCCCTTGTTCTTACGCTGTTTCTATAATACAATGTGGATAGGTGAATGTGGGCTCTTTAGACAACTGATCTGAGTAATTCAAATAAAAATACTATGATTGAATGTTACATAAAATAAATCATAGCCTTTAAACAATCTGAATGTTTTTATAAATATTTAAGGGTCTTATTCCCTCTCTCTCCCTTCTCTGTTCATACAGGCATATCAGAAAATCAACCTGAAATAGAAAATGATACTTTTGTTTCCTAAGGTCCTATTTTTATGCTTTATCTTAGCCTGAAATTGACCCTAGATTTTTTACAATTATACAATGGAGCCGAAACCCTGAGAGATGCTTTCTATATGGATAAGTTTGGGAATATGCGCCAGATGTGAACTTACCAATTGGAGAAGATTATGAACAAGGAAAAAAAAGTCAGCCAAGAGAGTCATATTTTTTAAAATGTGTATTATTATTTCTTTGGTCAGAGTAGCTGATGAGGACATGTACCAAGGCATGAAGAGGTTGCATGCTTCATTGATATAGCAATCAAAGGATCTTAGCGTTAGAAGGAGTGGGGACTTTAGGGATAATCCAGTCCAACCTCCTCATTTTATGAATTAGAAAACTCAAGTCTAGTGATTTTAAGTAAATGAGCTGAGGTCACAGGCTGCAAAGAGAAAAGCAAGGATTTAAACCTAGGTCTTCTGACTGCAAATTTAGTACTCAATCTACCATGATGAGGAAGAAAGTATCCACCATGACAAAAATCATGGCTTTTATGGAAAAAAGCATTGGAGTTTTTATTTACCTGTCTTGTATCCCCTATTAGACTATAAAAAAGGGCAGCTACATGATACAATTGATAGAGCACTGGGCTTAGGCTCAGGAAAATGCATCTTCATAAGTTCAAACCTGGCCTCAGACACGTACTAGCTGTGTGACCCTGAGTAAGTCATTTTACCTTGTTTGCCTCAGTTTTCTCTTCTATAAAATGAGCTGGAGAAGCTATAAAATGGAGCAGGAAATGGCCAAGCACTCCTGTATCTTTGCCAAGAAAAGCCCAAAATGGATTTGTGAAGAGCCTGACATGACTGAACAACAACAGAAGACTATTTGACTCATTTCATCATGGCACCTCTCAGACTGTGCTTAGCAAATATTTGATAAATTGACTAGAAATACAAGTGGAAGTGTTCAAGTTCCCTGGCATGCTGTTCTGCAAGGGATAGGGGCATCTATAATATTACAAGTTGTTTTAGCCCTAAAAGCATGCCTCCCTCAGACTGGCATAGGGCAAGAATTCAGAGGAGGGAGCAGCAATCTCTATCACAGACAGGATTGGGGCTCTGCCCAAAGCTACCACCGGTGAATGAGAAACTACAGAAGTAAAATCCTGCAGAAATCAGAAAGCTCTGAGAACAACATTATCTCAAGTGCTATGAAGAACAAAACTGACTTAAGATCTGGCACCCAACTTTGAAAAGTTCTATGAACTAGAAGTTCATGGTTCTAAAACCAAAAGATATGTCAGGTCAGTTAGCCCAACATGCTCATTTTACAAGTGCGGAAACTGAGACACAGGGACTTGCCCAAAGTATGTAGTAAAAATCAGAGGCAAGTCGAGTCTTCCGACTACATGTTCAACATTCTTTCCCATGTATTTTGCTGACTCTGATAGACTATTGAAGATAAGACATGGCTATACTGAATTATTAGAAG
>CM053581.1:538746881-538751155 GCA_028627135.1 Pseudochirops cupreus
TACTAGGGATTTGGAAGAAATCACATTCACTTTTCAATTGTGATTTCAATCCTAGCTGAAGCAGATGCTTAGTAATTTTTTTTAATTCATATTAACTCAAGAATGTTTTAGAGTAGAGAACAACCTGACACAAGCGCTCACAATGTCATTTCAATCCTCTTTACAATTTCACAAAACAATCATTGATAGAAGCTGTGAATCTCACCTGGCAGGCAGCACAGGTAGAGATGAAAGAAAACCTCCTTTGCCAGCTCATAGTTTCCATACTAAAAAGGAATTTCCAGTATTCCTTAAAAAGGGGGAGATGTGGCAGGATTTAATAATTTATTTTTTGAATTCCTACTATGTCTATTAAGGTTGAGGAATGAATGCTTTACTACTGTTTTATAAAGAAAAGTCTAATGAGTATTATATAAGCTCATCATCAATGTTCATCTCACATATAGATTATTTAGAGTTTACCATATTTCATTTCAGATTTTTCCAAGACCATAGGAATGGTGGTATCAGAAAATTCAGGAGCACTTTGTAAAGGTCTCACCATCATAATACTAGGGGGTATCCACAACATCTGATATTCCAGTGGCAGGGAGAAGTCCTCAGGGGACAGGACTGTCCACCAGGCAATGATTCAGCATAATAAAGCTTTGCAAAATGTGCAACCTACAGTTCAATAGCCCTCAGATAATTTTTTTAATGACAAAAATGTTTTTTCTTCAAAATAGTTGCAATAGAGTAACTAAAGAAGACAGAATGATATAGAGAACAGTGAAAAAGTCTCAGTCAAGATGGCCCGGGTTCAACTTTCAACTGACATAATGAGAGGTATGATCCTGAGCACTGATCCTTAGTGTGTTCTAAATAGTTCTCTGAGACTTTAAGTCACAGAGAAGGTGCTAACATGTATTAGCAGAAGGATTTTCCTCATCTGGGAGTTTTCTCTATCAAGGACATAAGAGGTAGAGACCCTATCTGTTCTAGTAACTAGAACGAGTAAAATACCCTTAACTCATTTCTCATTTCAATGTTACTTTCAATTCTATGAAAGTCTAGGCAGTGCATCAACACCCTTCCTTCTGGAGAATGCAATACAGCTTTGCTTGTTAAGCGTTAATTTCTGAAACTGAAGAAAATACTCTAACAGCATCTATTGTTTCTTGCTTGAATACCATTCCTGTGCCATCAAAATACTGCCTAACTCTAAACTGGTCAAATCTACAGCGTAGGGCTAGATTCTCTACCCATGTAACTTTATGGGTTGTCATTCTTCAGACTCTCCTACCTAAGGTTGAATAGAGTACTCTTTAGCCTCAGTCATTTAGTTAGATATCACAAGAGCTTCCATGAATATAACAAAATATAACCTGATTTCTCCAAAAATATTAAGTTGCTTTGAACATCTACTAGACCTACCTTTCCAGAGTCAAATAAATCTCCCAGCTTAGCTCTCATACATTTTTAGCATATTAACTACCCTCAAAGTGCTGGGGAATAATATTAACCACTTCCAACAATTTTTCAGGGGAACTGACTTTCAGGATATTTGCTACTAAGTTCTCTAACATTTCATTCAATGAGATTATAAAAGACTGTCATTTTGAAATACATCTGACTTGTATCAGATTCTCTTACTTCATGAGTTATACTAATGGAGTCAGTTAAGGTTTTTTTTTTTGACAATTGCTGCCATTTTGCAAATCAATGTGACAATTTACTTAATGGTACCTCAAAGATATCAGAAATATATTAAATCTGGGACAAGTGAGCAAAATGGTTTAGTAATCAATTTTATCACAGACCTTCCCACCTCCAGGCTCCTAGACCAAGTGGTGTTTGGGGGGAGGGGGGAAACACTGAATTTGCAATTATAAGACATAAGTTCAATCCCCTTACTCAGCAACATCAGGTGTGACCTGAAGCCAATCATTTTTGTCTCAGTGGGCTTCAGTTTTCTGATGGATAGAATAAGAGCTTTGGAGATTGTAAAGAAAGAGTTAGACATGACCAAGAGTTAGTCTAGGGCAATCCCTTCACTTTGCAGATGAAGAAACTGGGGCCTACAGAGGGTAAGTGATGTCTCCCATCACATAGTTAGTAAGCAGTAGAACTGGGAATGAAATTCATCTCTAACTCCAAATACAATGTTCTTTCCTGAAACAAGTATTCCAAGTCTTTAAGATTCCTTTTAGATCTAAATCCTATGTCCTATGTTCTCTTGTCCTTAACACTTCCTTACCCCACCACAAACATATAGAGATATACTGGCAGACAGCATCCTAGAGTCCTCTGCTCTCCAGGCAGTACCTGAATGCTAGATCTCCTCCCCTCCCCTCTGCCTGCTTGCCTCCCCCTCCTCTCCCTTTCTACTAATGGGTAAGATTCTACTACTGATCGTCATAGGTGGAGTACTTCACTCCTCCTTTCTCAGGGTCACAATACCCAAAGGAGAAGATATTCTAAAGTATTTTTGAATTCTCAATTCTATTTATCTGATTCTTGGTTCATTTATAAATATTGGACTACTGGCCTATAACAGCACCTAGATAAAACATGGTACACACATTGTCCCATTTCTAAAGCGGATCTAGAGAGATTAGTGTGCCCTTAATAAAACTCATTACCTAGAAAAACTCATTTAGTACAGCATGGAAGACTTATTTGCCTTGATAAAGTGGTTCATTCACCTGGGATTATCAGGTCAATGTGTCATTCTCCTGCCTACATCAACTTTGGATAGTATCACAGAATGAGATTCTGGATCCCCAGCCAATAGCAAGGAGAGAAAAATGTTTCAAGGAGATTCTTCTCCTTTGGAGAGCATGAGCTGCTTAAGAATACAGGCACTTAATGCTCGTTAAACTGTACATTCCACTGGTTCAAAGCAAAGGTTGCTATTGGCTGGTCTTAGTGACTTGAAGTGGAAGATTTCTGGAAGGGGAAAATGCTTTGCATTCCAACATGCAGGAGCATAAGTCAGAACTTGTTGGTAATGCTGCCCAAATACATTAGATGATTCTGTAAGTAAGTTAGTGTTTATGGAAGGGAACAGCTAATCCTTTCCTTAAATTAATAGGGCAATGGGAGTAGTTAGGCAGCACAGTGGAGAGAGAGTCAGGCCTGGATTTGAGAAGACCCAAGTTCAGCTCTGGCCTCAGACACTGGGCATGTCACTTAACCTCTGTTTACCTTAGTTTCCTCATCTTTAAAATATGAGATAATAATAATAATATGTTATGTATAACATTATATATCTACATATTATGTTTAATATATATTATGTATCTCTATATTAGTAGTAGTATTAAATTCTTCTAACCCCACAGCTGCAAGACTCACTTATGAAGAATTAGTGGAGCTCCAGTTTACCATCTGACAGTTTGATATGATCTCTGACCACTAGAAGCAATAGCATATAAATAATTAAAATACCATTAGCCATAAATGGAAATATATGTGTATAGAAATGTCCCCCAAATAAAAATTATCATTTCAGATGAAAAAATAATAAAAACATTAAAATAAAATGCAATTTTTAGAGATAGGGCCTTGATTTTTTATTTCATTGGTATAAAGACATGGGAGAAGGGATATTTGAGGTGAGTAGGAAAGGTTAACTCACTTGATCAAGACAGGCAGGGAGATGCCTCCTCTACAATTTATCCCTTGTTGAATTGCCTGGAGCAGAGAGAAGTTATGTGACTTGCCTAAGGGGACACAGTCTCAGAAGAGGCCTTAATTTGATCCCTGGTTGGCCTAGCTTTGAGGCCAGCTCTCTATGCTGCTACACTGTCATTTAAATAGCTAAGGTTTAGCAAGTAATTTTAATGATTCACTAGAATATTCCTCTACTAAACATTGTTTTAAGGCTTTACTGTATTCATAATACTGTCTTAAGCACTGCAATATCAAACGTCTCGAAAATATATTGTCAAATCTAGACAGTACTCCCCAAAACAGAATTATGCTCTGCAACTTAATTTGTAAATTCCAAACTTAAAATCTTTCTGTGAAGAAGTGGAAATTATGTATCCCAAGAAACAATATTTTAAATAGTGATTAAAGTCTAAGGGCAGAACAGAAACACTGATTTAATTCAGCCTGCATTTGACCTAGAGTTACAGCACTAGCAGTTATACTGGGTGTGAGGGAAAAGGAGAAGGATGGGAGGGAACAGAAGGAAGATTAGGTCAGGAATAGATTAGAACTAGAGAAGGAAGCCATTCCTGCAACACCAACATTTCCTAGTTCCCAGTAATTATAAACTTCTCCATTAG
>CM053581.1:538761401-538771618 GCA_028627135.1 Pseudochirops cupreus
ATACTCTGCCCAAGAAAAATCAGTACAATAAGTATCTAAATAGCAGAGAAAGGTGATTTTATAAAGTAACATTTTAAGATTTCTTATATCAGTGATGCAATTAATAAATCTTCTTAGCCAACAGAGCACCTTTATTGTCCCATTAGTTTCTGAGAAAGAATTTGTTCCAGTTTACTGGATTGTATTTTACAAAATTTTATATCCAAATGATTAATTTAATATACAAAAATATGGAAAATGGAGAATTTCTCCCCTTCATAGTCACTCTTTTATAGATGGCAAGATGGAGTTTCATACAACTAGATAAGGAGAAAACATTGCAGGACAATTAATCTGAAAGATTTGGAAAAGAATAAGGGTCTTGTATCACAGAAATTAACAACTTCTCTGCCCTCTAGTGGCTATGAAACCAACTACAATAGTATTTGCTAAAATGTCTCCAAAAGAAATCAGGTAGTCTTCCCACCTCTCCTTGTAAAATACAATTTTTTAAGGCAGCTAATTGTTTTTCGTAAAATGTCAAATGTATTGGCCAAATAACTGTAGTTTCCAAAACCAAACTTTGAAATAGCTGAATAATCTAATCTTGGCCTAAACTTTTTAAAAAGCCTAGTTTTCCCCTTGTTTTCGTTTTTGTTTTTTGGAGGGAGGCAGGGTTCCTATGCTAATTTTACTGAGTAAAATATCTGTTCCCTTTAATATGAAATGCCATTAAATATCTTGAATTATATTATTATTTAGTGCCTTATTGAAAATTGTCCTATATGTGATAAATATTTGTTCTTTAATGAATTACTTCAAAGATTTCCTTTAATAATGGAAGAGTTGCCCAGGGAATAGAAAAGACACCTTGTTGTAAATCATAGCTTTTAGGTAGTTCTTCTATATTCACTTCAAGAGACTGGCAGAGCAAATCTATCTTCATTTTTTAAATACACCCTCCCTCGAGTCTACAGGCTTGCAAGCTGTTGAGGCCCTCACTCTCCCTGCCCCCAATCAAACTTTGTAGGTTTTCTTCTAGCAGCTAGAGTTAGTATTTTCTATCTTCTCAAATGAAGAATTCCTCTAATTCATTCTCTGACCAGTCAGAATGGAATGAATCGCACCCTCAGTTTGACAACTTAGACTAAATATTTTAAAATTGCACCACACATATGATTTTCAGAAGGTAAATATTTGTAAAAATAAGAATTATCAGTAAGAAAAGAAAAAGTTAAATATCTGCTGTCCTATCTTTTATTTTGACTTTTTTTATTTATTAACTGTCAAGTGTTTTTCTTCATGTAAGGCTAAGGAAAGTTTTCAAAGTTAACCAACTCAGGAAATATTCCTTTATCTGGCGAGTTTGAATTTTACCCCTAGTGCTTAAGGACTGATAAATTATTTCCTTAAGTATTTAACACACATTCAGCCTATAGCTGGTTGCACTGTTTTAATAGAGATGGAAATCATTACAGAATTCTGAGCTGGAGTCTTAGAAACAATCTCATCCCACCTCCTGATTTTTACTGACGAAGAAACTGAGGCCACAAAAGTGACACATGGTGGCAATGGCAAAAGTCACACCCAGTGGCAGAGACAAGAGTCAAACCAGTTCCCTCAACTCCAGCTCCAGTGTTCTCTCCACTATACCATGAGTGGAAACCAAGTTTATTGAAATGATGAATTTCTTACCAGGGAATTATGAATCAGCAACAAGCAGTGATCAAGTCACGTCAGTCAAGAAACAAGCACCCATGTGTTCGGAGAGTACAAATCTACAATATACTGAGCAATCTACTTCACAGAACAAAGGCCCACCTTAAAGTGTCAATCAACGAACGTTTATTAAGTGCCTTCTAAGAGAGAGATACTGTACACGGAAATGTCCTTTAACCTGTTGATTCTTAGCAAAATAATAAAGTCAAGAGAGATTAGAGAGGTCCCAGGTCAATACCTGCACATCCCTTTTAAAACTTAAGTGACAGAAAAAGGCATACTTCTACTGTAGAGGGGAATGTGACTGACAAAGCATTCATAGAAATCTTTCAAGGTTCACCTTGCCTTCAAATACAGCTCTACCTTTCCCCACCAAACTAAATCACCATCAGATAATCACTTTAATACCTCTTGGTTTGGTGCATGATAAATAACTGTGAGTTTTCCAAGGTGCGCCAACTTTCCCCCCGTGATTCCAACAAACAATATGGTGATGGCATGCTGGTGAGACAGTCTATTGTTGCTTTGCTCTGGTGTATTTCTAAGATGGTCTTGGCTTAAGAAATAGAACCAAGTCCTTTAACCAAGAGATCCCTTCTCCCCTCTGTGACCAAAGGGCAACATTTTCAGAAATTTGGTTGGGTGCCTGTGTTCCTAAGCAACTGGTCATTGACTCAGGACCTAGATTTTGGTCCATGGTAAAACCTCACAGGTGCCTGGAGTAGCCCGGAACAGCAAATAGTATCATGAAGGAGTCAGGTCAGACAGGTCCAGTCTGGACTGGTGGGTCAGCTGGTGGAGCAAACACTACCAGTTCTGCCTCTGCCGGCAGGACGTGACCCTCTGGCTGAAAGCTCCGCCAGTAAAAAAAAAAACAAAAAAACACAACAGCATCGGGAGGAGGAAGGTGGCCGGCCAAACACCTAGTGGATAGAGGTAGAGATGGCAGGCGGAGTCAGTCACGGAGCCAACCTGGAGACACAGAAGGAAACCACCACAAGTCCAGGCTCGCTGCTAAATTAGTAAGGGCTGGACAATGGATTGAGGAGGTTTGCCTCTACAGACACAATCACCCTCTAGCTGTTCCCAGCCAGTCTCATCGTGGGGAGGGTGTGATAATCCAGGGGAGAGATGGAGAGAATGAAGTGTCTAACATGACAAGACCAGTGGGACCTGTTTTCTTTTTGATAATCTCATAGTGGAGATCTATACACCCTCCCCACCCCAGCTCAAAGTCTCTCAGGTGATAGTATGAGGACGAAGTAGGCGTCAATGATAGTACACTTTAGGGACAGAGCCAATCCTGGGTTATCCTGGAAAGAAGGGGGCTTTAAGCCCACTGGCCCATTGGCCCTGAGCTAAACTCACCCCTGTGAGTTGCCGCCCCCTGACACCCAGGAAGGGATCTCAGAGACATTTCCGAACAGTCAGCCCTGTGCCCCACAAAACTACCCTTCCCCAACTATTCCCCTTTCAGTCTGAAACTGAAGTTTGCCCCCCAGAAGCATAAGCCTTAACTTTCCCATAGGGAAAAAAAGAAAAGAAAAGAGGTCTGCATCCCACATGCACAATGGAGAAGTAAAAACGCATCTTACCATTGGTTTGATTTACGGTCTCCCCTTCTGCATACCGAAACCGGTCCATTAAGAAGTGGCAAAGTAATACAACTCCAGCTGTGGCCAGCTCGGCTTTCCTTAACCTCGCCATAACGCGGACACCTCCCCTTCGCCCTCCCCCCGAATTTATTCTTCCAGAGAGTCTTCCTTTAGGCTTCAGGACTGACTGAGGAAGGAGGGGTGGGAAGAAGGGGGCAAGGAAGGAGGAGTACTGCAGACCACAATCACAGCGGGATTAAGTCGCCTTTTTATTTGGATCTGATTTCATGTACCAGGGAGAGAAGTGGAAGATGGGGGGAGGAGGAGAAATGGGAGGAGATGGGGAGGGGGCAGCGTATGCTCCCAGTATCACTCTGGAGCTCTTCTTAGGCTGCCGGGCCAAGCAGATTGTAGTCCAAAACCAAGGGAAAAACCGAAGAGAATCAAATCAGTTGCAGCTCGGGCTGCAAAGTGCGTCGCAAAGTCTTGGGCTCCCAGTCAAATCGAGATGGGCTCAGGGTGCCCTCTTGTCTGTTAGTCAGAGCCCCCTCCGAGGCTTGCGGATGGTGACTTCCCAGTGCGCCGGGATCCTCCACTAGCTGGATTCAAAACAATTCCCACTTCCGAAGGAGCAAAGCCACTGCGCCTCCTCCAAATGGGAGGCAACGACAGTAGGACAGTAGGAGGAACTTTTCCCTCCCCGACCTTGTTATTGCCACCGCTGAGAAGAGGCAACCCCACTGATTGTCCGAGGTCTCAGGGGACGGGATAGCGGTGGGCTCTGGCTGGCGATTCTGCAAGTTTCTCTTCTTTGCTTTGCCCAGGGCACAACCCCGGGCTGCCAATGCTCCCCGCAGCTAAGCAGACGGCAGCCCCCACACCGACAGCCGTGCTGTTTGCAAGATTCAGGCTGCAGTAGAATCAGAGATCCGATGCCAGGAGGCAAAAGGAGCGGGGGAGGGGAAGAGGAGAAGGAAGAGGAGGAGGAGGAGAGGGGGGGAAAAGTCAGGTTGGAGCCTATCCTAAAATGGTTTCTATTTGCTGAAGAGGAGAGCGAGCAGAAAGCCGATGGTAGCAAGGGGCGAAATAGTTTGGTGACTGCCAGAGAGCCCGCTAGCCGCGGCTCCCTGCCTCTCGACACTTTGGGGAGTGAAGACAGCTCTTGCAATTTGCCTGAGCTGATGGAGCAGCCCTTGCCCTCCTCCTTCCCTCCCTCTCTCCTTTCCTCCCTCCTCCTTTCTGCTCCAGGCTTCTCCCACCTTCCTCCTCTCTAACAGGCTGCCGGAAGCGACCTGGCCAATGGCAGCACTTTCCCCCCGGGGGTCTGTGAGGAGTCGGAAGGAGATGAAGGCTGAAGCAGAAAGAAAGCTAGCACTTGGGGGGACTGTCTGGAAGGAGGACCGTGGTGGGGGCCTAAGGAAAGGAAGCAGGATCGGTATGCACTGAGGAGCCTGCTGGATGGAGCAAGCTCAGCCTGGGGTTCTCTTCCTGGATAGACATCTCGCATTCACTGCCAGAAGCGATCGAGTCACTGCTGGAACTAGGTGCCTGGGCTCTGGGCAAGGAGCGGGCGGTTGGAGATTCCCGCGTGGAACACGCGGCTGCCTCGCGCGCGGGGCTCAGCCGCGGCAGCAAAAGGATAAAAGAACGGTTCTTGCCCTAGGAATACCATCCCCACCCTCAACCCCGAGGGTTGGCTGTGATCATTTTTTGATTGGGGCTAGAAGATATATTGGATCCGAACAGGGGCATTTGGGTGGCAGACCAGGCGGCAATGCCTTTGGAGAAGCCAGGACGCACTTAGATTTCTCCCTTTATCTGCTTTGGGGTCAGCTACTGCTTCTGTTACTCCTGCTGCTACTACTGCTTTGTAAAGCACCCGGGAAGAGCTAAGCGTGAGTTTGAAAGATCAGGGGCCCCCCGGATTCCCTTCGTTACTGGAGGTCGAATAAGCTGTCATTTCTACAAGCAAAAGACCCCTTCCCTCACCATCCTCCCCCCCCCCCCACGTCCCCTTTACGAGAGTTAGAGCTACCCGCCATTAACCTGTGTATCTTTGAATATAATTAGCACATATTTATAAGTCAGTCTCCAAAGGGAATTTGACTCTTTCATCTAATTCCTTTTGCCATTCCATGTCTGCAAAAGGTCAGCCCCTGGGTACCCTAAAGCCTTCATTCCTCCGAGTTCAGATCTCCAAAGCGATCGAAGAAGTTCACAACTGAAAGAGAAGACGGTTCACACCCGGGGAAGGCAGACAGGGATTTTTTTTTGAAGTTGGGGCGTGGGGTAGGATGGGGCAACTGAAGTCTCCCCAGTACTTGAAAATGTTAAGTCTCAGAGTGCAACAATTCTACCAATCTGTCCTCCCAAGTACACATTAAAAAAAAAAGTCTTTTATTGATGTTCTCAATGGTTCATTCTTCTCTCTCTGCCATCCTGCTGCCCCCCCCCCCCTTCTTTTCTTCCTGTTTCCCCTTTCTCTTTCCCAGCTGTCACTATAGGTAAAACACTGGGCATGCTCAGTACCCAAGGCAGGGCTCTATGGGGTAGTTGGAAGCTTTCACTGCACAGTAGAGCGTGCTACCTGCAGCCGCAGCAGTAGTATTCTCACAAGCCTCTGAAGAGCACCAAGTTACAAAACTCCAGTGCGGGATGAGATCAAAACTTGAGGTGTAGTCAGCTTGTTTACTTAGCTTCCTAGGGAAGCCTTCACACTCACGAGAAAGGAACATAATATTTGTAAAGAGTTCCTTCCTGCCTGCCTCCTTTCCAGTCTCTGGCTTTCTCTCTCATGCTATCCCACCCCACTTTCTTTCTCTCTCTATGTTTGACTATTTCCTTTTCTTCTCCTACTCGGTCTTCATCTCCCTCTCCTCCTTTCCTGTCTTAGCCGGTCCCATTTCCCATCTCCCATCTTCCATTTCTCTCTCTCGCCCTCCCTTTCTCTCTCTTGCCTTCCCTTTCTCTCTCTCTCTCTCTCTCTCTCTCTCTCTCTCTCTCTCTCTCTCTCTCTCTCTCTCTTCTCTCTCTATCCTTACTCCCTCCCTTCCTCCTTTCCTCCCTCCCTCTCTTTTCCTACCTCCCTTCCTTATCTCCTTATCTCTCTGCCTCTGTCTCCCTGCTGTCTCTCTGCTGTCTCTCACAATACTTCTCCCTCTCCCACTACTCCCTCTCTCCTTATCTCTCATCTCTCCCTGTCTTTCTCCTTCTCTTCTGTTTCCTACTGCTCCAGCTTTTAAAAGTTACAAAATTCTGGGGGTCAATTAACACAACACAAAGAACAGAACAGAACTGTGAAAGTTTTCTCTCTCATTTCTAAAAGTCTAATAAAATTATAGACTTCATTTGTCACACATAAAAGTTAGGAATGTACCTCCTAAACAATAGGAGGCACCTAGAACGGGAGCTGGACATATTTAGCTGGTAGGATTTTTACTTCAAAGTGAAAACATTGACAATGCAATTTAGATGACATTGTAGATTATGTAAATTTGTGTAAATTATGGCAAAATAACAAGGAAATGTAATTTCTAAGTATAATTTTAGTGATTCTTCGATTTCAACACCTTATATCTACTTTATATCTACTATATACTACTTATATCTACTTCAACACCTTATATCTACATTAAAAAATTGATTTTGCTGTTGTTGTTATGTTAATATCAACCCTTCCCTTTTTTGTCACAAAAGAGTCAAGGGTATTGAAGGTTACAAAATAAAACAGAATGGAAGACAACAGACAGGTATGTATAAACACAGATCAATGCCCAGCACTAAGTGTGAAAAAATTATACAATGTTTTCCCCATGACCTCACCCTGCCTCCATCAGATACTGACATAAGGGATAGCAACTCTTTCATCTTCAACTATGATCAGTCATTCAACCATTGTCACAGGGGGGACGTTGTTATGGTCAAGAAATAGTTAAGAAATATTTTCTGAAATTAGTAAACAGCCTAGTGAAACTCTATGAACCTGGGAAGCCTCCCTAGAGTGATTTATCTTTACCTGGGAGGCCGGCCTAGGGTAATCTATCTTTTCCTTGCTCAGTCGTCATGCCTTGTGCCCCTCCGCTTTCCTTAGTAACCACTTGTTTGTATCTATATGACAACCTGCTTAGTAACAAATTGTGTTAGTTAGATACGTAAACCTAATGAAATGTATAAAAGGTTCTCCACCCCTGAACTCGAGGCTGCTCCCCCTTTAATCGGCATGGAGTAGCCCCAGCTGGTAAATTAAAGCTCCTTAAAACTTTTTAATTCAGACTCTGTGGTCACTTTGTTAAGACTCGTCAAGTCATGTCATTTCAACATAATAAATCAGACAGGGGGACAGAACACCTACCAAGTGAGATGGAGATGGGAGGTTACACAGACAATGCAGGGAAATGGGTAAAGCATCAAGAAAATCTCAAATTATTGTTAAAATTTGCCATATGGTTGTTAAATTTCTATTTTTTTACTATTGGAGATAGACTAACTCTACATGCAATAATGTCTCCTGAGTGACAAAAAGTCTTCTCTTTCATCAGCGACAACGGAGGCTAGAATTGCAGTAGTTGGTAGATTGATTCCTGCTGGCTCTATGGGATACAGGATGAGGTTAATTTATCTAATGACCTGGTTCTCTTCCAGGTTCCCAGGTACTTTTCTGAACTCTCACAAAATTTTAAGTTGTATAGTGAAAAGAACAGGGGGCATGAGTACTATCTGTGGCATTCCTCACCTCATTTCAGGTCACCTCACCTCATTTCTCAGAGTTTCTTTACTAACCTATTTTTTCCTAACTCACAGAAGAGTAAGTTATCTTTAAAACGTAAAGCCCTTTACAAAACATGAGCTGTTTCAATTAGGGAACGTTTGAGACAACGTGAGGTGCAGCATTATCTGTACCGGCAGTTCTCAACCTGTGGGCCGTGACCCCTTTGGGGGTCAAATGACCCTTCCACAGGGGTCATAGGGGTCGCCTAAGACCATCAGAAAACACATATCTCCGATGGTCTTAGAAAATGAGACACTGCTCCTCTACCCGTCTACAGGAGGTCTGCCCACATGCAGGTACGCCCACATACAAGTATTAAAGGGTCACAGCATTAGGAAGGTTGAGAACCACTGATACAATGATCCTCATCCAAGGGTCCTTACCTACATTTCTAAGTACCTAGATTGAGGCTTCGCTCACATAGAGGATATAAAGCTCAAGAGAAATCCACGTCTAATAAAAACAATGCTATATAGTCCCTGGAAAAAAGGATCTTCATGGAATGAGATAATGCTATTTTGTCTCTAGAAAGGTTTCTAAAACGTCAGAGCTATGTCCTAATCCTTAGATTGCTTGTAGTTCATCCCCTTCCCTCTAGGCCTGGAATAGTTTTTCCTTTTCTTAGATGCCCAGGGAGATCACAGAATTTCATACACACTTCTTAACCTGTTACGATTTATAATACATATATATATGTATATACACACATATATAATACATATATACTAAAGTATATATGTAATTAAAGAATGCGATCAAAAATAAATGATCAATCAAAAATTAATTAATATTTTACTTATTGGGGCAGCTAGGTGGCACAGTGAATAGAGCACTGGCCCTGGAGTCAGGAAGACCTGAATTCAAATTCTGCCTCAGACACTTAACACTTACCAGACATTTGACCTTGGGCAAGTCACTTAACCTCAAATGCCCTTCCCTCCCCTCTCCAAAAAGTAAAAAAAAAAACAAACCTTATTGTGTTCATGATGATTTGTATCTCACATTCTTTTTGTTTGTTTTATAAGACCTTAGTGAAGAATGTTTTAAAACTCATCCACCTACAATAAATTTATATATATATATATATATATATATATATATATATATATATATATATATATATATATCACTATACTGCCACATCTGACACTATTCTTCTGATAAATAATATTATACCTAGTACAATAGCTATCACTCTCTAACTCTTGCAAGGAGGCAAGAAGGAACTCTTGAAAATTCTTGACATAGGAGAAGATTACTGGAAAAAAATTGATCTTATTTCCTGGCTGTTCTATTGACAGTGTTTCCTAGGGGAAGTGCCTTAATTTCTAGGTTTTATACATGTGCACATGGGCACACACACATGTATATATGTATGTGTACATGTATATATACATACACAGACATATATACACATACACACATACACACATATGCATATATATGTGTAATTGATTGGTCCAAAAGATTATCTTTTCTAGGTCTATATCTATGGTCCTTAGATATAATAATGACATTTCATTCACTTGTAATGACAAAATGAATAGAAGGCCAGTGTGGTGTATTAGAGAGAGCCCTAGTCTAGATGCTCAGAAAATGTTAGTATGACTCCTTGCTCTGATACTTATTAGTTATGTGATGAGTAAGTAATTTAATAACCTCAGACTTCAGCTTCAGCATCTATTCAATGGGTATGATACTAGCTACCCTATGTATATGACAGAAAGTCAAGGGAAGCAATTAGTATTCCATAGGATGAAGACTTCAAAAGGGACGTTAGAGATCATCCAGTAAAATATATAAATTTTAAAGATAAAGTTCTGGAGATGTCAAGATGTTCCCAGGGTTTCAGTTAGTAGTTGGAAAAGGAGTGATCTAAACCTATATCATCTGAATTCAAATCCAGGGCCTTTCTCAGGACTGGAAAGTACTTTGCATCCATATGTAAAGCACTCATTATTAATGATATAGTAAAATTAAAGAGCCCTTTTCGGGGGAGGGAGGACAACAAAAGCTAAGTATAAAATGTGGCTCAGTAGGAAAATAAGAAAACACCAAACTAAAATATAAACTTTTGAAGGACTGGCACCATGGCTTGCATTTCTTTTATGTACTCCCTCATTGACTAAGTCAGAATTAGGCAGAGAGTAGAATTA
>CM053581.1:538772118-538784141 GCA_028627135.1 Pseudochirops cupreus
GTTATGTTTACTTCATTCTGCTTCAGTTTATGAAGTCTTCCACAGTTTCCCTGAATTTTTCATTTTTTCATTTCTTACAACATAGTCATATTCTATTATATTTATATGTCACAGTTTCCTCAACCACTCTCCAATGAATAGGCACCCAGCATATTGCTGACTTTCTTGCTAGCTAAAAACATTGATATGCTGTTTGAAAATATGTGGACTCTTTCTTTTTGTCTTTGACTTAGAGTATCACTACTTCAAAGAGTGTGAAAAATTTACTGACTTTTACCATATAATTCCAAATTATTTTCTAGAGGTATTGGACAAATTCACAGCTCCACCAATAATATATTAGTATCTGATTTCTTTGAGCCAACGTTAAACATCTTCATTTTTGTCACTTTTGCCAACTCGGTGAATGTGAGTTGAAACAAAAATTTGTTTTGTATTTCTCTTATTAGTAGTAAATTAAAGAAATATTTCATATAGTTTTTAATATTTTCATATTCTCTTTTGAAAACTATTCATTGATCCCATTTTTGTGCTAACATTTGTGGAAAAGCATGGTTTAAGGAAAATTCCACAGGCATCAATGTCAGCCATGAGTCCACACCATTCTATACTATAACCACCTGAAGCAACTGGAAATTTTGAACCTGGAACAAAGAAGACTCAATAGAGACATAATCAGAGGAGAGACACAATCAGTCATCTATCTGAACTCTTCTCTGGGATGCCATAGGAGGGACTCTTCAGGTATAGAGTAGAATAGAAGGATTCTGAAATCCCTTCCAAGTTAGAGATTGTGACATTCTATGAACACAAAAGTAACATCAAGAATTAAAGGAAAGCAGCTATGATGAGATAATGATGGGTTACAGAATTGGCTTTTCTGTTTAGCAGATGTTTCTGATGCCTTCTTCCAATTTCATTTGCTATTCTACTCATTTTTAAGGGCAAGCTTGGGTAGGGCCAAGGAGTGTGAAGCACTGAGGAGCCAGAGCATATTACCTGAAGGCAAGGAGGGGAACGTAAATACACATTTCCTGCTGTAGGACCCTCCCTAATTCTGGGATGTTGGTTGTCATGTGACAATTTCATTGAAATTTCATCACTATATTTTATCCTAGTGGAGTAAATAATGACCACTTCCTTTTTGGTTTGAATACAAATCAAGAATTATAAGAGGAATGAAACACTGAGTGTATTGACCCTGTTTTCAAAGGCTGCTTTTATCACTAACTACCTGTGAGACCTTAGTAGACTCTATTAACTTCACAGGATCTCAATGTGCTTCATTTTAATTAGAGAAAAGATATATATGTTCTTGAAGTTCCTACTAGCTCGAGATGTATGATGATCACATAAATTAGTCTTATTCTCTCAAGTCTTTCTCCCCCCAAATCCATCCTTCACACAATGCCAAAAGCATAGGTATGATCATTTTGTTCCTCTTCTGCAAAAGTTCAAGTGGCTCCCTATTGCCTCCAAGATGAAACTGATTTCTTGTCTTGTTATATAAAGCCCTTTGCTACTTGTATTTCCTCTAGTTTTCAAGATGAATTGTATATTATTCTATTAATATCCATACATGACTGTCTGCACAAACCGACCTGCTTTCAGTTACTCACAGAATTCCAGTTCCCAACCCCATGTTGGCTGGTTTATTTTGGCATAAGCTATTCCCAAAGGTCAGTATGTATCTGTGCCCCATAAAATCCTAGCTTCCTTCTGAATTCAGCTCCAAAACTCATCTCCTACAAGAGACATTTCCTCATTCCTCAGCTCTTTGTAGCTCCTATTACTTCCCAAATGGGCTCATATTTTTTTTGGCATATTTTTATGCTTATTTATATATAAATATGCTGTTTCCCCAACAGAACGCAAGCACTTTGAGGGCAGGAATTACTATTTTTTAATCTTTACATCCCTAGAGCCTACCATGTTACATAGTGAGAATATAATCAAAGCCTGTTAATTGATTGATTTACCAATGATACTTATTTTTTAGATATTTGTGTAAATTGTACATCCAAAAATACATCATACCCAGTTTTCAACAATTTGTAATGTATTAGAGTGATGCTGTTTTAAAATCCAAAAATGCTTTGTGTTAATAATATCAGGATTATAAACCAGAGACTCTTGCTGGAAACAGATTATTCTGACTTCAGAGAGCTAGCCTTTTCTTAGAAAAGAAGATAAGATAATGTAATGAAGAAAAGAAAAATAGTAGAGTTGAACCCCTCTATATTGAGAGCTTCTTTCCCCTCCCAAGAATTAAATGATGCAATTAAATATGTATATAGTGTCCCAACTATTAATTTAAGATGCATAACTAATGTGATCACAATTCCCAAATCTGCCAATCTGGCATCAGTGTATTCATTGCTCTGTCCTGTGAAGTAATGGTAATAAAAAGGATATTGTTTCCCATACTGTAACTCTACTGTTTTGTCAGAGTAGCAGCAGAGTGACTTAGCAGCTCAACTTAAGAATAGGTTTCTTTATCAAGCTCCATCATAATCAGATTCTGAGTAAGAGTTCCATTTGAGTTGAAGCTGTTTTGAATAGGAGGATAAGGATGCTTCCCTGTTGTAGACCATAACAAAACTAGGTTTAGATATTTTTAAAATTTATTTAATGAAATTTCAAACATGAAAGTGTCTGGAAGTAAAATGGGGATTTATTTTAGAACTATAATTATAAATTAGCTTTGTTTTTTAATGTGAATATGGTTGTCTATCTTTAAAAGTGTTCATTCAAAAAGGCAGTATATGGAATTGACAGACAAATCAGCCTGACCTAAATACTAGTCTTAAAGTGCCGAACACTGACATTCAGACCAACAATTTCAAAACTGTCTTTCTTAATTTTTATAGACAGAAAATATACGATTTAGCAAGTTGTTTTAATTTTATTCGGTTGGCATTTACATTTAGAAAATAAATATTAAAATATTCTTCAAAATATTGAGAAAGGTTAACTCCAATTTCCAAAGCAGACAAACATTTCTTTATTCCTTATGAATTTATAAGAATGAACTTTAATATGCACTTCTTTGAGGTTGATTTCAAATGACATTTTTCACATTTTTGTGCTAAATTCAGAAAAAAAACATATTGGGAAGAGACATTAAATGAATTCAAATTTTAGAGTAAATGACACTGAACAGTAGTACATTTGTCACCAAAAGTCCCTGAGAGTGTAGGCACTTTTTAGCATCAAAATACTTTGTATTCCTGGCATGATAGTGACTTTGTTATTAGTTTCCATTAATTAAAAAAATAGAAAATAGCAAAAAAAATACTAGGAATTCATAATTCTATCAAATTGATATGCTGATTATTCATTATCTCTAAATATAATTAAACTAGTAATACATAGATAGGTGTGACATTATTAAATCTTCAAGATACACAGCATACTTGCTCATTTATTATACCGAATTGTGATGCACATTTTGTTGGTGCTAAACTAGACTCAAAATGAGTGTTTGCTGCACACACTAGTTCAAGGCTACTTTATAATAAGCCTGTGGCTCTCCAGGGGTCCACAGCCCCCATACTGGGAACTGCTGCTCCAAAGACAGGCATAATTTGTGTTAAATCCAGTGCAAAGACAATATTTTCCTCATACTGTGAACTCTGTTGGCTTCAAACTTTGACAAAAGTTATAAATAATAAATCTTGCACTAAATGGGAAAAAAAGTACCACTTTATAAATAAGGAATGATTGTATCAAGAATTGAGAAATAATTTTATTTCTTGAGTGGAAGTAATTTTGCTTCAAAAAGATGAAGGCGTATGAGGCAGTGTGCTATAACAGAATGAGTTTGATTTTGATTGCTCTACTTTGAGACCTTGGGCAAGTCATTTGTTGATTCATTCCTACTCTCAAGAAACATTTATTTATTTTCTTCTATAGTCCTTTTGTGAGGCAGTTAGGTAGGCTCAGGGGATAGAGCATTGGACCTAAAGTTAGGAAGACCTGGTTCAAAATTGGCTTCAGATACTTATTAGCTGTGTGACCCTGGCCAATCATTTAACTTCTGTTGATCTTAAACCACTGAAGAAGGAAAAGGCAAACCACTCCAGTATCTTTGCCTCTAGATAGTATGTTCCCCACGGTCATGAAGAGTTAGACATGACTGAACCACTAAATGTAAATATTCCATGTGTAGTACAGACTCTGGGTATACAATGCTTAAAAAAAAATGCCATCCTCAAGGAGCATCCATTCTGTGGAGGGCAAACAACATGAACAAAGTAATGTACCTGAGAAGGCACTTTCACCCATTTGTGGGGAGGGGTAGTCTACACTTCTTGTAGCAGGAGGCACTTGAAATGAACCTTGAAAAAAAAGTTAGGAATTGTCCAAGACACAAGTGGGGTATAAGTGCATTTTAACTGTGTAGGACAGTCTATGCAAAGATAAAGATACAGAGAAAAGTCATCAATCGATACATTAAAAAGCACTGATTTAAATGTCTATTATGTGCCAGACACTGTGCTAAGCACTAGGGACACAGGAAGAAGCAAAAGAAATCACCTGCCCTCAAGGAGCTTATGATCTAGCAGGGGAGATAGGACAGGCAAACGGATATATACAAAGAAAGGAATAGGTATGAAAATAGGAGTTAATCAACAGAGGGAATGCACTGGAATTAAGAGGGGTTAGGTAAGGTGAATTAGGGGTAGAAGATAGCTTGTAGACCAGTTTGGAATGATCGTAAAGTATGAAAATGGGAGCAATAGGAAATAAACCCAGAAAGCTAACTAAGGTGGAACCAAATTGCAAAGCGCTTTAGAAGCCAAACTAAGGAGTTGGTATTTCATCCTAGACACAAGACCTAGTCACTAGGGACTTAGTGAGCAGGGTAATAAGAGCTGGGCTTTGGGAATATTACTTTGGCAGCTATATGAAAGAGAAATGAGAGTTGGAAGAGATTTAAAGTAGCGATGCCAGACAATTTAGGCAAGAGGTGATAGAGGCCTTGAACTAGAATATTAATGGAGAGAAAGTGATGTATGTGATAGGTGGTATAAAGTGATGATCAACAGGACTGCAACCTGGGGGCTAAAGGGAGAATGGGAAGCATATAATGATAAAGACTATCTTGTACTCGGCTTCGTCATCCCTAAGATGGGGATTATGATCTGACTCTAAATGTATATTCTTCTATACATGATAACCTCTGCCTTATAATGAGGAGGACCCTGTATGTGTTGGAGAAAGGTTAGTACAATAGATACAAACATTTATGCCTATTAATATAGTGAATATATAAATATAGCATGTATACATTTATAAAATATGTTTGTTTATGCTTATTGTATTAAACTCTTTCCAATGTGTGTTGATATTATAGGGTGTGTGTGTGTGTGTGTGTGTGTATGTGCGTGTGTATGGGAGAGAGAGATAAAGAAAGAGAGAGAGAGAGAGAGAGAGAGAGAGAGAGATGAATGAACCAATTTTGTAAATGAAGCTCCCACTTTGGGAACTGTTTTTAAATTTCACCTGGAACAATGCACGCTTGAAATACTATCTAATGAGATGTCTGTAGTCCTTTGCTTTGTTATTGCAGCATTTATTTATTTTTGTCTGGATGGTGCAAGCAAATTATAATCATAGGAGTATTTGCTTTGTACTTCACTTTTTATAAGTTTTGTTATTTTATTGGTATGCTCTGTTTTTCATATCTCTTGAATTTAGAAATCTGTCCCTCCCCATATTTCCATACACAATGAGTCACCCCTTGTAACAGTACCAAAGAGCATAAGAGAAAGGGGTGGGGCAGTTTAAACAAACTGTCATTACCAAATAAACCAATGATGGTGTCTAAAATCTTCTAACTCCCTCCCCATACTTCTTCAAAGATTGGAAGAAGGTACATTTTCTCTTTTCTTTTTCAAAGCAAGCTTGCTCATCATAATTACATGGTGCAAGGTTTTTGTTTGTTTATTTTTTTCAGTTATACTTCTGTAGTGATTGTTTATATCGGTAATTCTTAAGCTAGAATCCACTGACTACCCCTCACCCTCCCACTGTGTCCATGGATAGATTTTATGAGGCCCATGAACTCAGATGGAAAAAAAAAATCTTCATTTTCACTAATTTCTAAGTAAAATTAAGTATTTCCTTCATTTAAAAAAACAATGACAACATTGTTCTGAGAAGAAACCCACAGACTTTACCAAACTGCTACAAGGATCTATGACAGATAAAAATAAAAATAAAAAAGGTTAAGGACCCCTGTCTATATATTGTTTTCCTGATTCTCCTTACTTCACTTTGCATCTGTTCATTTAAGTCTTCCCCTGGATCTTTCAATTCTTTATATTCATTCCTTTTTACAATGTAATAATATTCTGTTGCATTAATGTATCTTAATTTGTTTTTAAAATTTTTTTTATTTTGAGCTTAAAAAATAAAACAAACATTTTCCACAACTTATTTTTACATTGTCCAATCAATGAGTGTCTACTTGTTTCTAGTTTCTTTGTGTGTGTGTTTGTTTTTTACTATCACAGAATACACAAGCTTTAATTCATGTTGTCTTTTTTACTCTATCTTTTGGCTAAATCTAATTTAGATGTTTTAAAATACCCATCAGTAATCTTTCTATCTTTCCTCTTCTCTTACTGCCTAAAATGGGAAGGATTGATATAGAATAATCCATATTAATAAGCATGATTTGGAGATAAAAGAAAACATGAATAAATAAAAGAGCTCTCAGGAATTTAGTTCTCAAATCATTTCACAAGCTAAATTTAGGAGTTTGATAAATATTGCTAAACATTTTCCAAAATGTCAATTAGCTATAGAGCCCTTTATGAGAGGGGGGAGGGGTGGAATATTTTAATTGGATTCCTTCTAAGTAAAGAGTAGTTATAATATATTCTATGATATCTTTAAACTTTTGTGTGAATTTCTCAATGATGGTATGCAAGTGGGGCATCAAACATGTAGATGGGATATAATTACAGGGTACTAAAGATCACTAAATGAGCCTCATTGCTAATAAATTGCAGACATATGAAAACTGCTAAAATGCTGACTATACATGAGTAGTAATACCTGACCAATAGATTATTGCCTAATACAGGACATATCAATGGCACTTTTTTTCTTTACTATTCTGCTTTGAATGGCAATCAGGCTTTTAATTTAGGTCACTGATGTTGACTTTGGACATGCTTGTGTAGTTCAAAAGGTTGGATATACAGTTCATGAGGTGAACTAATTATTCCTTCCCTCTGGGATATTCTTTAGTACAAAGAAAGAGATAATTAAGTGGTACCCTGCTGTCTGTTCTCTGGTCTTTCCTTCCCTTCATCTCTCTTAGGATCTGTGAGGATTCTTCAGAGAGCTCCTTCAGGAGTTTCTGCCTCACATTTCCATATTCATTATTTATGCATATTATTCTCTGTGCTACTTCTCCCCTGACTTATCTAGAGAGTCAATTATCTCTTTGTATTTTTGAAGATCGATTTCCAAATCATTTTTCTTCCCCCTCACCATTCCCAATCCCTAAAGTCTCTTTTTGCCCTGATACTTCTGCCCCTTCTCAATATCTTCTACTTCCAAATTAAATGATTTATTTATTTTTTATCATATCCCCAAACTGTGCCCATCTTCATTTTCATTTTTCAGGCTTTTGTCTAAAACAGAGGAGTAAAAAACTGTCCAAACCAGATTAAAATGCAATTGCAAAATATTTAACAAAACAAATACAAAGAGAATAAAACATAGATGATATTAATAGTTGATTTCCCAAGTCAGTATGCAACCAGCAAGGATCCTTATGTAAAGTTCAGTTTACATACCATTGCTATTTAATAACACTGGTCTTCAATATGAACATGCCTTATTGGATAACAGAATCTGTAAATTTAGAATTTTTTAACTTGTCTTCATTGTGAAAATAAATCATTAACTTATTGATTAAGAATGAACATCTTGCTACTTTATGTCAAAACATTCAAAAATCACGAAGCTCTGTTCCTATACTCTTCAAATATTTTAATTGTATTCTCACTGACCTTATGAATTCTGCCCATCTAATCCAATTCTTCCATGTCAAAAACCTGACATGTACTCAACCACTCCCATACCCCCAGGTTCTGGTAGACCTGATCTAAGAATATTGTTTACCATTTTTAAATATAAAAAGTTTCATGTGAATTCAGGTTAGGCCCTGGTATTAATTAGGTCATTTGCATATAAATCTATTTACTTCTTGATTCATGCATCCCTCTTTTGTAAATGCCAAAGATCCTTATTCAGATATGTAGGGTAGTACAGTAGAAAGAACTCTATATTTATAGTTCAAGGACCTCATTTAGCAACATAATATTGACCCTTTTAGGGGGAGCTAGGTGGCTCAGTAAATGGAGTGCCCGGCCTGGAGTCAAGAAGATTTATCTTCCCAAGTTCAAATCTGGCTCCAAACTTTACTAGCTCTGGGACCCTGGGAAAGGTATCTCAGTTTCCTCATCTGTAAAATGATCTGAAATGGCAAATCCCTCCAATGTCTTTGCCAAGAAAACCCCAAATGGGACCACAAAGAGTTAGATATGACTAGAAACAACTGAAGAACTTTTATTCCATTTGACAAGTCACTTAAACTCATTGTGACTCAACTTTTAAAATGAGAGTAGACTAACTGACCTCCACACGGTTCTGCAGCTGTAAGTATCTGTTCCTTTGCCCTATGTAGGAATCCAATACCGTAGGATGGAAGAGAACTGCTAGAAATATGTGCAGTTAGTACAACAGGAAAATGAGAGAGAACTTGTATATTGTTAAAGGGTACAGAACACTTTCTAGAACATTTCCATTGCCAGATTCCAGAATACTAACTTCCCTAATACTAACTTAGAATACTTTACAAATATTGGCACAACAAAATCTTTAAACAAGGGTTATGGGATCATAGACAGAGAACTAGAAGGGACCTTAGAAGTCACCTAGTTAGCCAGTGGCTCAGTGGACAGAGCACTGGTGCTAGAGCCAGGATGACCTGAGTTCAAAGTCAACCTTGGATACTTACTAGATGTGTGACCCTGAGCAAGTAATTTATCCTCTGCCTCAGTTTACTCACCTGTAAAATGGGGATAATAATAGTACCTATCTAGTATTGTTGTGAGAATCAAGTGAAAGTATTTGTGAAAGCACTTAACACAGCGCCTGGTCCATAGTAGAGGCACCCAACTACACAACTACCATAGTATGTGCTATATATGTGTTTATTTCCTTCCTTGTACCAATTAGTACAATCCCTTGATAGGGAGAAAGAAAGAGGTGAAGTCTGCAAAGGCAGTAAGTGGTGGGTTCTGTCTTTAAACAGAAGATTTGTTCTCTTAGAGGTCTGATTTAAAAAGAATGGCATTCGATAATGAGTACTTGGTGATCTTGAAAGACAGCATAAATCATCATAGTAAAACATTCACTACCCTCCAGGAAACATGGAGATGTTGTATTTCTTCAAATAGTGCCCTGCTCCATTGTAGGTGCTTAATACATATTAAAAGGAGGTTTTTATTAATTAAATTAATTAATTAAAATGAAAATTTACTATTAATTAAAATTTGTAAGCAAAAGGCAAGTAGAATGACTTTAATATAATTCTATCATCAAGCCTAGGCTGTGAATCTTGGCTAAGGTAAAATATACTTAAAATTTGGAGACTCAGAGAATATATTTGGTGAATTTCATGATTCTAGGAACCAAAGAGCAATGATTTTGGAGGAAGGATTTTTAGATTGGCATAAGTAGTGACACAGGGTGTCAGGGAGTTCAGGGAGTCCAGGAACCCCAATAACCAGAGTCCCTGGAAAGCAGTCTGGAACAAATTCATGGACTCAAGCATTCTATAAGTCAAGGCGGAAAAGATTTACTGTTACTCTATACAGTGGGCAAGAGTTCTTAAAGAACCTTCAACCTCATAGGGGGTATATTATAGTTTATATAAGATAGGCTATAGTATAACATGCACCAAATAGGATAAGTAGGTGAGTTAAGATGGGATTAGGGAGTAGTTAGGGAGTGATCAGTTCTTAAAGGAACATGCACTTTTAATATCTACTGTGCAAGTGTATTGCCCAGAATTTACTGGGAAATAGTTCAAGGGAGGGGCTGCACGGAGGTGTGGTTTTAGGCTTGAAATGTCACTAAGTCAGCTAGCAGTCAGGGCTGACCAAGCTGCCACCCATCAATGTCATGTTTGACAAGATGAATGTTGGGAGTATATGTATATCACAAACTAATGAGGGATTCAGGATGTATATAATGAAAAAGGGAGTATATATCACTGAATCTAGGATACATATGATAGGTATGATGCAGTACACATCTGCTTTAGCCAGTACACAGTTGGATCAAACTATTAAATTCTATAGGTGCAACTGGCTACTGTATCAGAAAGAGAGATAAGTATTTTGTTAGGGCATGCTGCCCTTGAGCTAGAGAGAAACTGCTTGAGATAGTGTTTTGAGGCTAGAGAGAAATGTGATTTTGGAACTGGATGTGATTTTACAAACTGTGGTTCAAGCAGAGGCACCCAACTATGCCTTCAGACAGCATTCTACCTAACATACCTTGGCTAGAAAAAAAAAGAATCTAATAGATGATACATCCAATTCTCTTTGCTTAAAATTTTCCCAAATTTTAGTAGAGAATGTTTGTAAGCTCTATATTAAAAGAAATTTATTCAATATTTAGTTTATATATACATATATATATATATGTATGTATGTATGTATGTGTGTGTGTGTCTTTTCCTTCCTTTCCCTTCCTTCTTTCTTTCTTTCCTTTCTTTTTTCTTTCTTTCCTTTTCCCCACCCTGAAAGACAGAATCTGCCTTTCCGAAAGAACAACAAGCCAAGCTTGCTATTATAATAATGCCATAGAATTCATTTTCAATTTTTTTAGTTATTTTCCCATGTATATCATTTAAGTTGTATTGCATACTCTTTTCCTAGTACTGCTTTATTTTACTATTCCTAATTTTATATATCTTCACTCATTTCTCTGTATTCATAATATTCATCATTTCTTATAGTGATATAATATTGTGTTATATTCATGTATCAAAGTTTCTGACATTCCTGGAAGTAGATGGACATCTATATTATATCCAGTTCTTTAAAATTACAAAGTAATAGTGAGTTCCATATTAACACTGGCATGGTTCCTGTTTATTTGTTTTTTTCTACTTTTAAAAGCTGTATTCATCGTGAATATTTTCCTAGCAAGTGTATTATTTACCATCTATAAGTTATGAAGTTTGCAGGAGAATATACAGAGGGAAAGCAGGATTTCAAAGTATGAGAAATAGAACAATGAACTGAAAACTAAACTGTAGTTAGAAACTTGAGCCCATAAAATTTTGGCTGATATACAGAAATTTGGCATACAGGAAAAGAAAGTAGAAAATAATTGAGAGTGAGGCTGTCTGAAACTGATGAACCATTTCCACTACAAATGCATAAGGAAAAAGCATCTGGCTACCAATGATGGATGATTTAATCAGAAAAGTAAGAATTAGACCAGAAGGAAAGAATATATCCAGGTGGTAAAATATTTTAGGTAGGACAGAAGTCAGGAAAAATTTGAAGTTAAAAAGACAGTATTGGGAGAGTAGACCTTTTAATAACAAAATATTTTAGGTATAAAAAAAGCACTTCATAAACTATGCTTTTAAGTTCTGTAAAAGACATTTTAAAAAATAGAATGGTGTATTGATGTTACTTAAAATCTTTCATTGGAATTTCCAAAAGAAGTTAAGCTTTCATTTGGCTTTTAATTCACAAATTATGGTGAGATGTGAGCCTCTGTCATCTTAAATAGATCACAGCATCCAGGCTTAAACAGTACCCCTTCATCTTTTGCAGCATTTCAATTAATCAGGCATATTTAAATAATATTTAAGTTCTAACAGAAAAATCACAAAAGCAGGAAAATTTGGCTGTGTCACAAGTGCCTAGCCATGACAAGCACAGCAGGAGAACCCGGTGGGAAAGCACTAAATG
>CM053581.1:538792569-538821660 GCA_028627135.1 Pseudochirops cupreus
CCAAAAAGTGACATAGGAGAGAATAGACTGGGGGAGGGGGGAAACATTGGGATGGCTGTCTTGGGGTGGTGGGCGGGGGAAAGACGGGGAGAAAATATGTAACTCAAAAAAAAATTTAATAAAATAAATTTATTATTAATAAAAATAAAATAAAATAAAATAAAAAACAAAACAAAACAATGGGATCTATAACAACAAAAAAATTGAGATTCCCTTGGTCTCAGCTCAACAAAATAGGTAATATTCATTTCTATATGAAATGCCACCTTTTCCTCTTCACTAAAACTGAAAAGCTATCCAGGGGTGGGGAACTGCAGCCTCAAGGTCACATATGGTTTTCTTGGTCCTCGGGTGCGGTGTTTTGACTGAGTCTAAGTTTTACAGAACAAATCCTTTCATTAAAGGGATTTGTTCTATGAAGTTTGGATTCGATCAAAGGACTGTACTTGAGGCTATATGTGGCTAGAGATGCAGTTTCCCCACCCCTCAATCCCTTTCCTCATAGTTATTTGACAAAACTAATTACACATAGGTTCACAGTGAGTGTATTTCAGTACTCAAACAGAAAGGATCTCATTACTTTGTAAGTCCCATCCAAATACACAGATTGGAATCATCTCTACTTAACCATTTTGCCTATATCTTTCCATAAGGTCACCACAGAAATGTCTTTCTCACTTTTTCCTGATATGGCAAAGGTACCAAAGAAGCACTCTAGCTGTCCATCAGTCCTCTCTCTTGTCATGTGACTCAGCCTTCCTTTCCTACCATACATTTTTTGATGACATCTTTTATTTAAGCTCATTTTAGTTACTAATGTATTGTGGGTTGCAACTTTCTTACACCTGCCAGGCATCTCTCTATTGCCCTTTTTGTGGTGTTTATTTTTAACTCTGCAGAGATAGTTATACTTCAGGTCTTGCTCCCATATAGTAATACCTGTAGAATGTTGATATTTAAAAGATAAGCCTTTATTTTCAGGAAAAGATATGGGTCATTAATGAATCCTTACAATTTTCCAGAGGCAATTTAGTTCTACTCTGAATCCTGTTCTTCTTCTAATTAGTTCCTCCTTAGCTTAATGCATAATTTGTCTGCCATGCTTACATTATTTCCAGCTCAACTCACCCCCTTGATTTCCCCACCTTACCCTTCCCTGAACAACCCTCTCCCTTCTAGTTCCAACAGAGTGTCTAATTAGACATCACTTGACTGAGGTCATAAGGGCTGGAAACCTACAGCAATCCCTACCCTTTACCTGGCATTGAAGTTTGTCCAAGTTTCAGCTCAAAGGGAAGTCTGACTTCTCAACAGGAGAAGTAGGGTTCCCACATCTCACATTCACTGGCTCATCATAATATCTTGACTTTTCAAGGATAGTTATTAATTGTATTAATGTTGCTTTTGACTCTAGTCTTGGATTTCCACAAAGAAATAGTGGGGAGAGTGGCAAGAAATTTTTTTTTAATAGCCAATGTACAGATATGAATCAGGTATGGTTTAGGTAGTTTATTTCCATGCAGAAAAGAGAATGCACAGCAGAAAATAATTCTCATGTGACTAGAAAAGAATATAATAAGTTATCATTATTATTCAGGAAGCTAATATTCTGGAATCATTGGGGGCATAAATAGGTTTTTCATAGCTACTCTTTAGCCAGTTCACATTTAACCTTTAACTGAGAGTACAGTTGATCAAAACCTAAAAATTATCTTGTTTTATGGTGGCCCTCTTCCTCCATGCTGTCTTATCCTTTGGTATCAGACTATTTTTTCTGCTGCTGTAATCACAATTGATTACTTCCATAGATGTTATGGCTGCTTCTTTTCTGGCTTCCCAAGACTTCATGACTTTTTATTTCTTCATTATATTTTTAATTATTATTTTAATTATTTTCCAATTACACCTAAAATTTTTAACATTCAATTTTGGAAATTTTGAGTTCCAAATTCTCTCCCTCCCACACTTCTCACACCCATTAATAAGGCAAGCAATATGATACTGAACATGTGAAGTGATACAAAACATATTTCCATATTAGGCATGTTGCAAAAGAAAACACAGACACACACAGACACACAGACACTCAGACACACACACCACAAACAAACAAGAGAACAAGAAAGCAAAAAAAAAAGTCTGATTCCATCGATGCTTAAAATATATCAGTTTTCTCTCTGGATGCTGATAACATTTTTCATCTTGGCTAATTTGAAATTGTCTTGACTCATTGTTTTGATCAGAAGAGCTAAGTCTTTCACAACTGAGATCATCTTTACAATATTGCTACTACTATGTACAATGTTCTCCTGGTTCTTCTCACTTCCCTTTGCATGACTTCATATAAATCTTCCTAGGATTTTCTGAGAGCATCCTTCTCATTACTATGTGTAGCACAATAGCATTGCACCACATTTGTATACCACAACTTCTTCACACATTCCTCAAATGACTGGTATCCCCTAAATTGCCAAATCTTTGCCCCACAAAGCATTTTCTAAACATAATTTTGTACATATAAGGCATTTTCCCATTTTCAAAATCTCTTCAGGATACAAACCTAGTAGTGGTATTGCTGGGTCAAAGGGAATAAATACACAGTTTGATAACCCATTGGGCATAGTTACAAATTATTTTCTAAATGATTGGACCAGTTTACAACCTCAACAACAGTGCATTATTACTGCCAATATCTCACATCTATCTCTTACAGAATCTATCATTTTCATTTTCTGTCCTATTTGCGGCTAATATTTGGCTAACAATATTAATGATTAATAACGAAATATAACTGGCTAATAATTAGCCAATCTGATAGGTGTGAGGTGGTATCTGAGAACTGTTTTGATTTGCATGGCTTTAATCAATAGTGATGTAGAGCTTCTTTTTTTTTTAATGTGACTACTGATAGCATTGATTTCTTCTTCTGAAAACTGACTGTCCATATAATGACATTTATCAACTGTGGAATGGCTCTTATTTTTTATAAATCTGACTCGATTCCCTATATATTTGAGAAATGAAGCCTTTATCAGAAAAAATTACCTGTAGAAATTTTACCCCAGTTTCATCTACTCCTTCCATTTTGGCTACATACATTTTATTTGTGCAAAAGTTTTTTAATTTCTTATAATCAAAATTATCTATTTTACTTCCCATGATTCCTTTTATCTCTTGTTTTGTCATCATCATTTCACTTATCCATGGATCTGACAGGTAAATTTTTCCATACTCCCCTAATTTAGTTATGCTATTACCCTTTATATCAAAATCATTTATCCATTTTGACTTTATCTTGGTGTACGATGCACAATGCTCATCTAGAGCAGTGGTTCTCAACCTTCCTGATGCTGCGACCCTTTAATACAGTTCCTCATGTTGTGGTGACCCCCAATCATAAAATTATTTTTGTTGCTACTTCATAACTGTAATGTTGCTACTGTTATGAATCGTAATGTAAATATCTGATATGCAGGATGTATTTTCATTGTTACAAATTGAATATAACCCACAGGTTGAGAACCGCTGCTCTATACCTAGTTTCTTCCAAGTCATTTTCCAGTTTTCTCAGCTATTTTTGTCAAAGGATGAGTTCCTACCTCAAAGGCTTTGATCTTTGGGTTTATAAAATAATGTAGTACTATAGTAATTTACTTCTCTGTATTGTGTATCCAATCTATTCCACTGATATGTCGCTGTATTTCTTAGGCAGTACCAGATTGTTCTCATGATTAACACTTTGCGGTACAGTAATACAAAACTGCTAGGTATTACTCCGCATTCTTTCTTATTGATTCCCTTGCTAATTTTGACCTTTATTTCTTCCAGATGAATTTTATTTTTTTATAGTTCTATAAATAGTTCTTTGGAGTCTGATTGTTATGGCACTGAATAAACAAATTAACTTAGTTAGAATTCTCATTTTTATTATATTGGCTTGGCCTCCTGATGAGAAATTAATATTTATCCATTTATTTAGACATGTTTTTATTTGTGTGAAAAGTATTTTGGAATTGTGTTTATATTTTGTCTTGGCAGGTAGACACACAAGTATTTTATACTGTCTGCAGTTATTTTATATGAAATTTCTCTCTCAATCTTTTCCTGCTGGGTTTTATTGGTAATATATAGAAATGCTGACCACTTATGTGGGTTTTTTTATATCCTGCAGCTTTGCCAAAGTTATTAATTGTTTCAACTAGTTTTTTTAAGTTGATTCTCTAGAGTTCTCTCAGCATACCATAATACAATCTCAAAGAGAGATAGCTTTGTTTCCTTATTGTCTGTTTTTACTCCTTCAATTTCTTTTTCTTTTCTTACTGATATATAGTATTTCTAGTACAATATTGAATAATAGTGGTGAAAAGGGCCATTCTTACTTCACTCATGATCATATTGAGAAGGCATCAAGTTTATCCCTATTACAGATAATGCTTGCTCTTGGTTTTAGAGAGTTACTACTGATCGCTTTAAGAAAAGCTCATTTTATTCCTATGCTTTCCAGTGTTTTAAATAGGAATGGGTGCTATATTTTGTCGAACTTTTTTTTTCCAGCATCTGTTGATAGAATCATATGATTTTTGCCTTTTTGTTATTGATGTCATCAGTTATGCTGATAGTTTTCCTAATATTGAACCAGCTCTGCTTTCCTGGTATAAAACCCACCTGATCATAGCATATAATCTTTGTGATATATTGTTATAATTTTCTTGCTATTATTTTATTCACAATTTTTGCATTCATATTCATTGAGGGAATTCCATGGTCTTACAATATTCGTAAGGTCACCTGGCCTCACCTCTCTTAAGGTTGGCACTTAGTCATGCAGTTAGTGAAGGAAACAAACAAAAGAGTTATACCCTACCAGACGGAGTCTAAGTAAGACAAGTTTCCCAAGACTGGGTGACAGATCAATATTCTGCCAATCCTCTTATTATTCTTTCTTCAGACACATTTCTAAATAATCTGCATAATACAAAGCTGGAAAGGAATGTAGAGAAGCTGTCCTTCATATTTATCGTGGAGGAGGAGATTATTGTGTAGCTTGAAGGGAGGCAGAAGAAACATCATTAGCCTCTTCTTCTTTATTTTTTGCCAGGAGGTATGATAGGAGTTTGAGTCCAGAAGCTTGGTCACTCTGTTCTCCTGAGAGGGAGGGCATACTAGCTAAAATTATAGCTCTTGAATCCTGTAAGTATTATTAATCTGGAGTATGTATTTTTCAGGTTCGAACTAAATATCTAATTTGTTTTGTTGTTGTTCTTTTGTTTTAATGAGGAAAGGAGGTTTTGTTGTTTTATAGTCATTTCTGACTCTGATTCCTTCTGGCACTTTCTTGGCAGAAATACTAGACTGATCTGGCATTTCCCTTTCAGCTCATTTTATAGATGATGAAACTGAGCAAGTGGGTTTCAGTGGATTGCCCAGGGTTTCACAGCTTGTAAATGTCTAAGGCCAGATTTGAATTCAAGAAGATGAGTTTTCCTGATTCCAGGCCCCACATTCTATCCATTCACCACCTAGCTACCTTGGGGCAAGGAGGACCCCAAGCTTTATATACAAGACTTGTCTTCTTTCCTATCAAACACTAGCTCCACATTGAACACTCATATTAATTATAAAAGAAACTCATTTATCTAGACTGATAATAAAACAGAAATCAGAGAAGTATATATAGGAGAATATATATATATATATATATATATATATATATATATATCAGACAATATATAATAAAGGAATTTTTCAACTGGGAATGAGATAATGCAGCAAAAGAGAGAAGGGGAAGTGAATAGAGCACTGGTCCTGGATTCAGGAGGACCTGAGTTCAAATATGGCCTCAGACACTTAATACTTACTAGTCATGTGACCTTGGGCAAGTCACTTAACCCCAATTGTCCTGCCTTCCCCCTCCAAAAAGCAAAAAAAAAAAATATAGAGATGGGAGAGGAGAGCAGAGGAAAGGAGAGGAAAGGAGAGGAAAAGAGAGGAGAGAAGAGGAGAGAGAGAGAGAGAGAGAGAGAGAGAGAGAGAGAGAGAGAGAGAGGGAGAGAGAGAGAGAGAGAGAGAGAGAGAAGAGACCTAGATCTTACTCAATGGAAAATCACCTCAAGTCTCTACTATAGCAAGTCGGGGATAGGGACATAATGGAGCTCTTCTCATATTAGTTTCTTTCCAAAGTTTATTTACCCATAAACAACAAGCAGGGGGGTTGGTATTGTCCATCTTCTTTTTCCAAAGCTGGAAGTCAGAAGTATCCATAGTGACATTAGGGCCTGAAGAGACTCAAAGACAGTGAAGTGACTGCCAACCCTCATAAGAGTGGAGCTCTCATCTCTCTTGTTCTCTCAAACTCTGACCTATACTTCATGCAGATGTGGGACATTGATCTCTACCAATGAGGAGAGAGTATCATACCAATAAGCTTTCGAATTTGGGTTACAGAAAAAACCATCAGTTTTTATCATGTATCCTTGTAGCTCTGGCCCAACACCTAATGTGAGGGGATTGGTAGGAGTCTAAACCCAACAATGAATCTTGCATAGCCAGAAGCAGGCAGAGAATAGCTGGGTATGCCAAGATTGCAGCGGTGTGGTAACTGAACAAACTAGAAATGTTCCATTTAGAATTCACATAATTAAGTGAATAAAACTGCCATACTGTAATTTAAAATAAATTATATTTTATTAATTAAAAGTAATAACTGTCTTTTCCAGCTACCTTTGGAAAGGAGAATGTATATGTGAATTATTCTTCAAAAGAGCTGTGAATCTATCACCAATCAGGTTGTTTTTAATTCAAAAACAAGTGATTCATATCTCCACACACTTATCCATAATCTAGAATGCCTAACATACATGTTTTGTTATGTTTGGTTTCTCCATACCGATATAACTGAGGACAGACACATGTACAGAGCCTATCAGCTTGTTCATCTGATGCGATTTTCCACATGGATAGCCTGGAAACTTTCTTCCCCAATTACATGTAAAAACAATTTTCAACATTTGTTTGTTTTAAATTTTGAGTTCCAAATTCTCTCTGCCCATCTCTCCCCTCCCCCTTACTGAAATGGTAAAGTTTTTAGAAATACAAAGGATGAGAAATGGAAAAATCACCTCAAAATGTCAATACATTGAAGAAAACTGTGAAAATGCATGCAATGTGTGTAATATCCGAAAACCGCCCATTTCCACAAAAGTGGAGTTGGGGGTGATCTTTCATATATCTTCATTGAAGTTGTATTTGAGCTTTATAATTTTGCTATATTCACTTGTGTGTTTGTGTGTGTGTGTGTGTGTGTGTGTGTGTGCGTGTGTGTGTGTGTGGTTGCTCTTTCCATTTACATCGTACCAGTCATTGTTTTCTTTGCTTTCTTGCTTCACTTACCATCAACTCTTGCAAATATTTATATGCTTTTCTGCATTCATTCCATTAGTTATTTCTTATAGCACAGTAATATCCTATTATATTCATGTACTATAATTGGTTTAGCCATTCCACAACTTGTGGATATCTGCTTTGTTTCCATTTTTTTTCTATCACCAAAAGTGCTGCTATAATATTTTGGTGGGACTTTCTACTTACTAATCATTTCCATGGGATATAAGCCCAGGGATGGAGCTCCTGGATCAAAGGTAATGGCCATTATAGTCATTTGATTTGCATAGCTCCAAATTGCTTTTCTGAAATGGTTGCAACATTTTGTTTCTCTATCAACACTCTATTAGTGTGTCTATCATCATGCAACTGCTCCAACATGGACCATTGCCATTTTTTTGTCATCTTTGCCAGTTTTCAGAGTAGAAAGTAAAATTGCAGGGTAGTTTTGATCTGTGGAACTTGGTTACAGAGAAAAGCATCAGACTTTTAGCCTATCCACATAGCTCTAGCTTTACATCTATTTGACAAGGGATTGCAGGAGACTAAACCCGACACTGAGTCAAGAGCCAGAAGCAAATATAAGATATCTAGGCTTGCCCACGTCTCCAGTGGTTTGGTAACTTGACAGGCTCCAAGAGGAGGCTGGGAACTCTCTCACTCCATAATCATCAACAAAAGACTAGCCCAAATGATGTCAATGCTCTGTTTAGATTTCACATAATTTTTGTTAAGCAAATAATACATAACCACAATGCCATTTTTGAGCATGAACTTGGTGGGACCAATGGTATAAAAACTTTAGTTTAGCTTATCTATTCTCTTTTGCCTCCTGTCTTCAGAGATCCAGGTTATATAGGGGAAAGTAGTGGGGGAAATGTTTGTATCTTTCATCTCACTAAATCTTTGAAATAAATATCCCTTTAAAAAAGGCAACTTATGTTGTGTTAAAAATGAAACTATGATTAGTGGCCCCAAGACCACTTATCTATTTGGGTTCCATCTTCTTCTCTTTATTTGATGAGTCCATCACTCAATGGTGTCTAATGCTGTAAGAGAAGGGGCCATAGGCCTTCTCCCTTCTGTGACCATGTGGTCCCAAGGTACAGGACTTGTTCCTTGGTCTCTGAGTTTGTTCTTTTCCCTTTTAGATGAAGAAGATTGGAGCCATGGCACTATATGAGTTGGAAAAGTCAGGAGGGTGCTTCAGCATTCTGGCATTCCAAAGTCTGGATTCGAGAGTTACTGCATTATTTATGCCCTAAAGAACAGGGAGTGACTTTCAAGAGTCCTCATCAACAGGACCCCATCTTAGTGGTGACTGAAACGAGGACTCATCTAGCAACAATGGCATCATAGAACATGAACTTGGTGGTACCAGTGGTATGTAGGAACTTAGCTAAATTGAGCCTACTTATTTTTTCTCCTTTCCTGTTTTCAGAGACCAAAGTTACATAGGGGGAAGAGCATATGTTTATATGTTTTGTCTCATTAACTCTTTGAAGTAAATATCCCTTTATAACAGGTAACTAATGTTAAGTAATAAAATAGAACTGGCATTAGTCACTGGGCCTTGACAATGGGGTGGCAAGGTTGAGAGGAAGGGGGGACACAGCTAGTGGGGTACTTGAACCTGATAGCAGAAAAGAGATACAGTCTCATACATTAGGTTGCCCAGGAATCCCCTGGTACCATACCCCTTGAATCCTGACGCAGATAAAGCAGCATGGCTCTGGTATAATGGGCTGCAGGGTATCCCTTCACTAATATTCTCCTAATATGCCTCACCAAAGACAATAAGAGCTTCTGAAGTCAAACATTAAAATGAAATGATATTAAAAAAGAAAGATCTTTGGGAAATGGTTGCTCTGTAACTAAACCTGGGCTGTTATTTATTGTAAGGAAAAGAGAGAAAAATGAAAGAAAAAGTATTATAATAGGTAATAGTTATAGATAGATGGATAATATACTTAAATATAAAAACCAACTGATGAGATGATAAGAATATAGGGTAATTGTGTCACCAAACTGAATTAATACTAAATAAAACATTAATAACTTTATTCTTAATTTAAAAGTAAAACTTGAGACCCGTATAGCTCACTCAAAGACAGCTTACTACATTTTTAAGTTTATTTGTCTTCTGCATTAAGTTATAAACAAAAGAACGTGTGTGTGTGTGTGTGTGTGTGTGTGTGTGTGTGTGTGTCTATGCAGGCATGAATCCACATATTCTTATATCTTTAGAAGAAAGCATTTGTTTAGTGACAGTTTTGAGGCATATAACTGGAAGCCAAGACTGCTAAAAATTGTTTCGTTCTCATGAGACAGAAATCAGTCAGGAGGGCAAATAAATGAAGAGATGAAAATGAATGAAAAAGCATTTATTAAGCACCTACTAGGTCTCTTACAGCTGATAATTTTGAGCAGAAATCCTAAATACTGACAGCTGAGATTTCCTCAGTGTAGAACACTTTATGATAAATGCTCCTGTAAAAAGTGTATTATCATTCTTCACAATAAAATATTTATAATAGAACTTTGCTGGGGCCTTGAGACACAGGGAAGTTTCAGTGAAGTTCAAGCATATTCTCTCGCTTCTCCACCCTGCACTGAGTGGGCTCCACCTGTCTTTGTAAGTTGTTGAGCTTCCCCACTTCTAGAAACAACTCTTCTCCCCCAGCCCAGGAATAGACCTGCAATACTTTTTCTTTCCGTTTAGTCACAAACTTCCTCCTACCTCAAATGACCTTTCATCTTTTCTCTGCTAATTTAAATCCCACCCATGTTTAAAGCCCAAATGAAGACCGGTCTTTTGTGTGATGCTTTCTCTGATGAGACCAATCTACGCTGACTTCTCTCTCTCTTCTCTGGAGGGATGCCTACAGTATTTCTCTATACTAGGTAGCTAGGGGGAGCAGTGAATAGGGCCCTGGGCTTGGAGTCAGGAAGACCCGAGTTCACATTTGACCTCAGACACTTACAAGCTGTGTGTGACTGACTAGTTGAACTCTTGAGGGCTCCCAAATGAGATAAAATATAATTGGGAAATGTTTAAAAAAATAAACAAAAATATTGCACAACATAAGTAATGTTATTACTTGGTTTTCTAAATCAATATGCAGGTAGGGATTCATTTCCATTTGAGTCTGACACCACCATCCTAGGCCTACCATCTGTTCTGTCTCTCTGGCGGGCAGAGTCAAGAACAGTTAACTGAACTATTGACAGAACATGAGGACCTATTGGTCTTTCTGTCTTTCTATTGTACTCTTAGGATCTCTAGGCTTTCACATCTGCCTTACAACTGAAGATCCTTATATTCTCTTCTTTTGTTTCTTTTATTGTATACCCTAATTAGAGTGTATTTCTTTATAGAAGAGACAGTCTAGCTTTTACTGTTTGTGGCACATTGCTTGACTCTTAATAAATACTTACTCAAATATTTTTCATTCATTCAGTCACATAGATCAAGGTTTCAAGTCACCAATTATACCAGTCACATAGGGTTGGAAAGTGGGAGAGAGGAGATCTAGCAGGGATAGGGAAAGAGTTCTAGGGTTATGGCTTAGGAATGATTACCAAGCAGATCAGAGATACACAAGCCCTGAATGATTCTGTGTTCTCAAGGAATTATATTGCCCTAGTTCAAGAAGTGAGATAAGGCATGCTTCTCCAGATTGAAGACTAGCCCCAAGTGCCCACTTCTAAAATGAGACTGGTGTGGTTGAAAATCATCCCACAGACATGGCAAGAAGGTGATCTCTTTGTTGGATCGGTTTCCAAGATGGTCAAAGTGGACTCACTAGCTGTGTTCAGGTTTCAAGAGCTTAGGGAGTATAGCTCATGCTTTGCCTGAAGCTTGGGTGTTGGCTCATTCACTGCACCTTCTCCATAGTGGGGAACTACATTAGAGGGAGGGGCAGTGTGATCTAATACAAAGAGCAGTGATATTAGAATTAGAAGAAACCTGGTCAAATATTAACTTTTTCTCCTACTAGTTGAGCGACTGTAACAAAGTGGCCACACATTTCTGAATTTATGAATTCTCATCATGTAAGGGGACATACTAATACTTGTGCTAACTATCTGACAGAGGAGTTTTCAGAAAAAAAAAAACCCTTCCTAAACGTAAATGTTTAGCAAGAATCTGGCCATGCATCAGGATAACCATAGAAATTCAGGTGTGTACCCTGGATTGAATAAGCTGCTGAGGTTAGGAACTTGGTGAAGGCTTTGGGGATCGCTCTCAAAGAGTTCTGAGTGAGATACCTGACGAAGAATGAGGAAAGCCCAACCCAGGTATGCTTAGCCCTAACTCCTAATCCCTGCCCCTATGCCAGTTAGACTAGTTCATTTTTTTTCTTAAAAGGAATGGAAGCTGTCCTTGAGATTGAATTATTTTAGGGGATTAAAGGTTTACTTCCTGGTCTCTTGATCCAAAACTCCCATGAAAAATTCTAGGTATTCTTTGATTCTTGGCTTGGGGATCATGATGGGCTTCTCAGTCAAAATAGCTTCAGGTAACTAGATCACCTCAAAGAGTTGCTCACTGCATATCCTTATTGACTACCTGCCTACTTTGGCTACATAAACCTTTTTTTATTAAATATTCAATGACCTATGAATGTCTTATTTCATCCCAAGGTTGAACACAATGTCATGGGACTGGCCTAAATCAAAACCAACTCAGAGGACAAGAGATTTTGGAGAGTCAAGTAGTTAGCATCTGATTTGTGTTTCTCTAATCTCCAAAGAATCAGGAACAGGTTTTGCCATTTCAGCATGGGCTGCTTCTGTTAACAACACAGTTGAGGTGAGGCAAAAATGACTGTGAGCTGAGCCTCCCAGAGCAGGGTGGATGAGATGATCCCTGCTTCTGAGAAGGCAAAATCCCCCTCCCATAACTCTGAGGCTGGGAGAAGACATAGTTGACTCCCCTGTGGCACCTGGAGACACCCATCATCATAGACTCATAGGACCCCCTCAGCAATACCCCTTCCTTAAGTCTTGTAGTTTCTTCCCGTTCCTTTGCCACTGGTTACTCTGGTGTTATATAGGATGACATAAAGACCACCACCATTAATTTGTGCACTCTTACGTAGGCTATAGTAGTTGGGAGCCTAGTGCCTAGGAAGATACGATAGGCCATGTTACAAAGACAGACACCAGGTAGGGAAAGAGTGGAGCAGTGAGCTCTTGTCTGTAACTGCCAAACCTGGTGCTGCTTCTGACAGTTTCTCTCTCCACTACCCAAGATGGCAAGGAAAGAGAGATTGACATCAAAATAAAGAGAAATTTATAAGCTGGACCTTCCTTACTAGAAGCACACACATACATGAACACACTTGAACACATGTACACATATGCATGCACACACACACAGAGATATTAGAAGAGGGGATCACACTCTTACATTTGTATCATAGTAGGCCTTTGAGTAGAGTGCTGTCAGCACAAATAGGAACTGGACAATTAAAGATAACATTAGTCTCCCAACTCATTACACTATATTGAGATTCTCTCTCTCTCTCTCTCTCTTCCTTTCTCTCTCTCTTTTTCTCTCTTCCTCTCTCTCTCCCTCTCCCTCCCTCTGTCTCTCTCCCTCCTTCCCTCTCTCTCTCTTTCTCCTCCCCCTTTCTCTCCCCCTTTTCTCTTTTCTTCCCCTTTTGTCACTCCTTCCCTCTCTTTAACATATATATGTATCTTTTTGTGTGTATGTGCGTGTGTGTGTGTGTGTGTGTGTGTGTGGAGAGAGAGAGAGAGAGAGAGACAGAGAGGTGTTATTTAGTCATTTTCAGACACGTCTAGCTCTTTGTGACCCCATTTGGGGTTTTCTTGGCAAAGATAATGAAGTGGTTTGTCAGGTTTCTCCAGATCATTTTAAAGATGAGGAAACTGAGGCAAACAGGATTAAGCGACTTGCCCAGGATCACATAGTAATTAAGTGTCTGAGGCCACATTTGAACTCCAAGCCCAGTGCTCTGTCCATTAGACACCTAGCTGCTACACACACACACACACACACACACACACACACACACACACTAACACTTATACTCACACATTCTCGTTATGTCTATACACACAAATGTATATATGTCTTCCTTCCCATTGTCCTTCCTCTTTTTACTTCTCTTCTCTTCTCTTCTCTTCTCTTCTCCTCCCTTCATTTCCCTCTCCCTTTCTTTCTAAATATACATACACATGGTTAGACATAGACACACATACATACACACTGTATTATATGTCTATACACATGTATGTATGCATGTATGAATATATATATATGTACAGAAGAACAGCTCATTAAAGTTAGATGAGTGTTCTAAGGGACAAAACTTTTACATCTATATTAAGACAGTCCTGAAATAGTTATGCTAAGACTTTTCACTCTAGGCTTTTAGTTATATAAGAGATTTAACACTGGGAAAGGAGTCTAAAGTTGACATCAGTCACGTGTGTGTGTGTGTGTGTGTGTGTGTGTGTGTGTGTGTATTACACTGGCAATAGTACTGAATATTAACTGACAGAAGGATGTCCATATGTCTACAGTTTTGCTAGTTTTAGTCAGTTCCTTGTCAGGAACATGTATGAAGAACAAAGCACAGACTATGGAAAGGGGAGAAAAGGGAGGAAGGACCTTAGAAAAAGGGATGTTTTTAGCACTATTATCAAAGATGACCCTATTGTCCCCTAAGCATTAGGATGTATATATGCATGTTTTTGTTTGTTTGTTTGTCTTACCTGGTAGTGGTAAAGATGTATTCTGTACTAAATCATCCCTGTTCTCCTGCTAAGTCCATCCTGAATAATGACCACCTTGTATGATTTGATTGTTAAGGGATAGGAATCCTACTTATGCCAGAGAGATTTTTTTCAATTATAGTTATTAATCAATATTTTAAAGATAAGTTTTGAGAGAAAGTTATTGTGATTTTGGCTGACTTCAAAGAAGAAGGTAAGTATAAGAAACTGTTTCTCCCACAATCTTACAACTCAGAAGGGAATCCATTTTCCTCCCTGAAAGTACAGAACATGAAATTTAATTACAGAGAGAGGGAGAACAAAAACACAAAATTCCTTTGTCTTTTGCCTTTGAACATCCTTCCTCTTCCTTCACAATGGAGAAAGTATACTATTAGGAAACTTTTCTTGCTGTGCTACTCTTTCATGTTTTAATATTTCATCAACTTTGAAATATTCTAGTATGAGTTTTCTTTTTTATGTGTAGTGATTAATAGAGCAAAGTTCACATTTTTCTGGGGACATACAGTGAATGAAACACATTAGCTTTTCCATATGTTGTTTTAAAGATTCTAAAATATTCAATTTGTTTTCATTAATGTTTAATTGAAAATCTTAATGCGACAATTTTTCAGTAAAATTGATTAGCATTTCCTTTGTGTGTTTCTATCCTTCTCATCCTCCCCCAATTCTAATGAGTTAACATTTCAACATTAAGTTTCTGGAATTCAGTACTTAGTCATTTTTGTTTTATCATAAGCATCATTTATTTACCTAAGTGCATGTAGATAAGTAAACATTAGTCAAAAAGACTTTCAGTAACACCTCATCTATCTGTTACCATCAGGGAATAAAGGGGTCCAAAGAAGCAAAATTGGAAGTTAATGTCTTTAAGAACTTGAGATTTAAGAAAAATAACTGTCTCAGTTTATTCATATATGAAATGTTGTAGTTAGATTTAACGGCCCTAGAATTCCTCCTAGATCTCAGTCTATTTTCCTATAAAGTCTTCCTAAAATGTATCACAGATGTCCTTGCCTTAAAAAACAGAATATGCACACCATAGTTCAATCTTTTCCAGATAACTTAGGGTTCTCATATGAAATGGATATTATACAGGGTCATGACCTCTGAAGCTACGGAAATGTGAAGTTCTGGGTGACCATACACAAAGAGACCCTTCACTATCTTGGTTGCCTATATAAATTTTGTTTTTGTTTTCATTTCTTGCCAGGTCCTTTTTGTCTAATCACTGCATCCTGGGCAGAATAAAAGTTTATTGGCAGTAACCTGCTTAACAATACTAGATAAATCAGTCACTTCATTATTTGTGTTTTTTAAAAAAATGCAAAATCCACAGGCTCCAGATGTAACGATGGCTCCACTCTTTTCCAATGGAAAAAGGTACATGGGATTTGTGTCAACTATTATTTTGGTGCTCAGGGGCTGTTTTGTGTTTTATAGTCATTACCATTCCAAAAAAATTGAGTCTCCACAACTCTGACTTCTGTTTAAATGGAAGAATTACTATATATAGTATACTATAAATAGTATACATACTATACATAGATCCTGTCCTATAGGAAGCAAAATAAAACATCTTTTGGTGACAACAGACACCTGTATCTATAGCACATAGAGAAGAAAAGAAATATCTATTTTATGAATCAATGGCCAAAATATATCGATTGAGAAGAATTAGCATTATTAGCAAGTGAATTGATGTTCTCTCTACTGATAATTCATTTTTTGAGTCATTTCATAAATTTCATTGGTAGAGATAGTTTCTTTACCTAGGAATTCCCTAAATCAGTGAAATTGCAGTCCTTGATCCTGGCCCTGATCCTGTCATTAAATGGATGAATTCTGTCCTTACTGGTTGGTGAAATTATTTTATTGAATTTTACTCCTGTTAAATCTTCTGTACTCAGAATAGTTTAATTTATATTAAGGAAATCTCTGTGGATCTGGCAGGTTTATCATCTATCACAGGATGACTTTAGATTAGATACTATCTAAGGTTCATTTTAGAGATAAAATTCTATGATTATATACAGACCAATAATTAGTTGCTTCTTTAAAAGAAATGAACTTGATGTGCTTAGTACCTAATAAAGAGAGGTAACCCAGTGAGATCACGAGTCTAAGTCTGAATACTTATGTGTTGAACAGAGACCAAGTGGCATAGATAGTGTATGGTTCTGCACAAGGGCATCCACCTCCATTTCCTCACCAACCACCTCTGGTTATGTGTGTTTTATTTCCTTACAATATTTTGAGATGGGTGGCACATTGGACAGCTTCCTCTTAGAGTGACTAGAGAAGTGATCTTTACTATGTGATATCATGGGTAGAATGCCAGACTTGGAACCAGAAAGACCAGATTTTAACTCATCTCAAGTAATTCCTCGCTATGTGACCCTCCCTTGTCAAGGGACTTAACTTTTTTTTTTAAGCTTAATTTCTTCATCTGTAAAATGGGGATAATGAAAGCGCCTATTTCACAGGTTTATGAGCCTTAAACGAGGTAATTTATAAAGTGTTTTGCAAAACTCAAAGCACTTGTAAATGCTAGCTTTCCCCTTCCTTTGTCTCCTCCTACCCCTATTCATCATCGTGATCATCAGTCATCATCATAATCCATCATCATCATCATCATCATCATCCATCATCATTATCATCATTATCCATCATCATCATCATCATCATCATCATCATCATCCATCATCCATCATCATCATCCATCATTCCCATTTACAGATTAGGAAACTAATTGAGGAAACTAAAAGTTTAAGTGGCTACCTGAGGTCATACAGCATCTGACTTCCAGTCCAGTACTCTTTTCACTATATTCCACAAGATATATAGGAAAGGATGAATGGGGTGAAGGACTTGTGCCATAGGAGTGAATCTGGGTACTTGAATGCGGCACAGAGGAACCTGGACTTGAATAATTTGGTAACGGTCATTCACCATAGAGCTTGAGATGGGGAGAGTAGTTAAATTCAGTTTCATGTTGGGAGAATTCCAAACAGATCTAGTGTTTTATCAGTGGGGAGAAAAGGCATAAATTTCTCTGTTCAAACAAGGCCTGGGGACATTGAAAGCAGAGACATACTACATAAATACTTTGGGTAGCTAGGTTGCACAGTGAATAAAGTGTTGAGCCTGGAGTAGGAAAGACTCATCTTCCTGAGTTCAAATCTGGCCTCAGATACTTACTTATCATGTGATCCTGGGCAAGTCACTTTACCCTGTTTGCCTCAGTTTCCTCATCTGTAAAATGAACTGGGGAAGGAAATGACAAACCACTCTGGTATCTTTGCCAAGAAAACCTCAAATGGGGTCACAAAGAGTCAGACACAACTCTCATGACCAAACAACTAACAACAGAATAAATTGATTAAACCAAGTTTAAGCAAATGAGGATTCATATATATACCGCTAAGAGGCACTTTATGATTTCTTTGGAGATGATTGTTAAAGTGTAAGAATTAGAAAAGATTTTTTTTTTTACCTTTAATAGCAGAAGATAGCTCAGATTTTAAGTTTAACAGAGGAGGAATGTCTGAATTTTTATCACTAAGATGAAAAGTCATGTGACATTATAGTCAGGGGAGGATGAAATAAGTCTAGTTTGCAGTATCTATGGTGATGTGATGTTCTATACTTGCCCAGAGAGAATGAATAACCTGGGTTTGAAAGGTTGGAAATCATAGGCTTTCAACCTTAGAGCTTCAAGGGATCTCAGAGACCATCTAAACCCAAACTATATTGGAACAGAAATCCATTGTAGAATATATGATATCATAGTGAGATCTTAATTGTTAGAAGCTGAGTTGATGATTTTTTTTCATAATTTGGAGTTCAGAGTTGAGGCTTATGATGAAGTTCGTCTTACAGCTCAAATATTGCCTCCTCCCCCCAACATACCTACTCAAAGTTCAGATAAAGGTTATCGGATAGCTTACAAAAGAAAAAAAATTCCCATTCTCTGAATTTCTGTTAGAAAATTGTGCATATATGAAACTGGAGCCATAGCTGTGGTGGTACAACCAGGTCTTTTTCCTGGAATGCGAGATTTAATGGGTGCTAATGGCACTTTTAATTCTTCAGCAGCATAGAAATAACAGAAATTAACTCTCCATTAACAATAATAATTTAAATAAAATCCTACTAAGTGTCATGTTGAAGTAAGGTCCTTCCCAGATGAACCAGGGCCACTGTGATATAATGAAAGAACACTAACTCTCAAGTTGGATGTCATGGGGTCAAATGTGGCCTCTGACCCTTACTACCTCTATGCTCTTGGCAAGTCACTTAACTTCTTGGTCTCTGTTTCCTCACTTGTACAAAGAGAGGGATAGACTAGATGGCTCTGGGGTACCTTCTAGCTCTACATCTATGAACCTCTCAGCAGTGAACTCATGCTGGTGTCCCAGTTTCTGTCTTCCTGTTCCCAGTTGTAATATCTGACCCAAATGTCTCTACTATCTATGAAGGAAATGGTCACCTAAGTATCTCATGCATGCCACTTCCTTTGGGCATGGTTGGTGGTACTTGACTCACCACAAAAATGACAAATAATAACTTGGTGTAACTGCTCTGTTTTTCAGTGAGCTGATTTTATTGATTATATTGAGAACAGGGACATATTTAGCTATACAGACAATGTGCAGAATGTTAGAAATGAAATAGAAAGGTTGATTCCTATTTGCTTCTTTGCATAATATAGAGAACCTTTGTCCTTATTATGGCTATTCTAGTCAAAGCCACTTAAAGTACCATATTAATTGGAGGCTGATGACTGTTGTTTCCCATTTTTATTTCTCTTCCTCTCCTCACCAAAAATTCTGGTGGGAGCTCTCCAACTGTGTAGGCTGCTACAGCCAAAGTATTTGGAAAATACTTTTCAATTGCCTGGACTAAACCAGTGATGCCTCTCTTTTGCTCTGGGGAAAGTGGCTACCAATCATGACATATCCTGTTGATCTGACTTTGGAGAGGTTAACAGCTCCAGAGAAAAGCAGCATTTAGTAGAAAAACTAAAGAAGGAAAAGGAGAATATTCCAAAAACATTAGAGATGAGCTAGAAGTATATAAAAAAGGGGATCATTTAAAATGTATTTTCTTTCTTTAAAATGATTCAAGTAGAATCTGCATGATTGGCTAGTGGAGCTTAGCTTTATGAAGGATGTAGCATCATTGATTGGAAGTTAAAAGGGACTATCAAGGTCAATTAGTTAAATTCTTTTATTTTAGCCATGAGGAAACTGAGGTACTGAGAACAAAAGTCACTCAACTAGTGCATAGGAGAAGCCAGAGTGAAACGGAGGTCCTCAGATCCCAGATCCAGCCCTATTTTCTCTGCCTTGATATATGCTGCATATGACCTAAATTAATTAATATTCAAATGTTTCTCTAAATCTATTTGGTAAGAATTAATCATTTCTGTGGTCCTAAGAACCTTCTGAGAGTACTCAAGGTTGACCATGATATTAAGGTAAGCTCAAAGATTTATGACTGAATGGCATCTTTGATGCCATACTTTCATTGTACAGATGGAGAAACTGAGGATAAAAAAGTCAAGTGACTTGCAAAATCATACAATTAGTATTGAAGCCAGAGCCTATATATATCTCATTCTTTAAGTTGGCACTTCTAGATTGTGAGCTCAATGAGTATAGAGACCATATGCATATCTTCTCTACTGTCTATCAAGGAAATGGTAGTTACATATTAGAAATTTGGCAAGTGTGTGTATAATGTGTATGTATACGTATAATATATGTATATATATTCATACATATCACACACACACACACACATATATATGTATATGTATATGTGTGTGTATATATATATATATATATATATATTTACCTTTGTGATAAAACAGACCTATACTTGTTGAATGATTGCTAGCAGTTCACCAGGTTTTTGGTGGGGGGACAAAGAGGAGGGAAGGAAAGGGATGAGGAGGAAGGAGAAGGGAAAGGATGGAGGGGAATAAAGGAGAGGGAGAAAGGTGCAGAGAGAGGAGATGGGACAGGTAGAATGAGAAGAAGGAAGAGGGAGACAGCAGGACTAAAAGGTTGAATGTAGATTCAGGACACCATAGGTAAGCCATGGTGCTGGCAGCTCAGAGTGTCAAATTCCAAAAATGATAGTAAAATGCTAGGTTCACAAAAGCTCTTCTTTTGATATTTTTCTTCTCAAAGCCTCATACAATAACTTTAAAAAAAAATATTTACTTTTAGTGTACAACATTCCTTTCTACAACTTTTTGATTTCCAAATTTTCTCTCCCCCTTTTCTCCCTCCCCACCCATAGAGGCATGCAATCCAATAAAAGTTCTACAAATACATTCACATTAATCATTAGTCAAGTTGTGAGGACGAATTATAACCCATGGAATGAATAACAAGGAAGGAGAAACAAAACAAAACAAAATGAAAAAGAGAGAGAGCAAGTAGTTTGCTTCAATCTGCATTCAGACTCCATAATTCTTTCTCTGGATATGGATAGTTTTTTCCATCATAAGTCCTTTGGAACTATCCTATAACCTCACACAATAACTTTTAAATCTAATTGAACCATTGGTACTAGATTGGAAAAGTCTAAAGGACATGGAATGGACACAGAGGTCTATAATGATTGCATTTTCCCCACCAAAATATTAAGAGATGCTTCCTGGAATGATGAAGTGCTAGGAATATAGTTTTAAAATTACAGATATAATTCAATGAACCAGTAGATAACTGAACAGCTTGTTTTCATGTTACTGTAAATCTTCCCCATTTTATATTTTTTTCCTCTAAGAGTCATTGACAAATTTAAGAATTGAATGATGTAAATTTCATCCCTTTCTCTATTTCTTTTCCCCTGTGGAGGAGCTAATAAGCACTGAAATAGCCCCCTCCCCCCAAAAAAGGCAGGGAGCAGAAAGAAGTATTATTGAAGGGCCAGATAATCAAATTTATGAGAAATCTAATAATCTCACTGTAGTATTAAATTAAGCCTCATTCTCATCATTAATAGAAAGTACATGACTTTCACCAGGCATACCTAGGGCTCAAAGATACCAAAGAATCCTGACTCATGGCTGCTCTTATTACACTGGCTTAGCTAAATAAACACAACTCTTGGGAAGGCAAAATTCTAAGCATTTAACTCAAAGCTCCAAGTGCTTTTTAAACAGTACTGGATGTTTGGGTCTTTCCAAGTACCCACCACTGGAAACTGCATTAAGCATAAACATTAGGGAAGTTTTATTGTCGGTGACTGCCATGGTGGAACAAATAAACAAGGGCAATTATGGGAGGAGTATTAAATTTTATTTAGAAAAGTCATTTTGCCTTTTATTACTATTCTTCCTCTGTAGATTTTCACTCTACTTTCTTTTTCCTGTATCTTCCCAGTCTTTTCTCAGTCCTTAGCCTACCCCCACCCCTGCCCACTCCCACTCTATTATCCTCTCTTCCTTTGGCATTTTCTCCATTTGTAAGATGAGTTAGACTCACTGATCTCCAACTCTTCTTATAGTTCTGAAATACTAGGGGTGACTCATGTTTAGACAATTAATTAAATATCTAAAGGGAATTTGAGAAGATGCTGAGCTGAGGACGAAAAATATTACATATCCAGAAAATGGGAACAAAGAATAGAGCCAAAGGCATTAGAATTATTACTCCTGAAGATGATACTTAGGAATAATAAGATAAGGATTTAAATTTAAAATCTAATCACCAGCACTATCCCCCCATTTCACAGATGAGGAACTGAGGCCCTGAAAGCTTAGGTGACTTGTCCAAAGTCACACAAATAGGTAGCAGAGCCAAGATTTGAACCAAAATTCTCTGACATCACCTCTAATACTCTTTCCTCTGAAGTAAGTGGACTGCCTTCCAACAATGACTGTTTTTAGCAAATACATATTGATTGCCTCATGTGGGCAAGAAGGTGTTGGATTTGCCTCCCAGTTTACTAACTCTTTCATTCCAGTTTAGTAACTTCAACTCTTTAAACTCAGTTTCCTCATCCATACTTTGTTTCATCTGATTTACAGGTATGTGTGCTAACATGAATCATAATTTTTCCACAGTTTAACATATGATCTTGGAGAGTTGCTATGGTAGGGGGAAAAATACCATTACTTTTTAGTTAACCCAGTGAAGAGCTTTCCACACTTAGGTAGACTGGTCCTCAGGTAACAGATAACAGTTAATCAACAGGCCCATACTCAGTAACTGTCAGTGTGGTAGGACCTCTCAGATCTCAGATCTCAAAGGCCCAGCCCTTGAGAATTCAGCTACCCCCATACTATGATGAATTCTCTCATAGCAGAACTTTAGTATATTCCATATAATGAACATAATCACATTTCATCAACCTGAATGTATTATGGAACAATGAAGTATTATTACAGGCCCTTAAGATGATTGATTTGGCATTTGTGTTTTAGATGGTCCTAGTCCTTGCTAGACAATATTCTTCTGCCTTAGAGCTAGCAAATCATTCCCTTTTACCTCTTAATATCCTCTTTTAACCTCTGCCATTTAGAGGCACTGCCTGCCTAGGTGAAAAATCCATCTTGTATTACTTTTTCTATGTAGTTCATCTTCCTGAGTTCAAATCCACCCTCAGATACTTACTAGCTGTGTGACCCTGGACAACACATTTAACCCCCTTTGCCTCAGTTTCCTCCTCTGGAAAATGAGCAGGAGAAGGAAATGGTAAATTATTCCAGTATCTTTTCCAAGAAAACCCCAAATGAGGTCATGAAGTGTCAGACGGAACTGGTTTGACTAAACAACACCTCCCTATGACTCCTAGTTCCTATCTTTCTCCAACTCTTCCATTATATCTTCTGGATTTGGGAGTCTATTGTTATCATACTCCACTTTAACTTTGAATACTTCCTTTTATGCTCTCCTCTGCCTTCTAAAAACTGACTTTCTCTTTAAGACTCTATATCCCTCATCACCGTGTCCAGTGCTGGACCTTTCTTATCTCACAAGGGCTGAATTATACAACAATGGAAGCAACATTTCTTGTGTCTACTGTGTGAGAGGCACTGAGCACATTAAGATTAAAATTAAATCCCTCTGGCCTAGATGAGTCAGCCTGATCCTTGCTCCCCCCTGACATTTTCAAATACTTTCTCGGGTGTCATTGCCCCTTTATAGACTCTCTTTGTTTTATGATGGTCTCTGAAAGAGAGAACAAGAGAAGATGAACCTAAATGTTAAATTATATATGTGATTTAATTATAATAGAATGTAAGAAATTATGTGTAACCAACTATATATACACAGGGGGTCTCAAAAGTCTAAGTAAACTTTGGGGATACTGTGTATATGGGCAACATATACATTTATCAGTCACCAAGAATCAATCAAGCTTTTACTAGATGCCAGGCAATGAGAGAGAATGCAAAGACAAAGGAAACAGTTCCTGCCCTCAAGGAGCTTACATGTAATCAGAAGATACACCAACATGCTTGGGAAGTGCTTAATAATTTTTTTCTTCAGTCATTCATATATTTATGTGTGTATGCATATATATATATATGCGCACACACAGACACAGACACACACAGACACACACAGACACATATATATGTGTATGTGTATGTATGTATGTGTGTATATATATATATATATATATATATGTATATATATATATATATATATATATATATATATATATCATGTCGAAAGAGAGAGAGAGAGAGAGAGAGAGAGAGAGAGAGAGCGCTACCTGTAGCCATAAGACAGGGATATGAGGCTTCCTTAATTGTGTATGTGTGTATTAGAGCCCTCTGGCCCTTCTGTTGAAGTTTATGCTTATCTTAGAAGAATGTTTGAAATGTATAAGCTAAAGTGCATAAAAATACAAAGAAAACCAATTATTGTGAAATGTGCCTATCAAAATATTAAAAAGTACAAATTCATATATACCAGGCTAAGACCTGTGCCCTAAGGTATGTTTATCTTCTTGCTCAGGGCTTCATAATCAGAACTTCAGATCAGTTAATACATTTAAGTACTTGGCAAATTTTAAAACATTTTGTAGTTTTTTACTATTAGTACTTAAGCTGAGGAAACAGTTTTAGAGAGGTTAAGTAATGTGATGATGGTCATACGGCACAGAAGTGGAGTCAGGTTATGAACCAAGGTCTTCCTGATTCTGATTCTAGAACTCTGTCTCATGCTGCTCCTCATCAAGCAGAAAAAGTCAGACACAGGATATAAACATCCTGTTTTTAATTTTTTTTGTTGTTTTGTTTAGACTTTAGCTACAGATATCAAAGGATAACATAGATCCAGGAAGAAATGGTTTGAATGTATTTTCAACTCCAAATCCAGAAAGTGAGGGAAAACTGAAAGTATTTTAATTATTAGATAAGTTTTTGTCAACTAGAAATTTCCAGTTTGGGTTGTTTTACCTAAACTCTTATTATCCCTAACCATCCATTCCATTCCATAACATATCAAATACACTATTCAGGCAGTATCTAAAAAGTCAAAAGTTAAATGCTCCATTATTAACAGATGGTCAAATGATATAAAATCTAATGAGTTGGCATTTATAGTTTATCCTTTAAGCACATTTAAAGACTATCAAATCAAAACCCAGATTACACTTTACTTTGTAAAATGAGAACCTTGGTTTTGCATTTAAGCAGAAAGAATCAAATCATTGTTGATTTTTCTAGTTGATGGGAATGACAGAAATGAATTAGCCAATAGAACTATTCAGGAGGCTGGTACAAATTACAAATTGGATCAGGGAATTAAGGATGCAAAGAAATGTTTCAATAAACGGGAAACAAAGACTGAATTAAAATGGATGGTGGTTTGACAGGGAGAGAGAGCAAAAATGATGGAGCTGGAATGTAAAGAGCACTCCAATAATATTCTCTCTGTGGAGAAAAATAATCATCATAATTTCTATTGTAAGTCAAATAATCATTAGCCTCTGTGCATCAAATCTTCCATTTCATTACACATATGCAACACCCACTATCAAACAGAATGACTCAGTAGTATGTTTCCACAGAGAAATTACCTATTATGTTTTAAATGGATCTTAAAATTAATGTTCAGGTGTGGTGACATAAAGGATGTCATCAGAGAAATGTGTGACCAAGAAAAAGAGGGTCTGTTTATGCATTTCATTGGAATCCATTTAGTGTTAGGAGGTATAGAGGAAAATCCCTCTACCTGTGGGTTGATGTTCTGTGGTGGGAGGATGTTCCATAGGACATGTCAACTTGAATGATTTGTTATCTGCATTGCTGGAGGGAGGACTTATATATGTGAAATCTTAGACCCACTTAGATATTTGATTTCAGGTGTAACTGAGATTTTACAATTCTAAGTCTTTTTGCGCAGAACAGGTTTTTTCTAATTGTGGGAGTTGGAAGTTTATAAGGAGATGCATTTTTTATGTGCAAGCTAAGTATTTTCATTGAGGGGGCAGCAATTTCCCCTCAAAAACAAAACAGTAAAGGCAAAGAGACACTTAAGTCAAGAAAAAGCTTTTCCTGACAGGGAAAAAAATAGGACATTTGTTCATATTTCTCTTTTTTTTCTGTTTCTGAAACCTTAGGAAATTCAGTGACTGGGAAGAATGGCAGACTGATAGTTTTCTTTGCTATACTTTTTAGAGCTATCTAGAGAGAAAATTAAATGCTAAAGGTAAGTTTTCTACAAGGAAATTTAGCTCATGGTGAGTAGGAATTAATGTTTCTTTAAATTGTGTTCTATGTATATATCATTTTAATACAGTATTCTTTAAATTTATGCTTAGTTATTTATTCAATAGTTACTTTTCCATTAAAAAAAATTAAATGGGAAATTGTCCTAAATAATCCCTCCCTCCCTCCTCCCCCCACTCCCTCTGGGAAGCAAGATTATTCAGACTACAAAATCATAACCAAGGTAGCAGTGCCTACCTGATGGCAACACATCTTAATTTAAGGTAATATAACTGAGAATTTCTTGAATTTTTTAGAACCATATTTCCATCAATGTTGTCATTAATGGAAGTTCCAATACCTTCAAATCTCCTTATACTCTGTGATTCTCTCTGTGTCTGTCTCTCTGTGTCTGTCTCTGTCTCTCCTCCTTCCTCTTTCTCCCTTCCTCTCTCCCTCCCTCCTTCTCTTCTTCTCTCTCCTCCTCCCTCTCCCTCTCTCTCCCTCTTCCTACTGGGACATTTCTCACTGCTGAGCAGCATGGGTGCTTTTTTCTTTTTCTTTCTTTCTTTCTTTCTTTCTTTCTTTCTTTCTTTCTTTCTTTCTTTGTCTCTCTTCCCCCCTCTTTCTTTCTCTCTTTCTTTTTCTTTCTCTCCCTCTCTTTCTTTCCTTTTCCTTTTTTCTGATATGGGCCAGTTCTCTTTCTTTGGCAACCTGGTACTATTCCCCCTTACAGTTCCCAGTTGCTCACCATATTGTTGTTGTACTTACTGCAGACACCCAGTTGTCTTGGATCACTATAGCTCAGAACTCCCAAGTTCAAGTGATTTACTAGCCTCAGTCTAAAAGATAACAGGGATTATAGATGTGTGCCACCATGCCTGGCATATCTATGTCTTCCTATAAGTCTTAAATAGAAGATCCATCCAAAAACCCTGGGAGCCTTTCCCTTGCCCTCATAATATTAAAATGGTATCAATCTACCATTCCATTTAACCTTCCACCATCATTACTTCTTGAAGCATGGTACAGCAGAAAGAATCCTTGATTTGGAGACAAAGGACCTCGGTTCAAATTCTACTTCTGATACCTCTTGCCTGTGTATCCTTGGGTAAGTCACAAACTCTGCTGGCCACAGATTCTTCTTTTGTAAAAAGAGGCAGTTGGACTGGGTAGCTTTTGGATGGGATGGTTCTTGAGGTCCTTTTGAGCATTAGATCTATAGTCATTTAATTGACACATCTTTTCCTCAATAATGTCTTTTATTACTCATTTTGCATGCAAGTCCCCACCGACACCATGTTGCAGGTTGCTTTTTCCCCACTGTGTGTCTTTCCATTAGTCTTTCTGTTACTTGTCATTTTAGGTTGGCATTTGTTTGTTTTGGGGAAATGTGGAATTCTGGGATTTGTAGCTATATTGCATCTTTAAGAGATTATCAAGGTCAGACTGATGGACTTTTGTATCTGGAAGCTTTTTGCATTTTCCCAAATGCAATTGAATCCCTGCCCCTCCTCCCACTATAAGAACTGGGAGGAAATCAACAGTTTCAGAAGTGCTGGCCTTGCAAATTCAAGGCCATAAAAAGATGGCAAATAACACCCAGACTATACTTCCTCTATCTGGTATATAGCAACACCTGCTATAAGGAATTGTAGTGTTGTAGAATTGTGAAAAAAGCAATCCATTCAGAACTCACCTGGCTGGATATCATATAAGCCTACTTATGCCCCTAAATGAGGAAAAGGAAAGTTTATTAGATCAGGTTTAGGACAACAAAGAATCTTAGTGGAGAATGTGGCTTCTCGTTCTACGAGTTACAATACTGTAACCTGTCCCAAGTTTACAGGTCCAACATATCCCATTTAAAATTGATTGCCAATGGGAAAAAAGAAATAGTTTACCCTAGTCCATTTGGTGTTTTTGCTAACTCTGCTTAAACACATTATTGAAGAGGTCCACCCAAGAACGGAAAGTTCCACATTCTGAGTTTCCTATTGACTCACTGACTACTTAACCTTTGAGCAAATCATCTTGCTTTCCTATACCTCACCCAAGTGACAACTAACTACACCCAGCCAAGTATTGTGCCTCCAAACTCAGGTAAACACCCAGTAATTGATGCAAATGAATAGGAGTGGTAAGGGTGGAGATGAAAAGTAAAGAGTCAAGGCGTATTACTGAATTTCTGTCCTGCTGCTCACTTTCTCATACAAATCTACTGGCAGTTACACCCTCCTGGAGTTGTGCAGAGTCTGGGAAGGCCAAAAGGAAATGAGGCCAACTGGAACTAGTGAAATATGAATAGTGACTGAAACTTACAGGATTGAAATCAAGCCTTGCAGTTGAGAAAAACTGCCTGTTAACCTGTAGATAGCGGCTGGATCATACAATGACTGGTTTTTACACTGTTAGAGATCAGGGTCCTGAAAGAATCAGATTCAAGAGATTTACGTTCTCCTGGGAAGGAGGGAGTAACAATTGTGTGACACTGTAAGAGAAAATGAAGAAACCTAAACAAGGCAAATTTCCACTACATTTTTGTTCATAAATACACAATCCATTTCTGCTTGCTTCTTTCTATAAAACTAAAGTAGAAATAAACTTATGATTCCTTTCACATATCAAGAAAAAAAAAGAAAAGTGGAGAGTTGACTTTCATTCCCTTACCGCCACCATTTCAACTTCCCTACCCCTAATTGAATGGTGATTCTTTGTCCCTCCTATAACAAAATGTTTTATTGATATCTTTTATTTTAATGTGTCTGAATACATATTTTACTTTTACCCACATCCCTTCTTCCTACATAGAGTCTTTGAACCGTACATTGTAAAAAAAAAAAAGAAAAGAAAAGAAAAGAAAGAGGGACAGCTAGGTGGCACAGTGAATAGAGCACCAGCCCTGGAGTCAGGAGGACCTGAATTCAAATCCAGCCTCAGACACTTAATACTTACTAGCCGTGTGATCCTGGGCAAGTTACTTAACCCCAACTGCCCTCCAAAAAAAAGCAAAAAAAAAGCAAAAAAACTGTTAAAATTTTGATATACAAGATAATCCGTACAAATAAAAAAATAGATCAGAAAACCAACCAATACAATTAGTATATTTGACAGTATAAGAAACATGAAACATTACTCATCTTTAACCCCATCCCTTACACATACATTCCTACACACACACACACACACATACACACACACATACACACACATACACACACACACATACACACACACATACACACACACATACACACACA
>CM053581.1:538822160-538869739 GCA_028627135.1 Pseudochirops cupreus
TGGGAGATCCATCCTGCCCTACCGAAAAGTGACATAGGAGAGAATAGACTGGGGGAGGACGGACACACTGGGATGGCTGTTTTGGGGCGGTGGGTGGGGGAAAGATGGGGAGAAAATATGTAACTCAAAATCTTGTGGAAATGAATGATGCAAACTATAATACAACTTAAATTAAAAAAAAATAAAAATATTGCAAGATGGATCTGGGAGGAAAACAACATCAATTTCAATGAGGTAGACTCTAAACTGAAGGCTGATTCAAATGGGGAGACAGGAAAGTATCTCTAGCATAGTTAAGCTAGGAAAAAGAAATCAGAGTGTATTTCAGAAATAATTGAACAGCATCAGTGTAAACAACTGTGGCTCAGAGTCTGATTGTAAGTAGAAGGAATAATAAGCCCCAAATAAGGCTTAAAGGGCAACAGAGGATCAGAGAGGATAAGCAACTCTCTATAATTTGTCAGAATCCTGTCAAACACACAACAGGGAAGAGAGATGGTAAGGTTGTAATGGAGAAGGATGTGAAACTCACTTAAAGCAGACATGGACATAATCATTATAAACTATTTGTGCCAGGTTCCCTGTGGTGTTATAGCAACAAAAATATGGACTATTATGCTAATGTTAATTTGATAATTAGTGCTATCAGTTTAAAAATAAAGTTTTGTTTTTAAAATTGTACATTTATTTTATTTCTGTACATCTGGTTTCAGAAAAAAAAATATCCTGAAATGGTTAGGCTACTTACTCATAGCTACCAAAACATCTGCAAGCTTCTTACACTAATGAAACCAAAGAGGTGTGCTGATATTCTTACAGGAAAGAATTACATGAGTATCTTAACAACCATAATAAAAGTGAAATCAAATGGCCATCAGATCCTTTGTCTTCCTACTCCATGGTGACCCTGGAAGGCAATGTAATGATAAAGAGAAATTTGTCTTCATTCCCTAATGGAAATATAGTGATTTCACTGTCACATCTACTTTTATTTACTCAAATGCTTTTACTTTTCTAGATTTCTCTTTTCTCTTATGTTTGTATTTTAAAGATTCTATCCATATTATTCATTTCTATCAGGAGTCATTTAAGTCCTGTGTGTGTGTGTGTGTGTGTGTGTGTGTGTGTACTCATACATATTTATCTGTAGTATTATGTTCACTACTTCAGGTCAAATTATTTGTGATTATAAACCTATATTTTACATTTTGGAATTTTATGTCCTAAAGTTTTCTTTTCTTTATGGTAGTGTGATCCTGACTAGGCTTCCTTCATATTTGAATAGCTTTTTTTTTTCTGGCTGCTTCAATATTTTTTTGTTCCCTTTGATGTGGAAGATTTAGATTTTGGCTTTAATATTCCTGAAGATTTTCAATTTGTGGGATTTGGGGAAGGGTTTCTTTTTTAAATTTCACTTAGCCTTCTATTTCTAAAAGTTCTGGGCATTTTTATGATTTCTTATAATATGTTATCCAGGTTTTTTGTTTGGTCATGGGTTTCAGGAATTCTGATGATTCTTAAATTATCTTTCCTCAACTTGTTTTCATGATCAGTTGTTTACAAAATTAAGTTTCTCACATAGCCATCCTTTTTTGTATTGTTTTGGTTTTGGTTTTTCTGTGGAATCACTGAGTTCTGTTTACTCAGTTTTATTGTCAGAAAGTCTGTTTCTGGGGTAAGGTTTTCTGTTTTCTGTTCTAAGCTACTTACCTTTCCTTTTTCCACTTAAGCTATCTAATTTCATTTTTAATCTCTTCTTTAATCATTCTGGGTGGGGTGTCTGGCACTAGATAGTGCCCTTTGTTGGGATTCCTGGCTTCTTTTTTTTTCTCTCCTGTTGACTCAATTCAGAGGTTGACTTCACTCTTTTCTTTCTTAGCCTTCTCTTTCTCTTTCCCTTTTACATTCTACAATCGTCAACTAGAATTCTGGGTTTTTCAAGGGCTACGTTGACAGAGGAAAAATTCTAGAGTCCTACCAGGATACTTTACATATATTCCTAATGAAATGTTGTGACTACTATGTGAGGACTAGACTAGCTCACCACCAGCATCTGGACCATAGTTATGAATTTGTTTGATAAGTTGACCCACGGAAGAGATCCTTCAGTACTGGGTGGCTACCTTCTTTTTGCTTCTAGTTGTAGTGATAAAGGGACAGAAAATGGGAGTGGGACAAAAGGATCTATAAATCACCCAGTTCTCAAGCCTACTATCAACATTTAACTGCTGGCATGCTAATCACCTCATTAGTACTTGTGCTGATAGGCTTGCTTTGTTTATTCAGCTTAATTCAACTGATAAATGACTGAACAATTTTATTAGACTCTGCTTTACTTCAGAATGCAACCAAACGACAAAGAAACCCACTTTATGGGATGCTTGGTGATTTAGCCTTAGAGTGTTCATGACAGGCATAAGCAAAATGACTACTGTAAAGATAATTATAGTTTGGATAACCACAGATGGTAGAAATGACAAAAAGTAGGGAAATTACATGAAGAAGTTCATAAGATCCTTCAAACCAGGTAAATAGACATCTCCATGTATGTTGTAGATATAGAAGAATAGAGCAAACCTAGAAAGGTGAAAATGTAGCTTGGGGAAGAATAGTGACATACCTATGAAGCTCTGAATCATCACCATACTCAAGAAAGATTTGTAAATCTTTTCATACTTTTTTACTCAAATATTCTTTATTTGGAATAGTATCCTAACACTACCAAAGAGTGAGAAGGGCAGATTTATCTTTTTAAAGTTATGGGAAATTACTTTTAGTAGTCAAGGATTATAAGTAATCTAGATGTCTAATGATCAGAGCAGAGTTAATTAAATTATAGGAAATGAATGCAATAGAACATTATGAGCACTAATGACAAATATCAAGCCAATGTGGTAATCAAATATGGAACTGTGACTTCATCATGGAAAATCAAATGTGAGGTATTATAGAATGAAGAAAGTAGAATGAAACAACATTTACTCCATGAAGTCTTCCTATATTGTCTCTAGTCAGTAACTGTCTTCTCATTCTGACCTCAGAACATTATTATTACAAAAAAGATGATTGAGAAAACATCAATAACTACTGTTCTATATAATCAATTTCCTATTTCTACAAAAATCTTTTTTGGTAGTAATTCATATATGTATGAAGGTATGAAAAAAGAATAAGCAGATGTTCACAAAATATATTCGGGGGCATAACAATCTTTATATCACACAGTTGTTTTTGCATTTCTTTATATTCCCATAGCTTAGCACACTGTGTTTCATGAACATTAAAACACCATGTAAACGATACTTCACTATTATTATTATTATTATCATCATTTCAACTACATATGAAAGGAGGTGTGTTTTGGGATTGGTCAAGGAACATAATTAAAACCTCCAGGGCTTTTATAAAAACAGTTTGACAGTCTGAATTCAGGTATCTGGAAGCTCAGTTCTGAAAACTTCCAACCAAATAGTAGTCACTTGGGGCTGGGGAGTTGAAAACATCTCGGTCTCTTCTCACCTTGGCCAGAAGAACAACTTGTGAATTTCAAATAAATGGAGAATTTGGCCTTTTTCACCTATATCCTGGAAGTGTCTCTGGAGCAACAATAGTCGATTTTGGTGTTTTCATTGGGAAACTGAGGACAGACTAGACACAGCTGCAAAAGGCAGATTCAAGGCTCTACAAGGAGTCCAGAAGAAAACTTACATCCTATTTAAGAACTTCTTTTGGACTCTACCAAAATAATTTCCAGGAGCAAGAAGTTACCCCTCTGTCACAAGTCTGTCCTAAGCTTGGGTCCACTTTTCCTTGGACTTTGTTCTTGGGAAAATGGTGTCATAGACCTCTGACAGAAGAAATATTTTATAACTCCTCTTGTTATACTATCCTAGTAAATACCTCATATTTAAAAGATAATTAAATCTAGCTTACTAATGGATAATAACTGATAATTATGGTGGGAAGTGTGCTGGTGTAGCTAATGAGCTGTACTGCTAGAAAAAAAGTCTCCCAAATTGTTAGGACCATCCATGGAGTCTCTATTCAATATAATATCTTCTCTCTGGGCTTGCAGTCTGCTACTGAGAACAGGGGTTCTACATTTTAAGGGAAGGAAACAAAATAATTAGATGAAGAGATGAGGAGTCCTGCTAACTGCAACATGTTCAATGTGGTCATGGCCAGCACCAAAAGCTTCCTACAATCACCTCCCAGGTCTTGTCTACATTGCTTCACAAAGGAGCAGATACTAGTCCAAGTATCTTACACCCGGCACCCTGACTTGAGCCTGTTTATGTAAATATTTTTTTTGAATATTGAGAACAAGTGAAACGAATATTAATCATATTCTTGTCATATTTGTTTTTATTCAACCTCAACAAAACATTACTCAGATTGGAAATTAACAACCCACAGCTGCAGTGTGGGGCAATATATTGTGTACTTTCTTAGATCTTAGGACTTACATTGGAATGGTTTCAGAATGAGATAGGATAAATCAATTGTAACCAATGAACTATTTAGAAAAATGTTTATTTACTATGTGCCAGGCAAAACGCTGCATGATGAGGAGGGGGGGGAAGGGAGGAGGGAAACAGAGAGGAAGAGGGAAAGGGAGAGAGAGGGACAGAGGAAGAGACAGAGACAAAGACAGAGAGAAAGAGAGAGAGAGAGAGAGAGAGAGAGAGAGAGAGAGAGAGAGAGAGAGAGAGAGAAGCAGATCACAAATAAGCAGGCTGGAGTGAAATATGAATCTATAAACCTTGCTATTGCTGCAACTAGCCCTACTGGTGTTAAAAGCCGACTTAACAAAGAAGCAAAACAAACCAAACAAGTCCAAACAAATAGAATTCCAGAAAAGAGGAGCTAATTAAGGGGAAGAAATTCTAAGTGTAGAACTGGGCAGTTCCAAATACTTAAGAAACCAGATGAACCATATGTTTGAGTGAAACAAGTTCAGAGAATAGGATTTTCTAACATTACAAAAAAAAATACACAGAAAGAAAAGGAAAGGATTAATCATTCAGGGTCACAAGGCCAGATCACATGGATAACCAGTTAGTTTTGGTAAATTCATTCACATGATGCAGAATTGCTCCAGGGGTTTCCCACTTTTCCCTTTGCCAAATGTCTCCCCTAATCCCCTCCCCTAGGAGAAAGAACACCATATCATTAGCCACAAAAACCAGGAAACATTAAAAGGAATAGCTACTTTATTATGTTTTTTTGAGGGGGAGGGCAGAAATACATGAATATGGTTGTAATTAATGTAGATGGTGGGAAACTAGGTTCCTATAACTTAACCTTAAGAAAAAAAGAACAAATGTTACCCAATTTATCCAGCGCATTCCCTCCAAAGAAGAGTGCACTCGTCAGTCAGTATGGGGGAAAATAGCTCTGCTATTTAAGTACAGTATCATGACAAACTAAGGGCTTAAAGTTTCTAGGGGTGGGTAAGATCAATTTGACCTTTGAAAAATGTAATTTTCAAAATTTGAATGCAAGATTTCCAAAGAAACTGAGATCTTTTCTCTAATAATATTTGTTTCTCTATCATTCATTAAAAGTATGTGTGTATGGGGGGAGGAAGCAAGTCAAAAATATCTCTAGTTTCTAAATGCTTATCTCCACTCTCAGTGCCACTTTCATAGCTCACTTCTTCCCCATACTATTGCAAAAACTGCCTTGTTATTCTTTCTATTTCCAGTAACTATTGTCTCCCATTTACCCTTCCCATAGATACAAAGTGCATTTTCCTAAAGTACAGGAACTATAGAATCTTCCTCCTATTCATTTCCTCTTTTCAGGGATAAAATGTGAACTCTTTAATCTGGCATCTTTAAAAATCCACAATCTGTCCCCCATTTACCTTCCTAAAAGGATTTCATTTTACTCTCCTTGCCATTCTCTCGACTTTAGCCACACTGGTCTACCAGCTATTCCTGGAATTCAAGACACCATCTTCTAACTGCATGCTTTTGTCCCAAGTTCATAGTAGTTCTGCCATTGGAAGTATAGTCATGAATTGGCTCTTGATTAAGCTCAGGAAGGAGAGGGAGAGAGATCCCCAGTCCTGTGCTAGAAAAGGTCATTCTCTCCATTGAAGTGCCCAGAGTTGTGCCTTTTGATCATGGAAACATAAGGCCAGCATCAAACACAGGTATTTTAAGAAGTAAGATTAGATCCAGCAATTGTGGTTTTTAAACACTGTGAAGAATTTTATAATTAAAAGTGTCTGTCCATCTCACCCAGGGGCAGGAAGGCAAGGAGTGGACCAAAGACCACTATTTCCTCTTGTCTGGTTTTCTCTCAGGACTGTAGCTAACACAAAGCAAGCAGTGGTGACTTTAAAAAAAAATCATATACTTCTTTTTTTATTCATTTATAGATCACCTCTCACATACTCCCATTGAGGCTTAGAGTATATGAAGGGAGCCTACCAGCCTCCAGTGTGAAGCTACTCAGTGTGTGAAGCTGCTCAGTGTGTGAAGCAGGGAGTAAGCAGAGGAAGGGGGAGGGGCAGAAACTCCAGCTCCTCCTTCTTCTCCACTCATGTTCTCTTTCCACTCCCTCTGGATAGATCATCAATCTCCATTTCCTCTAATGGGAAAAAGCCCACCCTCCATTCCTGATCTCACACTGGCTTGCTTTCTTCCTAAGGTGAGAAGAAATAACAAGGTCTTTGTCCCCACTTTTAGTCCTGGCTCAAAACTTTATTCACGAAGAGTTCACTCCTTCCTTCCATTCATCTCTTAGAATTTCCAACTCAGAGGCCTTTCCTAAACTTTCCAATTGTTACTGCTCTCAATCTCTTGAAATTACTCTGTGTTTACTCCACTATTTCTATTACATGTTCCTAGTTGAACTGTGAGCTCATTGAGGGTTGGGAATACTTGCTTTTTGTCATTATATTCCCAATGACTTGGATATAGCAAGACTTAATAAAAGCTTATTAAATATTTGCTAAATTTAAGTAAACATTAAACAAACATAATAGTAAAATTTTCTAATGAATTTTCAAATGAAATACCTAATAGTATATTATGACAATTAGTCTTTTTTTTTTTCCTTTCTTAACTGTTGTCATTTTTATCCAGATTCTTGGAGATAAAGATGGAAAGGAGGCTCCCTTTCTTCACCTATTTTACTTTTTTTCCTTTTAAAAAGTTCCTCCTGGCCATTTGTCTCCTTGTCATCTCCTCTTCAGGTTTCCTTGGTGCCGAAGACCTTTCATATTGTATATTAGTTAAAAGAGGTGGTTTTTTTGGTTTTTTTTGTCTTTTTTAAGCTATCAGATGAAGATCAACTCTCGAGAATGGAGAGGAAACTGAAATGACCCAGAATTTTTTCAACTTTCATTTCTAACTTCCTTTTTCAATTTCTTTTTCTCTTCAAAAGAAAATTGTAAAATCTCTGCTGGGAAGAATAAAAAGACATGTTGCTTTCTGCTACATAAGAAAGAAGTATTCTTTTTTTCCTGGGGAGCTTGATCTCTGGGAGAACTGATTTTAATTTTCCTATTCTCATTGGGTTCTCTTTTTAGGCACAACAAATTTTATTTTGATTGAATTTTAACAATTATTTTATTCCTACCTTTATTTTTATATAACTTCCATTTCCAAATATATTCCTACATCTTCCCTATGTGAGTCTTTCCTTGTGGAATTAAAAAAAAAGTTTAAAAAGAAAGAAAAGAAAAAAGCAGGTCAGCAAAACCTATCAACCTATCAACCGTACTTGACAATCTTTGCAATATTCTCCACCATAGTCCCCAACCTCTGCAAAAAGGAAATGAAAGTAAAATTTTCCAATTATTGCTTAGTTCAGTGCTGGGAATGTAGCCAACATTTACAAACTTATTAAATGCTTGTTGAGTTCTACACATCGAAGTTTAGTCATTATAATTATAAAATACCAGAATTTCCTTTTATTTTCTTTTTGACTGCTGTTTTTTCCACTTACATCATTGTAGTCAATGTATATATTGTTTTCCTGGTTCTGCTCACTCCACTTTATAATGGCTCATCCATCTTTCAACATTTCTTTAAATGCTTTTTAATATATGTCTTAGAAAGCAACAATATTCTATTATATTTTGTCAGTCATTTAATAAACACTTATTTGGTATTTACTATGTGCCAAGCACTGTGCTAAATGATAGGGATGCAAAGAATGGCAAAAAGAGGAAAAGAGGTCAGGAAAGATATTAGTGACCTATCTGTGTCTGTGGCTCTAACTATACATCTAATCTATATCTATAGTATTTATATCTATCCCAATGCTCCCTCTCCTCCTCCTCCTCTTCCTTCTCCTTTTCCTCTTCCTCTTTCTCTTCTTCTTAATTCTTCTTCTGTCTTCTTTTGTCTTTTGTCTTCTGTCTTCTTGTTCTTGTTCTTCTTGTTCTTGTTCTTGTTCTTGTTCTTCTTCTTGTTCTTGTTCTTCTTGTTCTTGTTCTTGTTCTTGTTCTTCTTCCTCTTGTTCTTCTTGTTCTTGTTCTTCTTCTTGTTCTTGTTCTTCTTCTTCTTCTTGTTCTTCTTCTTGTTCTTCTTGTTCTTCTTCTTGTTCTTCTTGTTCTTCTTCTTGTTCTTCTTCTTCTTCTTGTTCTTCTTCTTGTTCTTCTTCTTGTTGTTGTTGTTCTTCTTGTTCTTGTTCTTCTTCTTGTTCTTCTTCTTGTTGTTGTTGTTGTTGTTCTTCTTCTTGTTCTTGTTCTTGTTCTTCTTCTTCTTCTTCTTCTTGATCTTCTTGTTCTTGTTCTTCTTCTTCTTGTTCTTGTTCTTCTTCTTCTTCTTGTTCTTCTTCTTCTTCTTGTTCTTCTTCTTCTCCTTCTTGTTCTTGTTCTTCTTCTTGTTCTTGTTCTTCTTCTTCTTGTTCTTCTTCTTCTTGTTCTTGTTCTTCTTCTTCTTCTTCTCCTTCTTGTTCTTGTTCTTCTTCTTCTTCTTGTTCTTCTTCTTGTTCTTCTTCTTGTTCTTCTTCTTCTTCTTCTCTCTCCATGTGACTGCATCTATTTATATTTAATTTATATCCTTCATCTACCTATCTATATGAAATATTTCCATAGTGATGATAAACCTAAGACACCTTATGATATCACCAAAAGAGACAGTATAGATGAAGAAAAGAAGCCAGGACAGAGCCTTTAGGGGCACACAGTTATTGAGGATGACCCGGATGAAGAACCAATAGCCTGAGGAGTAGCAAGACAGGTAGGAGAACCATAAGAAGGCAGGGTCCCAAAAGCCTAGAGTGAAGTGAGTACCCAGGAGGAAAGGATTATTTACACTGTCAAAACTACAAAGAGATCAAGAAGAGTAAAAAGCACACAGAAAAAAATCACATTAGATTTGGCAATTAACAGAATATTGATGGCTTTGGAAAGTGTAGTTTTAATTGAATGATGAGGTCAGCAGTCACATTATAAAAGGTTTTAGAAGAGAGGAGGAAGAAAGGAAACAGAAATAGCTATTAGAGAGGGCTTCTCAAGATTTTAGCCAAACTCATATCTAGTGAGAGGATTGATGAACTCTGAGTGCACATTGAAGCATACTGTTTTTCACTTTATTTGGGGGTGGGGAGTGGGTGTAATGGCAAGCAAAGTAGTACTTTGCTGCTTGTTTCAGCTATCCAAGCCCCTTTGAGCCTCACCTTTGATTGTATCAAGAGTCTCTGCTGGAAACAGTATACATTGTGTTTCTCTTAATAGCTCTAAGGGAGTATGAAGACCTCCCCCATCCTTAATAGACCTCACTTAATCACATGGGGTCCACTGAGGGAGATTGCCAAAATAGTAGAACAGGAAGGGTGGAACAAGAAGGAGCAGAGCAGAGAAAAACTCAAGCAGAAGTGGGAATTAGGAGAACTGAGAAAGAATGCTTATGATTTTGGTGCTCTGTCTGTTGTTCTGTCTGTGTTGATGTTACTTTGTCAGGCAGAATCATTCTGTCTGTTGAAAGAGGACTTTACTGTTGATTTGTATTTGATTTCTCAGACAGAAGTCTTGTCTGTTAATGTTACTGTCAGACAAAAAGTGAATTGAGATGATAGTGTTGGTAATGTGTGTAAATATTATTGTTTTGTTTGTTTGTTTGTTTTTTGTCCATTGGAGCATTTTATTTGTATGTATGTTTTACATTCTTAGAAAAAGAATCCCAGGATTTTTCCTCCCGTGTGTTTTCGTCTTGCTTCCTCATGGTCCGTGATGCCAGTTGAGGTTGTAAGCACAATAAACCCAAACTGACAGGATGGCAGCAGATTATTCTGCCACTTTTCCAGATCTTTCAATTGAACATCAAATCTGGGGCTGATTACACCACACTTGTTTAATCGGCCCGTGAGACTCGCAACAATTTTTCCTGCTCTGTGATCATCAATGATCTCAAATTTGCCAATGTAACCATGCTTCATCATCACAGTTAAGAACCAGATAATTACTTTGGAGCATAGCCTAATGAGAACCTGGTGTTTTCCTCACTTTTCTGCATTGCTGATGCTTTTGAGAGCATTTGCCAGGATATTCATGCACACCATGGTGGCAGTGCTGCAAGATGGTGGAAAGAGCTGTGTGTAAATATTATTGTAACCCTGTTAAGCTTAAAGTGTGTAAATATTGTTGCTCTGTTAAGCATTGCCTTCCTAGAAACAGAAACTGCAAAGGACTTGGAGTGAAGCAATCCCTGTAAGCTGAAATACAGATAGGAATGGAGAGCTGCCTATATGTGAATCCAGGCAAGAGCTGGGAACAGTCAGACCAAGGAGGAGGAGCCAAGGTTTGGAAGTGAGCCTTGAGTCAAGACAAAAAAAAGGACTTTACTTGGGTACTCTGTATTGACTGAAGAGATTGTGACTTACTGTGACCTATGGGGTGGATGTTTAAGACTCTGTGGCCACCTTAGAAATAAGTTGTTATGTTACATGTTTGTGAATGTTGTGCTTTAATTTCTTGAATGTTATGCTTTAGTTTACTGCCGAATAAATAGAGTTCATTATACTATGCTATCCTTAAAGTTATTCAGGGCAGTAGGCCTCAGGAGAGCTGCTCATGATTGGCTTTACAGTGGGCAATATGACTAATGTGGAAATGTTTTGCATGACTTTACATGTACAATGATTACTATACTGCTTGATTCCTCAATGAGTGGGGGAGGAGTTGAAGAAAGGGAGAGAATTTGGAACTCAAAATTTTAAAAAAAATGCTAACTTAAAAAATAAAAATTACAAACTGAAAAAAGAAGAACTTTAGCCAAGGAGATGAGATATCGAGAATGATAGCTGGTAGGGATTGTTCAAAAAAACATCAAGGCTTGTTGTTGTTCTTGCTCTTGTTGTTGTTTTGTTTTGTTTTTAAATGGAGATGTTTTGTGAAAGTAGCTACCCAAACTAAAAGATAAGGAGAGATTGAAGACTAGAGAGAAGGGATAGTAGAGAAGAAAAATCTGCTGGAGAAGATGAGAGAGGATGAGATCAAGAGTACTTGTAGGAAGATGGGGACTATTTTTATTGTCAAAACATCACCTTGAGATATCATTGATCCTCTTTGAAAGCATGAATTGGATTCAAGTGAGGCAGAGTTGCACAAAGTTATCAGTCCCACTCTCTCTTCCAGAGTCATCCAAGTCCAATGGCAAGACAAAAGTCAGGATGACTGGTGATGGCCTGGGATGCTGTAATGGGAATGGGAATTTGAAGATCTTCCCTGCCCCTTAATAGACCTAGGGGAGAGTTTGAAGACCTCTCCTGCTTTGAAAGTAAATTCTGTCCCCTACTAGGCTGAATGTAATCACATGGAACCTGTGATGGAGAGAATTTGCTGAAGAGTGCAGCAGAGCCCGCAGGAAGATAAACTCTGCCCCCTGATAGGATGAATGTAGTCACATGGAACCTGTGGTGGGACAAGTTTGCTTAGGAGAAGCAGAGCCCACAGCTCTAAACCAGAGCTAGCCAGACTCTGGGAGACAGAGGAGCTCAGGCAAGGAGAGAGATTTGTGAGTAAATATTGATCTTGTATTGGTTTGTGGGAAGGCTAAAAGATGGCATGGCTCTCAGCATTATTATGGCTTCTGAATATCTTTGGTACTATGATGGAATTGGCTTACTGGTTTCAGGATTTGGTTTTCTGGTGTCTAAATAAATGTTTTACTTCTGTTCTCCACCTGGAGAGTTAGGCATATTTTGCAATTGAACATCATGAGACACTTATAGTCACAGTCTTTATCCTGATCATGGGTGCTATAAATATTGCATTGGCACTACAGATGCAATGGATGACCTTGGTGTGTTTCGTGGCTGACTAAATTCAAAGCTCTCCACAAAGCCTGCTTTAGTTACCTTCATGGTCATTTAGGACAAATCATTCACATCTGCCCATTACACCAGTGACATCTTCATACGCTTAGGGAAGACACTCCCCACCCCCATTTCACCAACAGGTATGAATTAGCCTCAACCTGGTTTAGCCAGGCTCATTATATAGCTGATGTAGAATGTGTGGATAGTTCATTATAACTGAATAGATTGAGGAACTGGAAGGTTAGAGTATTTAACAAAGCATTACTGTGTATAATGAGTTTCCCTCATATGAGGATAGTAGCTGTGGACAGAAATACTATGAGCTAGGTGCTGAACTCATTAGGGAAGGAAGGAGACTATTCTGAAAGTCAACAAAAGTCAGCAGTTCCTGGATTGATACATTCAAATAGTATGGATCTCAAAGAGAGAAGGCTATTGAGTGACAGTGGTCAAGGGAGAGACTAGAAGTAGCAATGAGTAGTAAGGAATATTCCAACTCCACTACCAGCACCAATAACTCCAGGTTATGAATGAAAGTATACCCAGTACAGAAAAGGGTACCCAGAAAAAGCAGTGTCACCAAGTTCCAGGTTTTAGTGAGTGCCAGAACACAGAAGGAAAGAGAAAGGAGAAGGTTTAAGATGAAAAGAAATTTCTCTCCTGGTTCTCCTCTTAACTACCTGATCATTTCTTTTGAGTCTTCTTTGCGGGATGGCCCCCAAAGATCTGTCCTGGGTCCTATTGTCTTCTTCCTCTAAACCAATGGTTCTCAACCTTCCTAATACCGTGACCCTTTAATACAGTTCCTCATGTTGTGGTGACTCCCAACCATAAAATTATTTTCATTGCTACTTCATAACTGTAATTTTGTGACTGTTATGAATCTCTCTGATATGCAGGATGTATTTTCATTGTTACAAATTGAACATAACCCACAGGTTGAGAACTGCTGCTCTAAACTATTATCAGCTTCTCTGGTTTCAATTACTATCTCTATGCTGGTGATTCTCAAATCTACTTAGCTAGCCCTAAACTCTCTGCAAATCACCAGGTTCCCATTTCCAATATCCTCTGGAAATCTTAAGCTAGATGTCCTATAGACATATTAAACTGAATATGTAAAAAATGGAACTCATGATTTTTCAGCCAAAATCCTTTGCTCTTCCTAACTTCCCTATCATTGTCGAGGGTTGCAGTTGCAGTTGCACCACCCTCCCAGGCACCTAGTCTTTCAACCTAGGTATCATTCTAAAATTCTTACTCTCTGTCACCCCCATATCTAAATAGTTGCCAAGTTCTGTCTGTTCTACCTTTATAACATCTTAGCCTTCTCTCCTCTAACTCATACACCATTCTAGTACAAGTTTTAGCACTTCATCTCTAGACTATTTCAGCAGACTACTGATTAGGCTCCCTGCCTCAAGCCTTTCTATTCTAGGCCATTTCCCCACTGAGTTGTCTTTCCACAGTATAGATCTGGCCAGGTCACTACATGAATTCAACAAATTCTATGAAATCCCTAGCACCTCTTAACTTGTTAAGACTTCCATAATCTTACCCATTCTTCCATGATGCAGTGACAATGGTCTCCTCTCTGGTCCTCCCACATAGCATTCTTATCTCCTGTCTCCAGGCATTTTCAAGGGCTCTCCCCTAGACCTGAAACTTTCTCCATCCTGGCTTCCCTGGCTTCTTTCACGTCTCAGCTAAAGTCTGACCTTTTACGATAAGCCTTTTCTGGTCCTTCTTAATCCTATGATATTATCTCTAATTTACCCTGACTATAAACTGTATCTACATAGTTCTTTTCATGCTGTTGTCCCCATGACTCTGGGAGCCGCCTGACTACAGGGCCTGTTCTTTATTGCTGTTGTAGTTGCTTTCCTTGCTTTGTATTCCTTTGGTTTAGCATACTACCCGGAGCAGTCAGGTGCTTAATATATGTTCATTAACTTGACAACTTATTTACGGACTAGGTATTCCAGTAAACAATTTGTTTAGCTAATCTGCATTGAAAGGCAATTACTTTGGAGTTGTTCTTTCTTACCACAAGAAGTACTGCTATGAATAGTTTGGTGAATATAGGATTTTCGTTTCTATCCTTGACCTCCTCTGGGTATAGGCTTAGCTGTGGGATCTCAGGACTAAAAGGTATGGAAATTTTAGAAATTTTTTTGTTGTATGATTCCAGATTATTTTTCAGAACTGTTGGACCAGTTCACATTTCTACCAGTTGTAAATGTGTGTGCCTATATTTCCACAAGCTCTTCATATTGACCATATCCATCTTTTTGTCTTCTGTGCCAATTTTCTAGTTTCAATTTTCTATATATGAGGTGAAACCTCAAAATTTGTTTGTTTGTTTTATTTGCTTGACTCCTTAGTAATAGTAATTTGGAGCAATTTGTCATATGACCCTTCATAGTTTGCCATTTTGTTTGTTCACATTGGTTGGCTTCAATCTACATTGTGCACTGCTCCATTATCACTCCTGGATTGTTGGTTTCCCTTTGGAGGCCTTTAAAAATTGGCTTTGTCACAAACCACTTCAGAAAGTTTTATATGACCAGAAAGTGGTGATATACCTTATAACAGACCAGAACACTGTGGGCCTCAGATTAAAAGAAAGTATGTACAATAATAATTCCTACGAAACTCTAATTTAACTCAATATTGCACATCTAAGCATTAGCCAAAAACCTTCTTGAATGTTTATTTTCAAACTGAGCCAACACCTGGGAAAATTAATTTTGTAATCTAACACTTCATTTTATTTAACCTAAACTTTCTTGTTTTCAAATTTAGAGATAGTACAAAAGAACTAACATTTCTTTTCTTTCTTTCTTTTTTATTTTTTTAAGAAATAGAATTGAGTTCCCTCCACTACACTACTGTGGTTATGTGATCATAAGAACCCCCCTCAACCTCTTTAGGTCGGAAGTCCTTCTTCTAAAAAAATGAAAAGAATAATGATAATAATAACATATCTAACATTTAATACACAGTTTTGTTATAAGGATTAAATGGAATAAATATAAAATCCTTCATGAAACTTAACAGGCTATATAATCAATTTTGCTTTTACTATGAAAATATTATTCACTGAATGCATATGAATAGAATTAATTGGGACACAATTTTTTTGAGAATTTACTTCTTATGGAGGCAGAGACAAGCTAATTTTTAGTGCTGAATTTTATTTTATTCCTTTCTCATTAATGAGCTTGAAATTCCATGACAACAAGTAAGTTAAAAAAGTTACAAGAGTCTCAAGGAACCTTTTAAGATAAAATGGTATGAAAGTAAATTTTAAACACAGAAAAGAGGGTATCAGGAGGGTAACAAAATAGTTACAGGAAAAAAGAATGAATAAGCAAAAAACTCCCATTGCCTCCCTCCAATTACAATCAAAAAGGTCCCAGTATTTAATATCATGACTCCACAGCCACAGATGGGAAATTAAGTTGTGCCTTTTTGGTGGAATTGTTATGTCATTCACCAATAACATATATCTTATCTCTCTTTGAGAGTTTCTGTCCTTCTTTATTGGAGATATAATTTCTCTAACTCAGGATTTCTACATCTCTTTTGCTCTCTGCAATTTATTTTCTTTCTCCTGATTATCTAGGGATAAGGAAGCAAACACAATCCAGCAACATTCGTGAATGCTGTCCGCCATTCAGTAAACACTGCGCAATAAACCTAGGGGAAGAAGACTAGGAAAAATAAACTGAAATCTTCTTAGAATGTTTTCAGCACTGAAAAGCTAACAACTTTCAAGTACCAAATTTTTAAACTAGAAACAAATGAAACAAAATTGAGTATGATGGGTATTAGGTATATTATGAGAGACAGTAAAATAGACTTCATATTTTTCAACTGAAATTTATTTCCTTAGAAGATTATGAATCTGTCTAGTGGTCATACATGTTAGGAAGGCAGTATGGTATGGTAGAGAAAGAGAGAAATATGTGGAATATGAGGCCTATGTTCAAAGTCTGGACTTTTCAATTACTACATGACTTGGGAAAACCATTTAAGTGTTTTAGGCTCATCAGAAAAATGAGGATAATACTTGTTACTTGACAGTTATGTTATGAGGAAGGAACTCTGTCAATCTTTAAGCACTAAGTGAATATGTTCTATTTTATATATATATATATATATATACATATATATACATACATACACATACAAACATATATACACATACATACATACACACATACACACACACACGGAGAGGCATCTTGTTCTATACAATGAATATATTCCCGGAAATTTGTATAAGAATTCTTGCAATTGAAATCAAGTTTTAAACTGTATTAGAAAAATTTTGTTTAAGGTAAAACTAGAAAAACTCCAGAAATGTGTACCTGTGTCTCTCTCTATGTACAGATCTACTCACATATTTACATACACAAGTAAGCCTATAGGAAAGAGTGAAGCATATGCACATACATATTAGAAGTAGGAGACCTGGTTCAAGCAACATTTGAAAGGTTGAAAGGGGGCCATTAAATAACAGATTTTTCAACTGCAGCAGTGGAGGGCATACCCAGTGTCACAAAGTGTTCATGTACTGTGTGTGGTGGATGATATGTGAATGACATGGCACAAGCAATCATTTGGAAATGGTTTTGTTTTGAGATAACAGTGGTCATTAATATGTGCTTCAATTGACACTATGCTGGCTCAAAATATATGGCTTTGAACTGGTGGAACCTGTTTGATCTGGCTTCCCCATCTTTAGTCAGTCCTCTGCAGTTTAGTGATATATTTCATGCCATACACACGTTTCCTTGCTATCTATTGCTCATTTTTTAATTCTGTGAGTTTCAAGACTAAGATCACACCAAGAAAATATGCAGAAATCATAGCTGTTTAAGTGCACACTTCAATGACTAGTAGCTCTGGGGCAGCTAGATGGTCCAGTGAATAGAGCACCGGCCCTGGAGTCAGGAGGACCTGAGTTCAAATCCGACCTCAGACACTTGACACACCTACTAGCCGTGTGACTTCGGGCAAGTCACTTTACTCCAATTGCCCTCCAAAATAAAAGCGAAAAAAAAAAGGCTAGTATCTCTGTTGCAGTGGTTGTTGGTATGGGGTAATCAAGCTTTAAGGATTATTTAATACCATAATAAAAAAAAAATCAGTCATACTGAATCACAAATGAAATTGTAGTGAAAACTGAGGAAAAAAAACAACCCACCACTGAACTGACAAACTATTGCTAGGAAGGGGTCTAATTAATTCTTGGGAAATAGGCAAAGACCTTCAGAGGGACCCAGCAGCTAGAATAATCATTTTTATTGATTGTTTGACAGTACAATATGTATTCTTGAAGTTTGATGAAGATATAAGACCAGTTTAAAAGGAAAAAAAAATCTGCCCATTGTTGCTGTGAACTAAAGAAAATACTTTTCATGGGAAAGACAGTACAGAGATCAGAACGATAAAGACTGAACAAATCTTCACTTTTTTTCAGTTTTTAGTATATTTTATTTATGATTCCATATGACTGGCTTTTTTTCATTCTGGTATAGAATATTCCTTAAATGCTTGACTACCCATACCAATAGCCATTACAAAAGCGCTACTTGTCATTGAAGTGTGCATTTCAATGGCTATGACTTTTATACATTTCCTTGGAATTACACTAGTCTTGAAAACTACAGACTTCAAAACAGTCTCTAATGATGTAAAAACTGCCTGGAGCTTTTTTTCCCTTTTCCTTCAAGGCTATACTAAAATCATTGTCAGAAGTCCAGGTGAGTGCACAAGATCTAGGTATCTTTTTCAGTCTGTAAAATACTTATTCCTCCAAAATATTTTAAGGAAATTCTATCATCATCTTCATCATCATCATCATCATTATCTCACTACTACTATTTAATAATAACCATAGCTTACTATGTACCAGACACCGTGCTAACTCTTTTTTCAAATATTACCTGTCTTAATCATCCTAAGAACCATGGGAGATAGGTACTACTATTATCCCTATTTTATAGATGAGGAATCTGAGGAAGACAGAGGTTAAGTGACTTGACCAGGGTCACATAGCTAGGAAGAATCTCTGAAGTGAAATTTGAATTCTGGCCTTACTGACTTCAGGCCCAGGACTCTATCCACTATGCACCCCAGTGCCTAGAAATCTTCTTTTTACTGAGCAGATGATGAATCTTGATAAATATACTGACATGCTGAGAACCACAATTGTTCTGAAATTATATAATTTTTTTCAAAGTTTAGAGAATGCTGCAAGATGACCTTGTGATACAATCCATATCATTAATGATTAAGAAATTTATCCAAGAAGAGGGAACTAAAGTGCTCCAGTAGCCTGGGAATTTACACACTTTAAAATCTATTGAAAACCTCTGGGTTATAATTTAGGCTAGACTTGGAAAACTGGACTATTAATCAATGGAATACTTAATATCCAATGCAATAAAAGCATAGTTTCATGAAAAAGAATTAAAGAATATCTGTCATAATCTTGCACACGTAGTGCCAAATCATGTAAACTAAGTGAGTACAACAAAAGGAGAATATATAACACTATATTTTTAAAGAAGTAAAAAGTTGTGAGGATTACTATATAAGGCAATAAATCTAATTAATTCCTTTATCCCAAATGATTTCCATTCTGTGTCATTAAATGGATGCAGTATGTGTGTGTATATATATGTACACAAACATATGTGTATGCATATTGTTGTGTTATATGTATGTAATATACATATTATATTTATATATGCTATATACATAATTATACATATGTAAATATGTGCATAATTATGTACATCATTATGTATGGCATGCAGACAAATGTAGCACAGAATATTTCTAAAATGCATATATTTCCCTAAAATATGTCATATCAGATTTTCTCATTGTAGAAAACAGTTGGTTTTGAAAAATATCCTCCCTGGGAAACATAGTAGTACAAAAGGTGTTATTATGGGGGGGTGGGGGGGGAAGGAATCTCATTAAAGAAAAATTGGCAATTAGGCAAGTGTTTTATGTCCCTCCACCCCTCTTCCCCCTCGCCCCCCAGGATGGTGAGCAGCTTTGGATTTCTTCCAGATGACTGCAAGAACCGGAAGGCAGCCAAGTCTTTTGGCAGGTATACCCAGTAACTACGGTTCCTGGTTTAGGAAACATCTGAGGGAGTTCTCTAATGGAAGTCTTGAGGTCTGGGAGGCCTCATGCCTAGGGTAATATATTACTTTGGAATGTATAATGTTTGTTCAGATTAAAAAAATCAATATTATCCTATGGACACCCTAAGCTTGTTTCAGTGTTTCCTGATTCATTATTAGGTTAAAATAGGAGGTCAACATGACATCCCCTGGCGACTTTATCAACTGCCCTTGGATTAGCAATGACTCCAAAAACCACTATTAAAATCTGCTCATGTGGAAAGGACACTTTCTGTGTCATTCATTCTATATGAGATCAATCAGAAGGGATGGAGGGAGAGGAGGAAAAGGTCATTTGGCACAAATGGTTAGCTCAAATGGGCCCTCAAATTTAAGAAGCAAATTGGTTGAGAATGTTTGAATTATTTCAGTAACCTTCATATTAATTTTGCTATTTCAGGAAACCTAGATTCTTACCCCTCCACTACTACTTATTGAATGTGCATAAAATAAAATTCTAGAATAACATATATTAGCTTTTAAAAATCAAATTATGCCTTTTTGTGTTCTATTTGGTTTTACCATTCTTCCCCCACCCCATTTAGCACATGGAAGGGTTTCAAAATCTGGAAGTGGTCTGATTCTTTCTTGAACATATAAGAAACCTTAGACATATGGTTTAGGCATATTTAGCCCATATAATCTATAAAGTAGATTCAGGATTTGGATGAAGGACTACAGAGCTAAATACCTTCATATGATATACCAACAGCCTACTTAGGTCTTTAATTACACGGTCTTTATAAGCTACACAACATGCTAGAAAGATAGCTCATGCACTCTCTACCTTCTCTGTGTTTACAGAGAGACCAGATCACATTTTGGATCCAGGCAATTTGATATTAATATTGAGCTAAATTCCCCTTGAACTTAAATATTTCTCCTTATGTTAAGTGCCTTGAGGACAAAAATTCACTCTTTTTACTTATTTATTACTTTGTAAGTAGGATACTATTTCCATTTGCACTTAGCACAGTGCTTGGCACATGGTAAGCACTCACAAATGTTTGTCCATCCATCCATTCACTAATGAGTATTTAAAGTTACTATAATTCCCTGAAAGAGTTAATTCACTTTCCCAAGATATGTAATTTACAGGCCATTAATCATTTAATCATTGAGGGGATCTTACTCAGTACTCTACATGCATTACCAAACCCAAGACCTAAAAGCCATCTTAACAATCATTTAGCTAAACCACTCAAGAAGGTGACTTGACCAAAGCTACGACACTGTTTTTAGTGACAGAGCTGGGATCACAACTGAGGTCCCCTATTTTCCAATCCAGAACTTTTTACATGGCACCACAATGTTTTCTTCACGTTCTACTGAGCTATTTCAGAAACATTTTAAGTCCAACCTTTTCAAGAAACCTCTTACTTAGCCATACCTTATTTGTTCATTTTTATTTTCACTTATTCATTCATTAATTCATTCTTTACTTATTCACAGGCCAGCTATTTGGTACAATGATTTGAGTATTGAATTTGGAGTGAAAAAGATCTGAGTTCAAATTCTGACTCAGACATTTCTTGGCTATGTGACTCTTGGCAAATCATTTCAACATTTTCTGCCTCAGTTTCTTCTTTCCAGGGATGTTGTGAGGATCAAATAATATATGTAAATCATTTGTAAACTAAAGGATTTTTTAAATGTTAGCTATTATTAAACTTCTTTCAAGGAAAACACTTTCCCTTGGTGATTTTATTAACAAATTAGAACATTCCTATGTTATACTTAAGACTTATGTTATTTCAGTTTTGCACAGTACTCTTAATGTCCTAACTGAGTTATTGATCAAATCAATTAATAACAGAATGACTACTGTATGCCAGGAACTGAGCTGGGGGCCAGGGATAGAAATGCAAAGAATAAAACAATCTCTAAGCAAGAGACTAAAACAGTGGTCCCTGCAGTTAATCTTGTGAAGTGAATGTTATTCTTATGACCATTTTATAGATGAAAAAACCGAGGTTTTCAGACTTATCCAAGACCCACACCAATAAGGATTAGAGAGAGGAGTCCAACTTGGTTCTCCCCTGACTCAGATCTTGTCATTGTCTACGATGGGTTAATGTCACTCAATGTTTCCTTTGGAGGATAGCATGGAATCTATAGCAGCAGAGGGAGATGCTATCATTGTCTGCAGGTAATAGAAAGGTGATGATGAGGTTTTCCCCTCTCCTTCCTGTCCTTCAGTCTTTAGCTCCAGGCATAGTTTTGCTCTGATAAGAAAGTGCCTCATAAGCTTTATCCAGATGATTCTACTTCATTTGTGTTAAGGAATCAGGCTTCTAGGGCCAATTTGCCCTTGGCAGCATCTTAGGACAAAATCTCTTGGATTTAGAAGCATGTTTTTGAATTGTAAATGATTAACTAACCCCTGGTTTCAAAGAAAGTATGAAAGAAGTTAAGAAGCCCCACCTACACAAAACACAAAAATTATGAGCACCTCCTCCCCAGGGGTGAGCACTGTCTGTGGGTAATAATTGATTATAAAGATTTGTATAGATATAATACTTCAAATACTGATAGCTTTAGAATATGAACATTGACTTTAGAAGCTACTAAAGAAACTCTTTTTCTACACATCCTCCCTCTGTGCCACAGCCCTGCAATTTCTGAAGTGTACTCTTTGGGACTTGGTTGTGTACCATCAGATTATACTCTGGGAAAATTAAAAAAAAATGTACCTTATTTCCTAACCTAAGTTCTCAGTACTGACCTTTACAATTTGTTGTTCACTGCAAGATATTGTTCACAATTTTATTTCATCATTCGGAAATAAATGGTTGCTATAAGTGCTATTCTTTTCCCTTAAATGTGCCATTGTTCAGTGAAGAATTCATTGGAAATCAAGGAAACCTTTGCTCTTAGCTACTTCCTTGGACAAATTAGCTCAGTGGACCTCAGTTTTTCTATCTGTAAATCTAAAGTCTTCTCCATCTTTGACCTTCAAGTTGTTCTATGTTATGTTTTCACAGACCATTTCCCTGAGGACAGTGGTCATCTATTATTTTAGCTCTAATGGTTACTAGTGTGAATAAATAATACCAAAGTCTTTGGTAGAATTGATCAGCCAAAGTATAGAAAAAAGAAAAAGGGAAAGAAAAAAAAAGGGGGCAAAAGGAAGAAGGAAAAGGAAGAAGAGAAGGAAGATGAAGAGAACAAAGAGGAAGAATGAGAAGAAAGAGGAGCAAATATATATGGGAGAAAAGATAGGGGCCAATAATTTAGTAATGCCAAACAACTCTCAATGGTTCAAGTTCAAAAGGTTTCCAAGTCTTGTCCTAGAGAATTCATGAAGATCCAAACCTTCTTTGAAGTTCTCTCACTAGTTCTGTTTCAGTCACCTGGGAAAATTTGTTGAACATCTACGAGCATCGACAAGTTTAATGCCCTACCATTTAGAGAACAAAGAGTTCTGTAATAACTTAGTCAGGTTTCATAGTTCCCAGTTTGGGGTCCATTAAGGTTAGTTAGCTTTTAAATTCCAGGTTTTATTTTATGGCTTGGTATTTGAGAAGAATATGCCAAGGAAAGCTTATCAGTTGAAACCAAAGAAGCTGGGCAATTATCCAGTGCTTTGTGCCACAATGAAACATTCTGTTGAACACATGATAAAAGCTATCACTTACTTTCTTGACCATTTTCTGTTATAAAGGAAACTGAAGATGGCAACTGCTAGGTGAGTTGTCAGGAAAGCCAATCCAATACTCAAGATGGTCCAAATATCTGCAATTCCAAACCAATCAAACATCAACAACAAAAAAAAAAGATGCTTAAAAAAAAGCAATGACTAAGTAAATTAGGTGGATGCAAAGGCACCTACCATTCTGGGTGAACATGACATCTGGTGGTGAAGGAGGCTTTAACTGGATGTGGCATCGATTTCCTCTCCATTCTCTTTCACATCTGGAAATAAGATGAATATCATGGGTGAAGGAAGTAACTGGGCACTCCTTCAACTAGGGCTGTCAGAAAATCAAAAGAAAGATCCCTATAAACACCATCTGCAAAAACAAGACACTATTCAGTTGACGTTGCAAAAGACACTCAAAACATCTAAATAGAAAATACTCCAATATTTCAAAGTGCCCATGTTTTTTTCTCCATTGATGGCATTGATTTCCTCTGGTGTCACATGAGTGAATCCAAATAAAATTAAATATAAAATTAAAATTCAAAATGGACATGTTTGTATCTATTATGTACAAGGCATGGTACTAGTTTCTGGTTATACAAAGATAAAAATGAAACACTTCCTTTCCTCAAGAAGCTTATATGTTATTAGGGAGATAATGCGTGTATAATTGTATACATACATACGTATATATACATATATATTACACAAACACATATATAGTTACATACATAGTTTTATATATGGTTATATATAAAATAAATACATGACTATTTTTGAGGGAAGACCATTAGCCAATTGCAGTAGATAAAGAAAGATTTCATGTAGAAAGCTTTAGCTGAGTCTTGAAACAAATGAGGGTTTCTAGAAGGTTGAGTTAAGGAGGGCATAGAGTACATTCCAGGCACAGGGCATAACCACTGCAAAGGCATAGAGATATAAGATGTAATTACATTGCATTAAATGCCACTCAATACTGTTCTGCTCAATATGCTTCAAGTACATTGAGGATGTGCGATCTCATCAATATTAACACTGACTCCATTGAAACATCGTAACTCCTCTGTGACTAACTTTATGATTTTCTACAAATAAAACAAGACAAAATTCACTTGGTAGACTTTCTAAACTTAGCTGGTCTTAGCCATCTCCCAGCCTCCATTCAAAGGTTTTCTACCTGTGTAGTAATCACCAGAACTCATGCTCTGTTGTCACAACCTTTAACAACCTTAAGTCATTCTCCCTTCCCCCTGCTGCCAACATAAATAAGCATCAGAAGAGGATTCTGTTGAATATTACTCGGTATAAAATTTTGTAAAATGAGCCAGCAGACTGAATGTTATTATTTTCACTATTAGACAGCATTATACCATAACATGACTGATACAGTCAATGTTTCTCCATATATTTTTCCTTCTTTAATTTCATCCTGAAGATATTCAAGGTGAACCAAGTATCCACATCTTTAGGAAAAAATGAGCATGATTAAGGCTGCTACCCACTTCTTGATAAAGAGGTGATAGATACAAGATGCAGAATGAGACATTTTCTTTCCTTTCTTCCACCTCTTCTCCACTCTAAAAATGTTCTTTAAAAAACATCTACCAACATCCAGGGGACTGTGGCCTGAGTCAATAAAGAGAAAGTACAATTGAAGACATCACACGACTGTGAACTGTTGAATATTCTCTAGACTCAAATTTTTATTTCTTTCAGTTAGTCCTTATATGTCATGGAATCAAGGCCTATCAACATCCTTGTTACTCCATTCTGAATGCTCTCTAGTTTGTCAATCTTCTTTTAGCCTCTATATGCCTTAGGTAACTTTCAAGCCTATCTCTACTAATCCAAATTTGATAGGAGGAAGCTCCTCTTACTTTGTTTTACCTACCCATTAGTGTTGTTGTAAATATCAAATTAAAAGCAAACAAAAAACAAATATAAGGCCTTTTTGGCTATTGTAGGAGATTTTATGGTACATCTATCTGCCTGTCTGTCTATCTATCTACCTATCTATCTATCTACCTATCTAGCGTCTTTAGGTTATCATACGTTATTTTGTCATCTGTAAGATATTTGGTAACTGTCTTATTTCTCATTTGTAGTCTCCCAAGGCACGTGGACCATAATGTATATGAGCATGAATGAATTCCCTAAAAAGAGTATGCAGTCATTTCCATTCTCTTTTTAATTGGGTCCCTTTGGTTTTTAAAACTGACGTTTCACTAGCACTAGGTTCACAATAATTTCAACCTTTGGTAAGGTTCTTTTTCTTAATTATTATTATCTCGAAATATCTATACAGAAAGGTTTTGTTGAAAAGTGTTTGAGAAATCTTGCTCAAGAAATGCCTAGTGAAAAACAAAATATGGAAGCAATATGAATGTCATGGAGAGAATCCAGTGTAAATTTCATGGGACTAGCCGACTAGAAAGTTAATGACAAAGATAACCTCTTTCAATGTCTTCTAACTGATGATACCATATTTAAGTCTTATGCATATGTTATGGGAATCTGAAGATCTTCCCTGCCCCTAGGCCCTTTGCCAAAGTGGCTATGTGACTCTGAGAACCTTCCCTGATTTGAAAGTATACTCTGCCCCTTAATAGGCTGAAGGTAGTCACATGGAGCTTGTGGCGAGAGGCTTGTTCTTCAGGAATGCCTGTACCTTGTAGCTTTGTGATTGGGCAGTGGGTCAAGAGGGCTGTGACATTCTCTGAGACAGGAGAAGGCTATATATATGCCTTGATGTGAGGTTTTACTTTGGGGCTCACTTTGAGAAGAGTTGTGTGATTTGGCCAGATGAGACTCTGGGAAGCCGTTGAGCCCCCCGGCTTTGAAAAACCCAGATGTTGATGCTTCCCTCTCTGGTAACTGAATAGGTAAGTGATCTAATGGTCAGATGCTGGAAGCCGTCTGCTGATCTGTTTCTCTGTCTGCTTGTAACTTGTGTTTGCATTCTCTGAAGTTCAGAGTGCTGACTTTTTCCCTTGAACTAGGTAAATGATATACGTTTGATTGATTAAAGTGAAACTCTTAACCCATTTTGAGTTGCTTTCCTTTAGAAAAGCAGATCTAAGAACTTGTGCTAGTGGCCACCCTGGGTACGCTAGGGTGCTTGCTGATACAGCATACAACAAGGAGCTCTATTCTAATCAAAGGCATCTGCCATAGTGATGGAGGAGATCCAGCAAAGACAGCAGGTCAAAGAATGTAGCCCTAGGATGGTGATGTCCTCCAGATGTGTCTGTTTGTAGATGATACTATGCTGACTGAACAATTCCAGATAACTGTAGCATCTCCTCAATGAAAATTCCAAGTTCTCAAGAGTTTGGGCTAAATATACACTCATGAAAAAAAAAATAGAGGAAGAAGTCCTAATGCTCAGATTGTGATTAAAATAATCCAAAGAGCTATATTATAGATCAGCGGTTTTCAACCTGGTGAGTTATGTTCAATTTGTAACAATGAAAATACATCCTGCATATCAGATATTGACATTACAATTCATAACAGTAGCAAAATTATAGTTATGAAGTAGCAAAGAAAATAATTTTATGATTGGGGGTCACCACAACATGAGGAACTGTATTAAAGGGTCGCAGCATTAGGAAAGTTGAGAACCACTGTTATAGATCCATAAGTATCAATAAAGGACAATGAAAATTTTAAAATATTTGGCAATATTAGAAAAAGCATCAGAAGGTGATATACATTTCATGGACAAATAAGTGATATGATCATTTCCATGAGAATTCAGAGAAAAGAGAGATATTTAGGGAGGGCAGGGAAGAAGTGGAATTTATCTACCACTGTATGAACTCATGAGTTTCCCATTTGAAGGAATCCTAAGAGCTTCACAGAGATGTACAAAATCAAAACTTATGCAGATGATCAAAGGGAATGAAGTTAGTCCCCAAATGCTATTTAGAAATATGACATTTAAATTTAGATTCTCATTAGAAAGAGCTATCCCATTGAATACCATTGTTATTCTACAGGCCAATACTTCCCCACTCAGAGTCACCAACCAGATGAACAAAATTTGGGTTTGGTGCTAGTTTTGAAATATGACTATCCTTATTTAGATTATTCTGGAGTTTGCAAAAATATATGGAACTTTTCTTCCAAAGAGTACTGAGCTTTTTTTTTTTAACATTCATTGTATCACTGTGATATTCATTTTTTATGAATACGTACAGCAAAATTTTAGAAACATATTTTTAACAGAAAGGGAAATATTGATAGAAATTCAGGGTGACTTTCCAATTGTTTAATTGATTTAGTAAGTATTAAGTTCTTACTTAATGTCAAGCACTACTCTGGGAATATAAAGTTAAAAAATAAATTTTGCTCTCTATGATATAACATATTACTTGGGAGGGTGTGGGCTAGGAGGGGGGAAAATAACATAGATAAACAAACACAAAACATACACAAAATAAATGAAAGTCGTTTGGGCAAGTTAAGACAATAACAACTCCGGAGAAATAAGGAAAGGCCCTGAAGGGGTCAATATTTGATCCAAACCTTTAGGGAATGAAGGATTCCAACAAAAAGAAGAACATTCTGAATTTATCCTCAGCTGTCTCTGTATGGGACATGCAATGTTGTGAAATGAAATGTCACGAGGAGAAGCAAATAGGACAGTTTGGGGGAATATAGTTTTCTTGAAACAAAGTGATATGTCATCAGCTGAAAAGACAGTCAGAGAATAGAAGATTTCAAATGTCAAACAAAGGAGTTTATATTTTACTTTTGGGGGAAAAAATGGAGCCCCTGAAGCTCTCCATTTTAAATTCTACTTGTATCCTTAGATCCATGATTAAAACCTAAATCCCCTGACCAAAGAGCTGAGATTCTGTTTTCTGTGATACTATGTCTGGCTTCTAGGACCTAGAGAGAAGATACTTTTTGATATAACCAACATTTTGAATAATATTGGGGTTATGGATAACATATAGAGAGGTGAACTTTTGAAAACAACTGTCTACATAGCAATTGTTACGAGATATACTTCTCATTGATGTGATGTGCCTGTTACTGAATCATAGACTATCAGTATTTAAGATAACCTAGTTCCCCTTCCTTGTTCTCAGTTGAGGAAACTAAAACTCAGTGACTTGCCCAGGGATACAAAGCTAATTAGTGTGAGAGTCTGGTCTAAGACTCATGTTTCTTGCCTTCAGGGATCTTTTTACTATTACATGACTTGAGATTTGGTTTGTCTGCCCATATGTTTTCAGAGAAGACAGTAATCAGCTTCAGTCTACACATGATAATTTAGTAAACATTTTTCAACTGTACTTGGACAAAATATGGTCATTTAATGTTGGTAGGTCTCCTGGAGACATGAAGTATGGGAATGATTTCTGTTCTGTTTTTCTTTAGAGTATGAAGAATTCATCCATCTGTCAGATCACATACAATTACCAAAGAAATGTCACTATATGGACTTGGCATAGATGCTCACTTGCTTTCTCTTACAATGAAAGGCAAATACTAGATTTATATTTAATACTGTTTCTTCTCCCATAAGCCCCAGTAGCTTTGTCAAATTTCAGCAGAGTAGTGGGTAGAGGGCTAACCTCTGAACTGGAAAGACTTAGGGTCAAGTCCTGCTTTTGGCATATACTGATTGTGTGAATCTGGACAAGGGCATTTAATATCTCACTTCCTAAGCATTTCTCTAAGACTCTCAAATGCAGAAAATGTTCTGATATTTATTGTTAGAGAAAATTGCCTATGTAAAGATCATGTAAACCAATGAAATTGCAGGTCTGGACCAAAAGAATAAAAAGTAAAAGATTGTTCATATTGTTCATACAGATTCATCCATCTAGGAACTAGGGGAAAGATGTTCCTCTCTCCACCAATTCCTTTGCAACAACTTGTTTCAACCAGTCTACAGTGGTTTAGGGGGTAGGGAAAAAGCTGTTATGTGCCTAAGTAGTCTATTAAAATTCTTTCTCTGCTCATGCCAAGCCTTTGGTTTTGTTCATTTGTAAACTGCATCATTTAAAACAAAAATTATGACCAAACAAGACTCCAGAAGCCTAATGAAGAAGGACCTCCTATGTCTTAGTTGAGAAGTGATGGACCACAGGTACAAGTTACTTGAGGAGTAGGGAACCCCTTATGACCTCAGGTTCCTGGGCAGCTAGGTGGCGCAGCGAATGGCGCAGAGCACTGGCCCTGGAGTCAGGAGGACCTGAGTTCAAATGCGGCCTCAGACACACTTACTTGCCATGTAACTTTGGGCAAGTCACTTAACCCCAATTGCCCTCCAAAAAGAAAAAAAAAAGACCTGAGGTTTCCTACCCCTGGATTAGACATTTTCAGATGTGACCAACTTTGACTTTGCCCACTATTGGTTAATTATTCCAAGGAAAGGTTTTTAGGGGAAGGAGAGATAAAAGGGAGTGCTCTGTTTATGGAGGGTATTGATATTAATGTCAAAATAAGAAAAAAGAATGTTAATGAAAAAATTGAAAACTATATAGAGGAGAATAGAAGAAAGTTTGGAAGGAGACACAAACAAGCAGGGCAATATGGGTATACTACTATGTTAAATTTAACATAAACTTAAAAACCCACCATTTCATGTAGAACTTGCCTTTTTCTGTTCTTTCTATAGAGATGTTTTTATATTTCCTATTTTTTCAGTGTCCCCAAAGAAGAGAGAATTTTTTAAATTGACTTGTTTATTTACTTTTAGTTTACAAGATTCAGTTCCACAATCCCTTGAGTTTCAGATTTTCTCCCTTCTCTCCCCCCCCCCGCCATGGCAACAATGCAATGAAGTACAGGATCTGCAAATACTTTCACATTGTACAATAGTCTGGTTGTATAGAAAGGTTGTAACCAATGGAGTGCACAATGGGAAAAAAGAAACAAAACCAAACATGGAAAAGAATGATAGCATGTAGATTGCTTCAGTCTCCATTTAAACTCTGGTCTTTCCAGATCTTTCTCTGAATATAGATATCTCCTTCCATCCTGAGACTTGTAGAGTTGTCTTATAGCTCTGCATTGCTGAGAAGGATCCAGTTTATCAAGGCTGGTCATCACACATATGATGTGTCTATGATTGTGTACAATTTTTTCCTGGTTCTGCTCTTCTTACTTAGCATCAGTTTGTATAAGGTTCTCTAGGTGAATATGAAGACAATCTCCTCCCCATTTCTTATAGCATAACAGTATTCCATTACATCCATATACCACAACTTGTTTAGCCATTCCCCATTTCATGGACATCCCCTTAATTTCCAGTTTTTTGCCACCACAAAGAGGGCTGCAATAAATATTTTTGTACATATGGGTCCTATTTCCACTTCTATGATCTCTTTGGGATATAACCCCAGAAGTGGTATTACTGGGTCAAAGGGTATGCAATTATTTATAGCCCTTTAGGCATAGCTCCAGATTGCTCTCCAGAATGGTTGTATCAGTTCACAGCTCCACCAACAATGCATTAGTGTTCCAATTTTTCCACATCCTCTCCAGCATTTGTCATTTTCGCCAATCTGACTGGTGAGATGTGGTACCTTAACATTGTTTTGATTTGCATTTCTTGAATCAATAGTGATTTAGAGCATTTTTTCATATGCTTATAGTTATCTTTAATTTCCACCTAAAAGAGAGAATTTTTAAACTTCTTTCCTCCCTTTTGGAAGTATGTCTGAGCTCTCTTGGTCAAGTGTCACCTGGAAGTTAAGAAAAGCCAAGTATTCAACATCTTGACCACCATCCATATTCCCTTCATACACTTCGGAAGTGAGATTAATAAATGATTTTCTGGGGTCTTTTGTGAGGTGGAGAATCTTTGTGAGGCTCTTTGTGAGATCTTTGTGAGGATCTTTGACCCACTGAATGAATGACTTCTTTGCCAGAACTGAGTAGAACAAGACTGGAAGCCAAAGATCAAGACCAAGTGTGTCATTTGGGCCATTAGGCTGAGGGCCTACCAGTGGGACGAAGAATGAAAGGTTGTGAGGCAATCCTTTAATGGGTTTTGTGTGTGTTTGTATTTTCTTAAATTTTGCCATGGATCAGTTCATTTTATTTGAAGATGGGAAGTCAGGAGAAATCACAAAATAATCCCCTGAGCTAAAAGGTTCTGAAATTCCATATTAAGTACAAGCAATTAATTTGCTTGGGCTAATTGCTCCTTGACTAATTAGCAGCAGCACATTTTACACTGTTTATAAAAACCATATAGAACCTATCTGAAACAGAAAGATAACAATTCCTGCCCCTCCATGCAACAGGACCTGTTTCTGAACACAAAGAGGAAGAAGAAGCTAAAAGCATAATAAGTCATAATTATATTCCATCCATCCAAAGCACATATTCTCATCTATTTTGAATCCTAACACACTTTCTCTTCTCAGCAGCTTAATATTGGAGAATTAGTTGCATTATGACTCCTAATGGTTAATGACTGGGAACACCTATTCACAACCCATTAATATTCACAAATAGAAAGGATACAAAAGTCTATGACAAATCTTTTTTTTTTTTTGATATGTTCATGATTCATGGAGATGTGTTGGAAGGAAAACCAAGTTTGGAATCAAAATAGTTTAGTTTGACTTCTGAATCATGTAACCAACAAGATGGGTGACTAGTTACTTTCTCTAATCATCAATATGTCTCAAACCTCTTCAAAATAAAATTTATGCTCAAGAGAAAAAGCAATTTCAGCTCTCTTCATTATTTAAGACACCAAGAACCCAAAGAAGGTAACAATTCAAGGAATTAACAAGAGATAGTCACTGATGCGGTCACTGATATGGACCACTTTAACCTCTGGCCGCCATGCTCTACTAACAGGTTTGGGTAAAGTGTCCCAAAGGTCTACGATAAAAATTAACTCTAATTTGACTTCCCTTTCCTGGTGCTGGGATAAAGCTGCAGTCTGTAATACCACAAATATTCCTAAGTGAATTAAAAGATAAATAAGAGTTGTGAAAATGAAAGTTACAGCCTGCACAGAAAAAATAATTGAAAGAGTAGAAAAAAAAATTAAAAACTTGAAGCCACAGTATAGGTCTCACAGAGACAGAAAAAAGAATAACTGATTGGGAATGTAAATAGATAGCAGTGAAGGACAATCTGGAAGAAGAAAAGTCAAAAAGCAATAAAATGAAAAGAAAACACAATCTCCATAGAAACACGATGTGTTGCTCTCAAGATGGGAAACAAAGAGACACTCTAAGAATTTGTAAGGCTTCTAGGGGAAAAAAAGAAAGAAAACTATAAAAATTTAAAAAAAAAACCTCAATACCACAAAGCAGAAAATAACACAAGAAAACTGTCTAAAAGAACTGACCAGTGGGGTGGCTAGGTGTTGCAGTGAGTAGAGCACTGGCCCTGGAGTCAGGAGGACCCGAGTTCAAATCCGGCCTCAGACAATTGACACACTTACTAGCCGTGTGACTATGAACAAGTCACTTAACCCCAATTGCCCTCCAAAAAAAAAGGCAAAAAAAAAAAAAGTAAAATAACTGACCAGAGAAAACAAATTGGCAATTGAAAAAATCTACACATCACCACCAGAAAAAAATCCAGTAGAAGCAAAACAAAATCACTCTAGGTTGCAAAGTACGATATGCATAGCAGTCTTGCTATTATTCTATTATATCTAATATTCTTTGGATCATTGAACAGTTGGATGTAATAACTGATATTTGGGGTCCAATTGAATAATTAGGATGCAAAGCCATTGCTTGGAGAGCCACTAAATGCATCCCTGGTACAATTTCATTACCAAAATAAAGATCAGGAATGATATGTAACATGTTGTGTTCCAAAATTATTTTTCATCTCAATGGTAGGTTTCTATATTTTTAAAGCTTTTTGTCTTGTGCAAATTGGACGTTGTTTTCAGATGAAATCTATTAAAAACATTGTTCATAAGGTTTTTTTTTTCCTTAAGTATCAATGTTATGTCTGGGTTCTTGTAAGCAATGATAGTTCACTCTGAAAATGGTCCACTTATATAGAATTGGTTGTTTTCCAGGATGTTTTGAGGCCTGTATTATAAAATAGGAATCTCTTCTGTCAGTCACAGAGGACATTAGGTTTTTAATGTAAAATTCTATCCACTAGGAATATCTTATTAAATATTTGATAGGTGCTCATTTTTAATGGTCTATGGTGACGCCTAGCACGATTTCTATAATTCCTTTGCACAATTTACATTAATCATTAAGTCCAGATTACTTATGGCGATAATAACTTCAGTAGCATCATAACTCATTTCTATAAATGTGACTTAGCAATTTGTTTTCTAATGTGTCAATTTATGTATGAGTACATCAAGCATGGAGGTCCATTTGATTACCTTTGAGGGTCTCAAACATTCCTGTTACTTAGAGGTTAACCATTTTTTGGTAATGTTAAAAATTCAGTTATGTGTACCTATTATCAGTTTTAATTATTGATTGGTGAAATGATGTTTGCTTGTTCTAAAAAAGTATTTTTAGATATTTTATGAACTGTTTATCAAGTAAGTGCTTTAAGAATATCTATCAATCCTCTTTTTGTATTTTGGCAAGGAAGTTCCCTTAGGGTGATGGTCCCTGTTTTATATTATGTGGGTTTTTATTAGGATACTTCAGTATAAGTGGTGGTCCTTCTTAAGAAGTAAGAACCATAAATTAAGCCTGATATTTTCTAAGTGTTATTTGTTTTAAATGTCTTTCCATTCAGCCTCAACCTTCTTATCGATAATCTTGATACTTCATTTGTGTTGTCTGGAGGTAATCAAGGTATGTTCAGGCCTTGTCTTACATCTCTGGTTCAATTTAACCTTTGTATTTAGGCTAAAAGCCTTTAGGGTCTATCTTTCCTTGGCATACATTAAAAAGTTTACATTGATCAGGTCCACAAGATATGCTAATATCTTTGGATAAAGATATGGTGAGTTGAAGGAGCTTTTTAATAATGTTCAGTGGAGTCATATGTCTTTTGAAAATATCTAGAATATTTTATATGGTTTTGTTTTCTTGACTCCTTTCTAAATGTTTCTTTTTTGTCACCTTCAAATGAACAATATGGCACCTAAACATTTTACTGCATGAACTGGCAAGATATTTCTATAATCTTCCAATGCATTTTCATAGATGTTCAATAGTTCTCTCAAATCACTTCTGCTATAGTGTTTAACACCTTTCTCATGGAATATTTCTTGGTACCTGCATCTTTCATCCTATGTCTCTGACCATGGCTACCGTATAGCTCTTTTTTTTTTTTTGTTCTTACCCTGTACTGATTGGCTACATAGTGTTGCATGATATGGAAATCCTATAGATAAAAAGTAGTTTGGAGCCCTTACCTGTACATCGGCATGGTATTGTGCTAACACTCCATTAAGATATCCATTTCTTAAGTCCATTTCAGGTATGGCAATGATTTTCTCCCTTTAGTAGTCATCACACTGGCATTTAAGCATTTCTAACAGATGGAATGTTGTTGGTATTTTTTATCCAACCCAATGTATATTGACTTCTTATGGTATCGGAACACAAAAGATTGTCACTGGCTCCCCTGTCCCCTGTATCAAGTGATTAATAGAAGAGCTTCATGTATGACTAGCCTACAACTTAAGGAGTTCTACCTATTTCATAGGATCAATTGTAACACAGTAGCTATGGTACTAAATCAATCAACGATTTTGTCAGAGAGCAAAATTAGACAGTAATTTGGTCAACAAGCATTTTTTAAAATACCTAACACTTTCCAGGTACTGTACTAAGTTCTGAGAATACAAGGAAAAGCAAAAAAAAAAAAAATCCCAGTCCTTGCTCTCAAGGAGCCCATTAGTTAGTTTTTTTGAGTTCCTGCCCTCACAAGAATGTCATCTCAGAACAGTCACTGTTATAATAATTCTAATGATAACAAGGAAAGCAACAGCAACAATATTCAGGATGATGACGAGAGCTGACATTTGCACAGCACTTACTTTGTGCAGTCAGTGAACAAACATTATCTCATTTGATCTTCACAAGGAGCCTAGGAGGTAGGTGTAATCACTATTCCCATATTACAGATGAGGAAACTAAGGCAGAAAAGGATTAAGTGACTTGCCCTGAGATAACAGAGCTAGTAAGTGGAGGAAGTATGATCTGAACTCAGGTCTTCCTAACTCCAGGCTGAGCATTCTATCCTCTGCTCCACCTTACTGCCCATCTGGTATCATCCTCCGCGGCATTCCCTAATCTTGTCATTGCTGCTCACCTTATAACACGGAGAGTAGCATGGCAGATTTGAGGGGTTATAGTTAATATTATCTAACAAATTTAGAGAAAAGAAAGCACAGAGGGACTGACATGAAGAGGTTTTTTAATAATGATGAGCAGAATCATGGCTAGCATTTCTGTAGCACTTTGCTGAACACTTCACATATTACTTGAATCTCATCAACAACCCTTTAAAGTCAGGGTTATTATTTTCTTCATTTAACAAAGAAACTGAGAATGAAAGTGGCTGAGTGAATGCCCCCCCTTTCTCCCCCCACCTCCACCCCCGTTATAGAATTAATAAGCATCTAAAGCAGGATTTGAACTTGGTTTTCCTGATTCCAAGTCGAGTACTCTAACCACTCAATGACCTGGGTAGAGCAGGTAAAAGCAAAATCAGGATCAAGCAAATTTTATGGAACTTTTATCTATTAAAGTCAAATGAGTTGTGATACTATCACAACTATCACACCCAGGATTTCATTGACCTTCTTAGCCCCTATCAATTATCATGCAAAAGAACTGGGCCTGATAACACAAATAGGGAAAATCAACTGGATAAGGAATTCCTTTTGCCTTGAATGGCAAGAGTTGGAGAATTTGCCTTTTAATACACATATCCTTTGAAAAACCATGAAGGGTAATTTGTTTTTGTTTGTTTTGTTTTGAGGAGGAGAGGAGGTAATAGTAATACAGAGTTGTGATTCATTTTTTCTCTGTTATTCCAATTATTTCTTCTGTGGAGGCCATAAATTCTACTTTAAACTTTTTTTTTTTAAACTACTCAGGAACATTCTGCTGTGGTTTCATGCTCTTTTGGAAATCCCCAGGTCCCTCTGCTTCATCAGGTGCTGATTCATTTTCTTTTGTTTTGCAATATTTATTCATAGATATCTCGGTTCTTTTATTTGATCTAGAGGCCATATTCCCCTCTGTTATTAATATTTTCCCTACTGGCTTATCTGCTTGTGCTTCAGGGTGTGTAAGTGAACTTTTTTCCTCCTGATATCTTTCATAATTTTAGTCTCCCCCCCAACTTATTTTCTCCTACTGCTCACTTTCTGACTCCTCTTTTGATGCAGTCTTACCTGAGGGAAAGATCTCTGAGTCATTTTAGCCTTCTCCCACTTTTCATACTAGGTAATTCCCAATCTACCAGTCTCAGTCTCTGCCCCATATAAACTATGAGGGAGATAGAACTGGCCCCAGCTGGTTGCTGGGCTTTCTTCCTAAAGCTTAGTGGAGTGTCACGCAGCTACACAACTGTGTCCTGGTACAATCTGCTCTGTTCCTCATGTTTTCTAACTGAGCAGTGTTACAGTACAGAGTTCTGCCAGTCAGAAATGCTTCCCAGTTAACTCCAGCTTCTGTCTTTTGCTTTCCCATGGCACTGGGAGGAAGGAGGGGTAGAATTGATTTCTATTGCATGCCTGTTCCAGTCAGCACATGTAAGCCCTGACTATATAGTAGGTGGTGGAGGAAGGTTTGCTGAGTGAGTTAGATGTAAGGCTTGTAAGTAACTAGACTTCTCTGCTCTTGATTCACTGAGTTTTTAACTCATATAGGTTCTTCTTGTCCTAGACCATGGACACAGCAGAAAATATTTTATCTCTTCATGTAATTCCTATTTTGAAGTTTGTATAGGTCATGAGAATGAAAGAAAATGCCTTGTTCTCCATCTTGTTGGACACATGACTTGGAAACTGAGTAGTATTTTTTTTCTTGCTTTTTGGAGGGGGAAGGCAGGGCAGTTAGGGTTAGTGACTTGCCCAAAGTCACACAGCTAGTTTTTTGTGTGTGCCAAGTGTCTGAAGTCAGATTTGAACTCAGGACCTCCTGACTCCAGGGCCAGTGCTCTATTCACTGCACCTAGCCACGCCCTGAGTAGTATTTTTAATGAATACAAGCTTGTGTTTGAAATAAAGGTTCATCTTTTTAACATCGATATTCTTTTCGTGATGCTTTGTGAAAATAAGTAATGGAACACTATGTTCTCTCAAGACATAATAGTGTTGATGAACCAAAGGACAATGGAGAGATGGAAAGGCTACAATGTAATACCAACAAAAAACTGGGCAGGACAAGGGGATTAAGGGACATTAAAAGAGAATTCTATGACCAGAAACGTCCCTGGGCGAGGCTTCGTCAATACGCTTCATCACACATCCCACTTGGGTAACGTCAATACGCTTCATCACACATCCCACTTGGGTAACGTCTGAGTGACCTTTCTGTTTGCTTAGTTGAAACTCCCTCTAGCTCACACCTTCTGGTCATGGTGGATCATCCCTGGAAGAGTCTGTACGGACACTGTTCTCTTCTTTCTCTACAAAATCTCATTTGATCTCATCACTTCCTATGGGTTTAATTCATCTTTTTCCCCGAAAAAACACCTCCTGAATTTCATTATAGAAGGTCGATGCTACTGACATCCTCCTAGTGACCCTGGCTTGTCATCTTACTCTCAATTTCCCAACATATCTAAGTCAGTGATGAATTTTGCCATTTTCACCTTTACAAAACACTTTGTATACATTCTATTCTCTCCACTCACACAACCACCCACCTAATCGAAGCTCCTATCATCTCTTACCCAGACAATTACAATGTAATTCTTCTACCTACCTCCTCTTTGCATGCCAATCTAACCTCTATTCAGCTGCCAACGTGATTTTCATGATGTATCATTTTGCCTCTCTACTGAATAAACTCCAATGCCTCCCAATTGCTTCTAGGACCAAATATAAAGCATACTGTTTGACATCTAAGTCTCTTTATGACTTAGTCCTTTTCTGTCTTTCCTATCTTACTATCTTTGATTCCCTCCTCCTCTATTTTTGTTCAATTATTTCATCCACAAGTCCATTTGGGGTTTTCTTGGCAAAGATACTGGAGTGATTTGTCATTTCCTTCACCAGCACATTTTACAGACAAAGAAACTGAGGCAAACAAAGTGAAGTGGCTTGCCTAGAATCACATAGCTAGAAAGTGCCTGAGGGCAGATTTGAACTCGGGTCTTCCTGACTTGAGCCCCAGTGCTCTATCCACTGTACCATCTAGCTGAGGACCTACTCTACCATCCAACTCTGATTACCTACTTTCATTTCTCCACTCACAATTATCCATCTCCCACATCTGTACCTTTGTTTTGGCTTATTTCCTTTCCCAAAGACACACCTAGGTCTTAGTTTATTTGACTTTTTTCAAGACTACTGAAATTCTGTCTTCTGCAGGAGACCTTTCCTGCCATCCCCAACTACTAGTACTTTCCCTCTGAGATGAATTTCCCTCCACTCTGTCTATATCTTGAATGTACCTAATTATTCACACGTCTCCCATGTTAAAACAAAAGCTCCTTGAGGGAAGGAACTATTTTTGCCTTTCCTTGTTTCCATAGTACAAGTACTATGTATCCATAGTATAAGGACCCAATGCCTGGTCCACAGTAAGAACATAAATTCTCAATAACTGATTGACATTTTGTGTATCTCCTGTGGAAGAATCATAGGAGAACAGAGCAAAGTATCTGGCAGAATGAGGAAGTACGAATGGGTTATTATGTGGAAGAATGATTCACATCACTGAAATCATATATCCATGGAGGCACCTGTTATCTATCTGTACCATGCTTCAAGGTGTGAAAAGCATTTGTATACCTTAGGTTACTGAATTCTCACAAGATCCCTTTATGGTAGGGAGAAGAGGCTTGATTACCTCTATTTTCTGGCTGAAGGGATTGAGGCTGAGGTTGAAAGAGGTCAAGGCACTTCCCAAATAGAGGAACACTTTGCTACTTTGGGTAATACACCCCCAAGCTGCCAGTAAGTAGACTATAGGCCAAGAAAGAACCTTGAAAGGTCACCTCATTAGATAGCAAGACACTTCAACAGTCCTAGACAAATGAAAACTTATTTTCTTTTAAAGGCATCCAAAGAGCTCCCTGGAGCTTAAATCAGAAGCCCATTACCAGGGCAGGAAATTCTTCCTCCTTTGGCCCCAAGCACTTCCCACACAGCCTGGCTGCCTTGGAGTTTATATCAGGTTCTATCCTTAGTGAATGACAAATTACAGAATGTACAAACAAAATATCATTGAGTGGCCTTCATTAACATTTCCATTTGAACTACTAGTTGAGCTGGATAGATTTGCAAATGAAGAAACCAAACACTTTCATAAATTATTTAAAAAAAAACTTCTCTAGCAGAGAAATAAACATTTCAATGACTGCAATGCAGAAATCCAGCAGGAAGAAAAGATTCCTCTTTTTCCATTGGTCCAAAAGAATTGGGTGTGGAGCTAACCTAAGGTTAGGTTCAGCCATCAATGCTGAATGTGACCTTTTGCAGGTTTTTTTTTTTTTTGGTTCTCTTGACTGACCCTCGATTCAGGACAATATCTGAAGCAACATCTTCAGAAAATTTATTCAGATGGGAAAAACAAGAAAGGCAAACAGGATAATCCACAAATTGCATAATTGAATGTTGCTGATAAGGTTAAAAGGTAATAATAATTTTCACAACACTTTAAATCTCACAAAACACTTCATATGTTATCTCATGTGATTTTTGAGTAGGTACTTTTATATTCACTTCACAGATGAGGAAATTGAGGCTGAAAGGCTAAGTGAATTGCCCAGGGTTTTATTAGCAGGATCTGAGCCAGAATTGGAACCAAATGGGTTAATAAATTAATTCACTCATTTACTAATCCCTTACATTATGCCAGGTTCTGTGTGTGATATTGATCAGAAATACAGAAGCAAGATAGAGAGTTTCTGTCCTCAAGGAGCTTACATTCTGGTGGTGGAAGACAACACTAGGGAAGGGGTCCCTAGAAGGGTGAGGTCACAGAAACAGTAGAGTTATGGGGCAATCAAAGCATGTACCTTTTCCAGAAGAATAGAAGTAGATTTGATAACTGTTACCAGAGTATGAGGTGAAACAGATAATGACTGGGGAGAGAATTGTATGGTTGCCTCATAGATTAATGAAATGACTGAGTGCCTGGGGCTTATTAAGTGAAGAAAGAAAACAAATTATGAGGAGCTCTTCTAATGTGGAGTAAGATGCTGGTGAGAACCTAAGTTTTGGAGCCTTCATTTCACCCAGTAAAGTTTAAAGGACTGAGTGAAGTGTTTCAACTTATCTTGGCTCAAATTCTGTTAGCAATGTTCCAACCCAACTCAACAGTGCCATAAATTCAAGATACTCTATCCCTTGGATTGAGATTAACTCCACTATTAGAAATCTTTTCCTATTATAAAGTCATGTGGGGACAGAATAAAGAGGTTATTTTGGATGGATAGACTTACACTGAAGAGAGGAATACTGTTCCCAAAATGTCTTTAGTTCAAATTATATCAGAGAGGCACTGCAGATAAGCGGATAGAGAGTAGGCAGATCTCAGAATTAGAAAGAGCTGTATTCAAGACCTATCAAAACACAGATTTGCAGTGCAAACTTGGGCAAATCATTTAAAGTGCTCTGGCAATTATCTGAATGTTAAGTGGTAGAATGATCAACCTATATTGCATGGAATTTCCACGACAGGAATTCCCAAGATGAATGAAATTTCAGGTTTACAGAAAAATACTGGAAATAATTTGGACTTTTGCTATTAAATGAAATAATTAGCTACTAAATTGGTTTCTTTTCTTTAAGACAAAACATCTTGAATAGCTCTTTAAAACTGTCACAACATAGCTGTCTCAAATAATTCATTTATGATGACATAATTCCTGATCACAATTTTCATGCAATGGGCTAGATGTTAGAGATGACAAGACAAGAGACACAGTTTGTCTTTCCTGAGTCCAGGATCATTATCTCTGATCTTAGTGGGTGTATAATTTAAAAGAACCATGGGATATTAGAGCAGAAAGGGATCCTGGAGACCAGCTTTTCCAGTCCCCCAATTTAGCAAATGAGGAATCCAAGGCTCAGAGAAATGAAACAATTTGCCTAAATCAAATCTTAAGTAATAAGAGGGTAGAACCCCAATTTCTGGACTCCTATACAACTCTTTTTATTTTTCACCTATGAACACGAGGCATCTGACTTTGCATGTTTACATAAAAATGGGCAACATGGTAGAAAATGGGATCATTTGGAGTCAGAGGAAATGGATTTGAGTACTAGCTCTGTCCTTTACCTCCTGGGTCATATCTCTTCTCTGGACCTTAGTTTCCTCATATGGGTGTTGGAAACAACACAGAAGGAAGCAAGCAGAATCAGGAAAATAATTTGTAAAGTGACAGAAACATTGTTAACAAACAGAACTTTGCAATACCCTGATTAGTGCAGAAACTAATATGCATCTAGAAGAGTTATGATAAAACTCAGCTCCTGTCAGAGAGGGGATGGACATGAGGTATAAAAAGACCAACACATTTTCAGATGTGGCAACTGTGTGGATTTTTTCTTTTTGCTTGAATATAATTATTTGTTAGAAGGTTGGGCCCGATGTTTTTTTTTTTCCTCTTAGTTAATGGTTTTAGGTAGAGGGGTGAGGAATTATGATGTTCTATCCCACCACAAAAAAAAAAAGATAGTCATTGAAACATTTTTGGAAATGAACTGAAAATGATAAAACTTCTGATGGAAGGACAGTTAAGCAGAATAATTTTTATACTTCTTTTTAAAAGCGCAACCATTATGAAGTAGAAATTCGGAGCTGCATATACAATCTTTTTGTATTCTACTATCAATATGGAAATGTTCTCTTTTTTGATGTTTGAGTTCAGAATAAAAAAATTAAATGGAGTGGAAAAATGACAAAGTTGGAATAGAAAACTTCCAAAGGTCCTGCAATTTCTCCATCTTTAGTCCTATATGAAATTCACATTTTGTTAAAATCATGAAGGGCATATTTCTGTACAATAAAAGGAAAGTGCGTGTGTGTGTGTGTGTGTGTGTATGTGTGTGTGTGTGTATGTGCGTGTGTGTGTGTGTGTGTGTGTGTGTGTGAAAAGAAAAGAAAAGAAAGGGAAAGACAATGAGGTCAGGAAAAGGGAATAAAAAGAAGGGAGCAAATTAAACCAAATACTTAAATCTGATCTAGGTAAAGAGCCAGAGAGTTTGTTGAATTCTTGAGAACAATGCATATGCAGGTTAAATTATCAGTATTCTTACTCTTGCAAATAACAACAAAGGTACATTTGTGTTCTCTAAAGAACAATGGACTCTGAGCTCCACTTTCCTCACCTGTAAAATGAAGGAAGTTGAATTGAAGCCCTCTAAGACCCACATTTCCCCTGCTTCTAAATTGTTAAATGTGGCTCCTAAACCTCAAAGATATAGCAAAGGGAAGGATGCATTGGCCAGATTTTCGAGGGAACACAACATCTGATCAAGGCTCAAGTACCTTATTGGTACAGTCTGACTTAGTAATTTCTAAGTAGCCTTGCATCCCGGGACTTCGAATAATAGGCTGGTTGGGTCTTTGCCCAAAATACTTGCGCTGAAACACTAACTCTGGTATATACTAGCTACATGATCATAGACCAATCGCTTGAAATATCAGAGCCTCTGTTTCCTAATCAGTAAAATGGATATAATAGTAATTATACTAAGTTATTTATCTGGGCTATTGGGAGTAAAGTGTTATATACCTATAAATTAATAGTAGCTGTAGCTTCAATCATGACTGATATCCACTTAGTAATAAAAATAGTTCTACCATTTGTTGTTCTTGTTATTCGATCAGTCAGTCACGTCTGACTCTTCCTGACCTCATGGACTATGTTCATGGGGTCTTCTTGGCAAAGATACTGGAGTGCTTTGCAATTTCCTTCTTCAATGTGTCTCAGTTTTACAGGCGAGGAACTGAGGCAAACAGGGATTAAGTGGCTTGCCCAAGGTCACACAAGTAGTAAATGCTTGAAACTGGATTTGAACTCAGATCTTCCTGACTCTAAACCAAGTAGTGCTCTATCTACTGTGTTATCTAGCTGCCAAGTGGTACAAACCTTAGAATTTCATTAATCCATCATAGAATGCCTGCTATTTTGGAAGTAGTCATCAGAAGAAGCAGGATGGTACAGTGGAAGGAATATTGCATTAGCAGTCATACAGCTTGACCTGCAATTACAGCTCTCCTGAGTATTAATTTTGTGATCCTGGACAAGCTGATTCTCCTCTATGGGCCTCAGTTTCCTTATCTGTAAAGAGAGGAGGCTTAGACTAGATGATCTTTATTGTCCCTTCCAACTCTTTTTTCATCCAAGAGAATGTGCTGAACTGATTAAACTATGTTTAAAACTTTTATTTAAGAACTTCACATTTTCAATTCTAAGCAGGCAATTCTTGTATGTCACTATCTCAGGGCCAAATCAGAAGGCCTGAATATACCACTGCTGGTAATAGTAGATGAGGGTATTTATCAGGGTTGACTTTCTGTGACTATTTGCTTGTTTTAATAGTAATCTTATCATTTGTTATTTCCTATCAAATGAAAATCTTTTAAGAGTATTAGGACAGATGACATTGCAGAGATGAGAAAGTCTGTTGTCTCTACAAGCAGGCAAAAATAATCAACTCACATTACCAAAAGGACCTCTGGAAAAACCTCCTATTTAATAAGCAAACTGGAGTGATAAACTAGATTTTTATGGCACTATAATCACTGTAGCTGTGTTCTTTCTCCCTTTTATAGGATGAAGGGAATTTGAAAGGCTTTCAAGAACTCACTTCAACACTTGGATGTTTTGATAAAACATCATTTTGTCCCTATTATTAGAATGGAAGTAAGCTGTTAGTAAGAATATAGGATTATAGGATATATGCTTAGCTATTGTTCCAGAGAGTTAAAGAAATTCTGCATTAGTACAGAAATACATAAAGGTATAGTACACTAGAGAAGAATATTGACATTTCCAGATAAAATTATACTGTGAAAGGTACAGAGGAACCCAACTCTTCTATTTTTATTCCATCAGTGATTTAAAAGGGGCACTAGATTGAGTAAGAAACAAAAAAATCAAAACAGAAATTTCAGTAGTTCCTTCATGTAACCTGTGGTCAAACCAAAACATAGCCAGAAACTGCAGACACTAGCAAAGGATTTTTCCAATGAACTTAACACAAATGTAAGTCAAAAAGACCAGAAGGTTCTCAACTCAGGAATACCTAAAAGCACTGTTATAGAGAAAGTTCTCCCTAGAGGTTTAACCAGTGGTTGTCAACCTTCCTAATGCCACGACCCTTTAATACTCATATGTGGGCAGAAATATGTGTTTTCCAATGGTCTTAGGCAACCCTTGTGAAAGGGTCATTTGACCCCCAAAGGGGTCATGACCCACAGGTTGAGAACTGCTGCTCTAGGGTATTAAGACCTCTGGGGTATTCTGATCACGGAGCATCCTAAAAGGAATAGAAGGGGCAATATCTTGATGAAGAGGAGCGGAAAGGGCAGAGATGAAATTGTGTCCTTATTCAAGGGGCCTCAGGGAAGATTGATGACTACCTAATATTTTCATCAGTGACACCCTACAGAGCCTTGGCTGGGAACACTAAAGAATATATACTATGGAGGTGGAAGCCCCAGTGGGAACCCAGGAAAAAAAAAAGTTCCAAAAGAAAAAATGTTTTAATCTTCCTATTTAAGAATATGGGAGTAGGGAGATCTTAGCCTTGTCAATAAGTCCTAAATCAAGAACTCAAGCTAGAAAATATTATGAAAAGATTTCGTGAGTTAAGATTCATCCAAGAGGAATAACCAGAAGAAGATAATGATGCAACAACAACTACAAGCAGAGAATGGGAAAGGAAAATGCTTGGCCACAGGAATAATAAGGCTACCTGGAAGAAATTAATTTTAAAAAAGTGAAAGCTATAAAGGAAAGATATGGAAGAAATATTAATGGCTTTGAACAGAAGGTAGGTAGTAAACCTTACTTATGAAACAATCTTTCCTCAATTGATAAATGGTCAAAGGATATAAATGGGTAGTTTTTCAGACAAAGTAATCAAAGCTATTTATATTCATATAAAAAAGTGTGCTAAATCATTATTGATGAGAGAAATGCAATTTAGAAACTCTGAGCTACTGCCTGAACCCATCAGACTAACTAATATGACAAAAAAAGGAAAATGACAACTGTTCAAGGGGATTGTGAAAATTAAAATATTAATGGACTGCTGATTCAACCATTCTGGAAAGCAATTGAGAGCTTTGCCCAACAGGTTATAAAACCTTGCATACCTTTCAACCAAGCAATACTGCTACTAGGTCTATATTCCAAAGGGATAAAAAACAAAAAAGAAAATGGACTATGTGTACAAAAATATTTACAGCAGCTCTTTTAATGGTGGCAAAGAACTGGAAATTGAAGGGACATCCATCAGTTGTGGAATGGCTGAACAAGCTGTTGTTTAAGATAGTGATGGAATACTATTGTGCTTTAAGAAATGATGAGCAGGATTCTCTCAGAAAAAAAATATGGAGAGACTTACATGAACTGGTACAAAATGAGCAGAACCTGCAGAACATTTTCCATAGTAAAAACAATATTGTATAATGATCAACCATGAATAACTTGGCTATTCTCAGCAATAAAATGACCTAATACATTTCTGTAGGGCTTATCATGAAAGGAGCTATCCACCTCCAGAGGAAGAACTGGTAGAACTTGAAAGCAGATCAAAGATACTATTTCTTTACTTTATTTTTCTTGGTTTTCTTTTTTGTCTGTGTTTCCTTTCATAGAATGACTTAAATAGAAATATGTTTTTTCGTGACTATGCATGTATAAACTAGGTCAAATTGCTTGTCTTCCCAATAAAAGGGGGAATGAAAGAATGACAAGAATTTGGAACTCAAAATTTGAAAAATTAAAGATGTTAAAATTATTTTTACATGTAATTGGAGAAAAATAAAATATTAAATAATGTTTAAAAAAAAGAAACTCCCTGGAAATTTGAATGGATTTATCAGGAATCAATGTCTCCAGAGGTACAACTTTTCAGCCAAGATAGTGCAGTAGAAAAGTGCTTGGCTGAGCTCTTCCAACTTTCCATTTGAAATAATTTTAAAATAACACCTCAAATCAAATTCCAGAAATGGCAGAGCCAGCAAAAGATGAGAGACATTCTTCTAGGCCAAGACAACATAAGAGTTCAGAAAAAGAGATCTGTGACATGAGGAGGAGGTTGGCCTGGGGCCTATATGGATGAGAGTAGGTGGTGGTAAAAGAGTAAAAAAGCAGCACAAAAGATTTAGCAACTACCACATTAAAGAAATGGGGGACTTGGATTATGATATTCTGGCACACAAAGGACCTGGGATTACAACCAAGAATAACCTACCCAGAAAAACTGAGTAAAATCCAAAAATTGGATATTTAATGATATAGGGGCCTTCCAAGCATCTCTGATTAAAACACCAGAGCTGGATAGAAAATAAGACTTTCAAATACAAAACTCAATAGGAACATAAAAAGGTAAACATAAAAGAAAAATCACAAAAAAGGACCCAAAAAGACCAAACTGTTTAATTGGAAATTGAAAGAATGTTCATCAAATGAGGAATGACTAAACAAGTTGTGGTATATGATTTGATGGAGTACTACTATACTATAAAAAATGACAAGGGGATGGTCTCAGGAAAAAAAAAACATGGTAAGACCTGTATGAATTGATAAAAAATGAACTGAGAAGAAACAGGAAATCATTGTGTACATCAACAGCAAGGTTGTAATAATGATCAACTTTGAAAGACTTGGCTACTCTGATAAATAAAATGATCCAAGATAATTCCAAAGGACTCACGATGAAAAAATGCTACCTACCTCTAGAAAGAGAACTGATGAACTCTGAGGGTAAATTGAAGTAAAATTTCCAAACTTTATTTTTTCTTGCTTTTTTTGGAAATATGACTAATACGGAAATATACTTTGCAAGATTTCACATGTATATTTGCTATATCATATTGCTTGCCTTAGTGAGTATGGGGCAGGATGAGAGAAGCAGATATTTTGAAACTAAAAATTTAAAAAGAAAAGAATGTTTAAAAATAAACAAATAAATAATGAATTACAATTTTAAAATATAAACAATATGATTAAACTGTTTCCTTTTCTATATGGGAAGGTAATACAAGAATTCTCTAAGAATTTTATCACTATTTGGGAGTTAGAAGAATTATATGTAGAAAGAGAATGTGGGAGTGAGTCAGTTATGTTCAAAGGGGGTCAAAAAAAGG
>CM053581.1:538877836-538919847 GCA_028627135.1 Pseudochirops cupreus
ACTGGATGGTCTCAAATTTTCCTTTACTTTTAAGTTGTTTGTAGCCTTTGGAGAGCCCTATTTAGCAACAATATAGGCAGACCAAGAAAATTATGTGAAATTCGGTGTTTCAATGGAAAAAATCTGCAATTGTTCATTGCAAAGAGGAACAAAGACTCGTGCCTCAGTCAGGGTGAATTTCTTTAGTCCTAGGTCTAACATAAAAGAGCTGTAGTATACATCATCAACTACCACTTCATGCCTCAGGTCTTTTGTTTATTTCATACAGCATTCTTTTTCCTTTGTGGGTTCCTTACCCCAATTTCTATTTGTTGATCAAAGAACAGCAATCAGAGTCTATATGATTATTGATTGATTCTTCTAAGTGTGCCCTTTAGTTCTTGGTTTCTCTATTGTTATTCACTATATGATTCCAATAATTTTAAGTTGAAATGAGTTTTTAGATACTGCTTCCAGAAATGATGCTGTTTCTCATTTACTGTACATTGAGGGTAAAAAGCCAGACAAACAAAAAATAAATAAATAAAAACTTATAAGCCTGGATAGCCTCCCAGACAAAAATAAAACCCATCTGAGAAAAACTATATATTCTCAGGGCTGTACGAAAATTCCTAAGTTTCTGTAACTGGTTCTTTCATTTTGTATGGATTGATACTTCTTCTGGGGATACAGACTGGTCTGTGATTTCTTTGGTATAGTGAACTCTCAAATAAAGAAATTCCTATCATGAAGGCATGTCAGCATGTTTTCTGCAATTTCTGCATAGCCTTTTGAGAGTTACACAGAACAGTGAGATGTTAAAGAACCAGTCTGTAAGAATCAGAGGGGAGACTTGAACATGTTTTCCTGGATCAGAGGCCAGCTCTCTAGTCCCTATACTAGGTCACCTCTCCAGGAATGCTAGTAAAATTAAGAGTTTTCAAGAGAAATAAAAGTCTTAACTATCCAAATAATCATGAGACCAGAAAGGCTTTATTAGCTTATTTCCTGTTGGACAGTAGAAGTACAGTAAAAACAGTGTCATGTATCCTTCTGATTTTCTATAAAGACAGCAAAGCCCTATAATTACAACTAATTTCTTTATCCAGCCAAAATATTGTTTACATTGGAAGAATGGGAAATTCATTGCCAGGAGGTCCACATGAATTCTTTGACAATAACAAAATTTTTAACACAGAGTAAGTCAGTGAAGAAAGTCTGATGTGCATTTCTCATATCACTGATGAAAACTGAACCCTGTTGTAAAGCACCTGTAGCAGATATGTATTTACTTCTAATTGGGGGAAACATTTATTTATTTAGAATGTGAAATAATCAGTTACATCCTGGGGTGCTTCAAAGATAGCACTAGGAATCTCAGCTGGTAGGCAGAGTACAAAGCATCATCACTATCTAGCAGTGTTGTTTCCATATTCTTCACCATAATGGAAGTATTTTCCCCTCAATGCTGTGTGGAAAACAGTCCCACATGTAAAGTGTGGGGAGGGAGGAGATAAAAGGCCAAATTAAATACACATAAACAACTCTGTTCCAGTGTTCTGTGGGAGAAATTCTTCAGCCCGAGAAATATTTTTTTTAGGTCAACAGGCAACCTAGTTTTTTTTGTTGTTGTTCATTTTTCAGTTGTGTTTGCCTTTTTATGACTCCATTTGAGGTTTTCTTGGCAAAGATATTGGAGTGATTTGCCATTTAACTTCTCTAGCTCACTTTATAGATGAGAAGACTGAGGCAAACTGGCTTAACTGACTTGTCCACAGTCACACAGCTAATAAGCGCCTAAGGCCAGATTTGAACTCAGGAAGATGAGTCTTCTTGATCCTAGGCATGGTGCTCTATCCACTCCTCTACCTAGTTGCCCAAACCTAATTTCATCTCTAGGTGAAATAACAGAAAGAAAAAATATAGATTTGTGACTGATACTTTCCAAAGCTCTAAGTAGGTCTAATGACACTTGCTGAATCCATGGAATGTGGCCACTTGAGGTTTAGTTACTGTAACACTGACTTCTAAAATGATGCTCTGAAGAAAAAAAGATTCCAGATAGACCAAAATATTCGTGGAAACACTTTTTGTGGGAGCAAAGAACTGGAAACTAAGTGAGTATTCTTTGAAGAGTTAAACAAATTGTAGCATGCAGAAAAGGAATATCACTGTGCCATAAAAATGATAAATATGAGGAATGCAGAAAAGCATGGGAAGACTTATATGAACTGATATAGACTGAGATAAGCAGATAAAGGATAGTAATGTACACAAATGTTTACAAGAAAGAAATAATAACAGAATCACAAAATGATGCTTTGGCTCCAACAAAAGAAATGTATAGTAGGATATAGACGATGTATGTAGAATACATCGCATGCAGTTAGATATGACTTTTATCACAAAGTATTAAGCAGTTTCTTTGCCTTTGTTTAAATGGAAATGTGTATGTGTTGTAAAAATAAAATGTATCAGCTAAATGTAAATAAAAAATAGACCTTGGTTGTTGTTGTTTTTTTTTGCCGACATGGAAAAGCTCATGTAAATACACCAAGAAAATATACCAGAGATTAGTTTGGCATAAAAAGGGAGAAATTCAGAGGAAAATATGACTATCCAATTTTAACATGTTTACTTGATGTACTTTCACTATTTCGAAGTAGCTAGGTGGCACAATGGATAGAGTTCTGTACCTACAGGCAGGAACACCTGAGTTCCAATTCTGCCTCAGACACTTGTTAGCTGTATGACCTTGCACAAGTTATCTAAACATTTCTTGTCTTGGATCTCATCATTTGCAAAATGGGGATAATAATGTCACCTATATCCCAGGGCCGTTGTGAAGATAAAATGAAATATTTTGTAAAGCACTTTGAAAGCTGTTATATAAACTCTAGATAATATATATTAATATTATTATTGCCATTTTTAACAGTCTTATTTAGTGTTCTATAACTGTAACAATGTATAATTGATACTAGCTATTTCCTGCATTAATTACATGGAAATAGATTAACATCATCTATATTTTAGTTCATTTTTTTAAAGAGCAAACTCAGAGAAACTAATTGACTTACTTGTCCAAGGATCCAAATTAAGATGAATTTTGGGATTCTCGTTTATTATTTATCGATCCCACTGAGACAAGTTACTTATACTGGAAAGTTATCAGATAAATGTCTTGACTAACTACAGATGGTAGACAGAGCACACTAGGTCATGCTTATGTCAACCATCATTGTAAGCTGCTCGGTATGGTGGAAAGAATGTTGGTCTAGCCACTAGCAAGCAAACTACCAGGGCTGAAATCCCAACTCTGCTATTTAGGAGCTCTGTGTCATCTCATTACAAGGTACCTTATCTAATCATCACTTCCCTCTTCTATCAAATGGGAATAGTAATTAGTAATAATGATGCCAAACACTGAGGATGTATTGATCTAGCAGATATCAACATCAATCATTAGGAATAATAGGATTATAAAGTTGGAATGGAATTCAGAAATCTGTACATAAGAACAGGTTGTCCTGGTGGTTTCAAAGAAGGATCACAGGGAACATCAGTTTCATTCCTTCATTGTGTCAGAGTCTGGTTTCCCATTAACAATATAAACTTCATATTCAGAATAATCTTACCATGTATTAGTCTCCACGGCAGAAGTTTTCCTGGTTTTCATGTTCAGATTTTCATTGCTTCCAATATTTATTTTAAAAACTGTCAGAACAAAATGTGTTTTTTTCCTATTTCTCTTTCCAATTTTTATCCCTATGATAGAAGGAAGATTTTTTTTTCCATTACAAACAAATTATGTTCATAGTTGGCACTTCTGTCTCTTTCCTGCTACCTCAGCTTTCCTTCCACCCTTGTATTACTGCCTTTCTCAACTCTGACCTTTATGAGCTAGTTCTTGTGTGCTTAGAGTTAACCTTGGATCTGGACTTCTTTTTCCTCCCCAATTAAAGCAAATTTTGAGAACTGACTTTGCATGAGGTTTCAATAAAAACCAGACTTCCTGTTGCTCTGGTCACCCACATGGCGAAAAGGAAGTTAAACTGTTTGCTGACATGTCTCTTATGGTTTGGGTTTGGGCCTTCTTTCACAAGGTTGCTGCCAAACACCCAGCTTCCACAGACAATACTTTGTGGGTGGTGACTTCACTGGAATCTGAGAACGGGGCCTGAGAAATATGCTGCAGCAACTGGTTGTGGGAAGGAAAAAAGGACTGCTGGGTCCACATTCTTAAAGTGGCAGCAGATTTCATTGTAGGGTATTGTTAAAGAAGGAAAAAATAACTATCTTTCTGTCCTTGACTAGATTGGCATCCCAGGGCTGTTTTCCCTTTTTCATCAGTGATACCAGCATCTTTCAAACCTCCAAGCATGGATTTTTTGAGTATTTCTATTAACTCCTCTCTCTTGTCAACTATATCTAATGCGTCTTTATAGAATCACAGAAATTTATACCCAGAAGGGACCTTGACGATCCCCATTTTATATATTTTATGGGAAGTAAACTCTGAGCCGAGAAAGTTCTTCCCCACTCCAAACAGGACCAGACCCAGGTTATGCAGAGGATAGAGTGCTAGGCTGGGAGTCAGGAAGATACGAGTTCAACTACATGAAGGGTTCAGTAGTTGGCCATTTATTAGCTCTATGGTCCTGAGCACGTGACTTTACCTTTGAACTCAATTGCTTCTCTGGTCACATGAGGAGTGTGGCCATAATTGACTCTAAAATCTCTTCCAGCTCTAAATCTATGATGTCACTTACATCCTAGGGTTGTTGTGAAGATAAAATGAAATATTTTGTAAAGCACTTCAAAAGCTTTGTTATATAAATTCTAGATAATATGTATTAATATGATCCTATGATCCGTGTCTCTTGACTTAGTCTAGGCCAAGTTCTTTAAAATGTACCATTCTATCTCTCAATCTTTGTCAATTTTTCCTTCACAAGCACTTCCCTATCTGGCCTTTCCTGTAGTTTCCCATGGGATCTTAGTTGGGAATTTGCTATGACTTGGACACTAGAAATACAGGCAGAGCACTTAAACAAATGATGTTTGTCCTTCATTCTCAAAGATGACCATGACATCGCAGAGGTGATGTCTTGACTTGCAAGAGAATTGGATTTAAGTGAGGGAGGGTGGTGCAAGGTCACCAGTCTCACTTTCTCCTCCAGAACCATCCGGGTCCAATGGCAAGATATAGTTCAGGAAGACTGGATATGGCCCCATTTAACTAATGGGTGAAAGTAAATGTGAGGTGGAGATGGGAATGACAGGGATGCTAAGGAGAATAAATATACTGAAGTTCCACACTAGGGGGAAAAGAAAGGAAAATCAATTAGCTTACTGCTTTCTATAATTATTTGCCTTTTCACTGGTAAATATTTCCCTAATTAGATTTAGGCCTCAGGTGCCATCACCTCTGTGAAATGCCTAAGCCCTCCAACTACATTTTTTTTTCTCTCTTTCCTCAAAAATGTTAGAGTTTGTGGAACCTACCTGTCCTTTCCCTTGATCATTTCTTGCCTTGTATTATACTTTAATCAATCATTCAATGACCATATATTAGTGCCTCCTATATACCATGTGCTGTACCACATACACATATAAACACATCCATCCATATATGCATACTTATATAAGTGTATATATTCACTATATATGTCTGTATATGTATATGTATGTGTACATGCATGTATGTATGTATATTCATATGTATTCATTATTAAGAAACATAGTCTGGGGGTCAGACAACCTATGTTGAGATCAATAGGTATTTCTTTTACTTTTTCAGTATATAGAGAACTTAATAACTCTCATGCTGTTTGGCTACATCCATTCTGTGTGTGGGCATGTGGGTGTGTGGGCACACACGCATGTGTGTATATGTATGTGTGTGTGTACACGTGTATATGCTGGGCAGAATATATATGCATGGATAATAGTATACATACACATAGTATGTATATGTATATACATGCATATATACACATACACATATATGGATATACACATACGGGCAGCTAAGTGGTGCAGTAGATAAGAGTGCTAGGCCTGGAGTCAAGGAGACTCATCTTCCTGAGCTCCTATCTGGCCTCAGACATTAGCTGCGTGACCCTGGGCAAGTCACTCAACCCTGTTTGCCTCAGTTTCCTCATCTGTAAAATGAGCTGGAAAAGGAAATCGCAAACTACTCCAGTATCCCTGCCAAGAAAACCCCAAGTGGGGTCACAAAGAGTCAGACATGACTGAAAAACAACTGCACAATAACATACACACACACACACACACACACACACACACATATATATACATATATTTATATATGTATATATACTTGCAAACACAGATATATACATATATATAGACACATACATGTGTATGTGTAAATATACATGCATATGTGTAGTATGTGTGTGTAAGTATATATAATTGTGTATATATGCATGTATGTGTATATATATATAGAGATACACACTCTATATGTGTGTTTATACATGTGCATATGCATGTACTTAAGTCCATAGCACTTAACATAGTACATGGCTCCTAGGAGACCTTCCTAGATGGTTGCAGAGGTTGAGCCAATCCTTGAAGTAAACCAGGAAGCCTCAGAGTTGGAGTTGAGAGAATATGACATGTGAGAAACCGTCACTGCCAAGGTACAGAAAACAGGAGACACAACCCTAGGACACTAATATGGCAAGACCATAGAATGCAATCTAGGTATATACCATATTGTCATTCTCCCCACCACAACCACCCACCAATAGAGTGGAAGCTACTTGAGGACAGTCTGTCCCTTTAACTTTTCATCTCCTATTTCCTTGAACATAGTCAGTACTTTGTAGGTTTGTATTCATTGAGGCTCCATAAACTGAGTCTCATCCTTCTTATTCCCTAGAGTACCTGGATGTTGGCCCTGTACACATGAATTGTTTAGTAGTATTTTCTAAATGAAAAGCTATGTCACTGAGTGCTTTCAACAAAATATATAACTATTAACTTTCTGATTGGTTATTTTCCATATACTGCACAAACCTTCTAGAAAGAAAATATCCCAAAAGTCACTGTCAGTATGAATATTTGTACCATAAGAGAATTCATTTTAGTTAATTAGCCCACTATTCATAGATCAGTGCTTCAGGGACTAAAAGGATATTACTACCAAACCCTCAATCTTCCAAACCCATGTCTGCTCATGATTGCTTTCACATCAGAGAAAGCTTACAAGAAAAAAAAAACTATTTTTGATTGAATAACATGGAATCCTCTAACACATTCAAACCTTATTTTCCGTTGTTCCAGTCCTAAAAGTAAGCCAAACCACCCACTTTTATTCTGGCACTTCAGGCAGAAATCTGTGGTTTCCCCTTGTGAGCTAAAAGCAATAAACCCAATTGCTAGTATGGTGAATCATAAGATTCGAACTCTCCCCTATGCAATCAGAAAGTGTGTAGAGCCTAGTCTCAACAGCGGCATGAGGTCATCGGTATCACAAGGTAAAGTTTCCCTCTGGAGTAGTGGAATAAGTTCAAATGTTGAACCCACAAGAAAGAAAGAAAAAAGACAGAATTGGAGAATTAGCCCTACCTTTGCTTTAAGTAAAAAAGAGATAGATCTCTCCTTTCAAGTATCTCCTGATGCCAGGACTTCTCAGCAGTTATATGTATTGCTACTCTTATGTATCATTTCAAGTGTTGACTCTGAAGTCAGAGGTCCTAGATTTACTTTACTAGGTTGACCAGACCCTTCCTGCCTGTGTGATGTTGGAAAAAGTCATCTAACTTCCTTGAGACTGTTTCCCCAATTATGAAATGAAGGAGTTAGACTAGATGACCATCAATGTCTCTTAAGGATCTCTTATCTGTGATCCTCTAATACTTTCTACATGTGAAAGTCCCTACTCAACTGGAAAGTTTGTTTTTACAATGACCAATGTTTCAAGAAAACTGTTTTTTTTTAAACCAGTAACATGTGCTCCATTTTCAAGACCCCAAAGTCAAGCATTTCTATTTCATGCCCATATACAAGAAAGACGGAATTTTTAAAAAAATGAATTATGAACAGACTGGACTGTTCATGGATGTATTGACACACATAAGCATTAATCCAACAGGATGTAATATGAACAAAATCTGTTCTAGAAGGAAAAGAAAATGTCCATCTTCAAAGCTCACCTAACATGGATAGTTGATGGGGCAACACAGACATTTTTCCTCTTTAAAAAGCTATCAGAGGATAAGAAAAGTCCCACAGGGGTTTTTAAAAAATTAAAATGCAAAGAGCTCTGTGGATCTGTCAACATTTCTATGGCAAGCAGCTGGAGTTCAAAAAGTTCTCCTTCATTTGCTTGATGTTGCCTCTCTGCAGCTGGGCATCAACCACCTAGCAACAGCACAAAGGGATTCAACACACAGACAGTTAAATTCATGCTGGCTGAGCAGGAAGCAAAGCAGAGCAGAGCAAGCTAACCCACAGTCCCAGAGCCACTGGGGAGTCTACTTTAGGGAGGTGAAAAAATGAAGCATCAGCCATGACTTTGTCTCGGTCTTCTTCCAAGTTTGAGTCATCTGAGCCACTCAGCTCCACTGGGGTCCCCTTCCCCTCACTAGACACACCAAGACACACAAAATTCAAGGTTGCTGTTTGGATCAACTGCGCCAAGCCCAGCATCACAAGGTTGATCCTAGCCATGGTAGGAGAGCTAACAAATGAAGCACAGTTCTGCAAAGAGGCAGAACATTTCCTCATCCAGCTAGGTTGGATTTAGCTCAGCCATTAGGTCTTTGAAATTTCTAAAGATTAAATTACTGGATGCTTATCGTCCTTAAAAAAAAAAAGTCTCTTAGCAGCCTAAGCAGGGTATAAAATATTCTATTCCTTGTCTTGTAGGATGAGAAAGGGACTCACTGTCATAGAAGATGAATGAACTAATCCTGGGCCATTTCCTTTGCTTCCATAAAGAATGCCTTCTCTAGATGAGGCAATGGGTCACTCATGAGGCACTTGCATCAGATGGTCAAAGCAGGGCAGTTCTCACTTGAGAAAGCAGTCTGTTGGCACAAGAAACCTAAAAACAACCCAACAGTCCAATGCACAAAACTTAATACAGAGTTGAGTTTTGCTAGTACAGAAAGAAAGGTTCATGTAGAAAATCACCTCTTACTGTATTTACTTTGATAAATTCCTTTACATTTTTTTAAATGTGAACAGAATTCAAATCTGGGGAAAGAGGGAGGACAGGAAAAGTGGAGGAATGGCTATTTGTCCCATCTTTTTCACTAAATCAAAGGCCAGATTTTCCTTGCTTGCTTATATCTGTTCTAGGCCAAATGGAGCTAACTTCTTTTTTTTTTTTTGGCATCTGAGAAAAGGAAACTGTGGAAGGCTCATTTATCCTAAAGATACTATGTAAAGAGCAGCCAGCTCACTTCAGCTTGCTCCCGGAGTTGGCTTTGAAATATCCATAAACAACACAACAATAATAATGGGAAGAAACAAAAATCATGTGTGTCTTTTCAAGTTCACAAAGTGCAATAAAAATATTTTGGAGAATCCTCTAAATATTGACCTTCCAGCATTTGGAAAGCTTTTAAGTTGGACAGAAGTTTGACAATACATCCCTAACGTGTGAGTATGACATTTGCACGAGGAAAATAAAAGGTTCTGATAGCTTCATTCTTCCAGGTTCATGTGGCTTTTCTCCATGGTTTGCACAATATGTGCATTTATTAAATACTTGGTGGACTGGGTTTGTTTGTGGAAGGGGTGATTGAGCTGATGCCAGAGGAAAAAAGTGAGAAGAAGCAGAACTAGCATTTATGTAGTACTTTGAGTTCTGGAAAGCACTTTGGATTTGTTATCCCATTGGAGTCTCACAACATCCTTTGGAGGTCTTTGTTATAGCCATTTTATAGAAGACAAAACTGAGGCTGAGAGAATTTAAGTGACTTGCCCAGAGTCACACAGCATAGACGTGTCTGAGGCAGCATTTGAACATGGTTTTCCAGACTCCAAGGTTCCAGGCTGTTCTCTGCAATCATTTTTACCCATCACCCTTAAATAGAGGTTTTATTTCATGGAGAGAGAGAGAGACAGACAGAGAGAGAGAGAGACAGAGAGAGAGAGAAAGACAGACAGAGAGAAAGAGACAGAGAGACAGAGGCAGAGACAGAGAGGCAGAGAGAGAGAGACAGAGTCAGAGACAGAGAGAAAGACATTGAGAGAGAGACAAAGAGGGAAAGACAGACAGACAGACAGAGATAGAGAGACAGACAGAGAGAGAGACAGGGAGACAGAGAGAGACAGAGAGAGACAGAGACAAAGACAGACACAGAGAAAGAGAGAGACAGAGACAGACAGAGAGACAGAAAGAGACAGAGAGACAGAGAACGACAGAGACAGAGAGACAGAGACAGAGAGAGAAGGAAAGGGAGGAAGGAGCGCGGCAGGAAGATGTTATTTAGGGACACACACTAACCTGCACCATAGTTCCATTTACTCTCTTTCTAGTAAATAAGTAGGCTCAATTCTTTTCATTCAGATTAGACTTTTAATGTAAGATAAACTTTGCATTGAACAAAGGTCTTACAGAAAAAAAAATCTTTGATCTGATAAAATCAATTCATTTGCCTTTTACCCTCTCTTCTCCTACCCTACAGCTCTACATACTTTCAAAATATACTCTGAAAAGAATTAACGTTAAGCATGTTTATATATATGTGTGTGTGTGTGTGTGTTATGTGTATACACATATGTATCTATATACAGACATGTGTGCTCTAGTTCCTTTCTCATCTCTCACTCCCATTCTTTCCCTTCTAACTTTTTACCTTAGTTAAGCTATGAAATCGACAACAATGTCTCTTATGCACACATGATGTGCTATGCTCCATGCTTAACATTGAGAAGATGGTACAAAAAAATGAAATATTTCCTGCCTCCAAGAAACATATACCAAACATATTAGAAAAAAAGACTGAGGTTTATTTAAAGTACAAGGATTTCTCACAATATCACCAATGGTTAAGTCAAGTTAAAAAGTAAGAATAAATAATATCCCCTAGTAAAGATAATTATTAAGTGAAAGCACAAGTTCATGATGCAAAAGGGTGGATTTTCTACATTCCTAAGTTTGGTGCTCAAAGAGATGCCGATGTTTGAGAATGTGACTGGTATAAACCCTTTGAAGATAGGTGACTCAAAGAGCAAATAGTAATAGGAATGAAAACTATTTAAATAGTTCTGTGTATTCAACATGTGCTTAATAAACAGACTGACAAAACCAATCATTGAAGGGAAGAGGAAATATGCAGGTAAGGAAAAATTGACTGTCTGTTAATAAAACATGGACTTTTACTTGAATTCTTAGGAGAAGATGGGGAGTAAAGGGAGCCATGAAAGGCCAATATTTCCATTAAGATACTGCTTTCAGAAAAGGGCTGCTCTACATTTTATGCTTAAATAATAGTTTCTATTGAACAAACGTCTTGGAGAAAAAAAAATCTTTGTTCTGATAAAATCAATAAACATTTTCTCTTGATCGAAGTAATATATTCTTTACTGAAGAATCCTCATATAATTCTTAGAGTGGAACTGTATATCTCTTTTGGAAAAGAAGTAGGATGCTCTCATTCATTATCTAGAACTCTACAGAATGAATATAAGACAACATTTCTTCTAGCTTTTGAATTGGCATTAAACAACACCAGAATAGATAACATTAACATGAACGCATGAAGAAATCATTTAAGTGCTTACCATGTGCCAAGAAATATGCTCGTTTTGGGGATACAAATAAAAAACAGAAGGTAATCCACGTACTCAAGGAACTTACATTACAATTGGGGAGAAAGGATATGTAAATGATAGTGGTGACCAGAACAAGATATTTTGGTTTAGAAAGTCACAAGATGACAGATGGAGATTGACATTCCTTTTCCAAGAGCAATGACAGTGCTGGTAGGATTACAGTTCTAGAAAGGAAAAGGTGTGTGTCTGTTTGAGGCGGCAGCAAAAGCAGAATAAAATACAGAGACATAGCTACAAGCAAGATGACTAGGGAGTGCTGGGGGGAACTGAAGCACAGATCAATGGCCATGGAGAGGGGAAGGGAAGAACAGGGGTTAGAGTTCTAGAGAGAAAAGTCTTTACAATTTGTAAATTGTTTTGCAAACATTATCTCATTTGAACCTGATAAAGTAGGGGCAGGAAAGCCTGTTGACTAAATATTGAGTGACATCATTAGGATGAGTTAAGTTAAAATCTCATTTTATTCCATTCCAACTGCTTAGTTCAACAGCAGGTCTGGAGCCAGGAAGATCTGAGTTCAAATCTGCCCTCAGACACTTATTGCAGAGGTAATTTAACTTCTGTCTACCTCAGTTTCCTCAACTGTAAGTGAAGATAATAAGAGCACATATCTCCCAGGGTGGTTGTGAGGATCAAATGTGAAAATAATTGTGAAGCAGTTAGTACAGTGTGAATTAGTGTAGAATTAGTACAACATTAGCACAAGGTAAACGTTAGTTGTGATGTTCATGATGACGATGATACTATTATTCCTTTAATCACTCTGTTTGAGAGAGAGGGTATGAACATTTTGCCTCCTTACACAACAGTGCTCTCACAATATAGAAAACATGCTTTTCATCTTTCATCCTAAGAGATGTAAAGCAGTAGAAATGTAGCATTGGAGAAGAGGGATGGAGATGTCCTTTTCAATTTCTTTTCCTTTGTCTTCAGAATGGAAGGATTTTACAAAGTCTTTCACTTCAACTTAAAAAAATGTGACAATTACAAAATGGGGCAGTCGTGGATAGTCTGTGGGGAAAGGGAAAGGATGCTAGCTGTCTTCAAGTATTAAAAGGGATAACATGTGGAGGGCAGATAAAACTTTTACTGTCTGGCTCCAGAAGGCAGAATAAGAAGCATGACTAGACAAGTGATATCCTGAAAAAAATACGTGAGCATTTTGGTGGATTGCAATCCGAATGTGGCATCAGGGTGATGTGCCGTCAGAAAAGGTCCCAGAAGGCTATGTTGAAAGAAGCAAAGCTTTCAGGAATTGTTGTTGTCATTCATTTCAGTCATTTCTGACTCAATGACCCCGGTTGGGTTTTTCTTGGCAGAGATAATGGAGTGATTTGTCATTCCTTCTCCAAATAGATTTATAGATGTGGAAACCAAGGCAGACAGGGTGAAGTGACTTGCCCAGAGTCACACAGACAGTAAGTATCTGAGGTCAAATTTGAAATCAGGAAGATAAGTCTTTCTGACTCCAGGCCTGGGACTCAATCTAATATACCATGTAGCTATACCAGCTTTCAGAAATAGGGAGGTGATAATGCTACTCTCCTTTACCTCATCAGACCTCACCCAAAGTATCATGTTCTGACTGAGACATGTTAGTTTATGTAGAACATGGATGTGATGGAGAGCTTCCAGAAGTGGATAACCAGTGGGGTGAAGGGCCTTAAGTTCATGTAATATGAAGACTGATCATTTGAAGGAACTAGGGATGTTGAACTCACATAAGAGACTTTATTTTCTAGGTTTGTTTTTTTTTTGCATTTCCCTATAGTGATGGATCCTTGGAAAAGTTATTGGTTCAAATATGAATATGTTTTAAGTAAATAAGTGTGAAAAACCAAGAAATCCCATTGAGGCATTTCCTCAATAGATGGAATTTTTGAAATTTCAGGTTTCTCACTGTTACTGGTAGAATTTCATGCCCTATAATGAAGAGTAGAACAAGTATTGATTCACCATTGTGCAATTATTATCACAATATACGATAGACAGATATCCAAACACCCTGTAAATAGATGTATAAAATGCTAGTAAATGTACCCATGCAATTAACTAGACTGCCATGTCTTATAACTGAAGATTGCATTTCAAACACACAATAACAGCAGGGAATATGACACTTAAGAAATGGCTTAGAAGTTTTAGTTGAAAATTCTTTACTTGATGAATCATGGGCTTAGCCATATAGAGCTTTGGTGCTTCATTTTTATATTTTGTTAATAGTGCTGAGCTATTGATTTTAAGTATAAATTCTTCATTTGAAGAATCCAAACATGGGGATGAACAAAATATACAATAGCATGTTATGCCAAAGAAGAGATAAAATGTCACACATAATTCAGAAGAGTAAGCATTATTACTCTTTTTCCAATCTCCCAAAACTCAAAGCTTTATCCTTATAAGGATCATTCAAGCTTAAATCTTGAAAGACCTTGTAATACAACAAAATCTTGGGGAGTAGATACAATACAAAAGAGTTACAAAAAATATTGATTGGATAGTAAGACCTTATGATACCCGTCTTAGATGGAAACCACAGTTGAAAGTAAGTTGACTTCAAAGTCGAAAGGGCTACATTCTACTCCCAGCCGTGCTCCTACCTCCCTGTGTGACCTTGGACAAGTTACTTAATCAGGCTTTACATTCTACATCTGAAAAATGGATTAGATAACTTCTAAGGTTCCTTCCAGCTCTCCATTAATGATCCCACATTTTAATTTGGTTATGCGGTGCAATTTTTCCATTCTCTAATGACAGCATTGCATTCTACTGTGGATAGTTATTCCAAAGATCCATTAACAGGGTAGATAGGACAGATTCCAAAGAAGACATAATTATCTTTGTAGCTGATAAATGAAGTCATCTGATGTTGGAGAGGTTGCTTATCATGACAATAAAAAAAAATATTTAGAGGTGGGGAAATTCCCTTTAATGGATTCCTTCCCATATTTTATCCTTGTTAGTTTTCTTCCTTATATCTTACCTCTCTGTACCCCACCTTCAACAGACATCAGGAGATTGGGGGCCATAACCTTTGAATGTCATTTAAGAAATTCCTATTTGAGCCAAAGTGGACACAGCCAAGAATGGTAATATCTTACTAAGGTTAGTTCGGGTTAACTAAAGTATTTTAAATTTCTGAAACTTTGTTGGCATAAGGAAGCAAAGTTGAAAGGGCAATGCTAAGACCTCAAACTTGTCTCCACAAAATAAATAACTGACATTCCAAAAGAATCTACATTAATTTGTCAGTAGAGCTTACAAATCAAAATTAGACATTTTGTCAGTCCATCAAGCTAGATGTTGTAATAAAATCATTTTCATGGAATATTACATAACAAAAAATATATTTTTAAACTATTATTAAGATCATAGGAATCTTTCTGTTTCGGAAGAAAATTACATGATGAATTTGAAAGAAGACTTTTTAATCCATAATTCTAAGAATTTTAACTAAATTAAATCAAATGAATACCTGAAATTTACATCACACTTGAAGGTTTGCAAAGTGCATTTTGTACAATATGTATGTCATTTGAACCATGTAAGAACCCTGTGAAGGAGATGCTACGTAAGTTACTGTTCAATGAAGAAACAGGTTCAGAGAGATTAAAAGAATTGTCCTTGGTTACCCAGATGATAAGTATTACAGTTTAGATTTGACACACTATACACTATGCAACATTGCCTTTCATAATGTCCATATATAATATAGGCACATATATCTAGCATGGATTTGTGGCCAAACAGCTGAACTTGGGATTTTCAAAAGACCTTGATTCAAACACATCCTCTGAGAGTTACTGTGAATACAACCAAGTCACTTTATCTCTAAATCTTTGCTCATCTGCAAAATAGGAATAAGAAAAGCTGTAGTATCTACTTCACATAGTTTTTGGAAGAGTCAAATAAGATAATGTACATAAGACATTTTGTAAACTGAAAGTGCTATATAGATGTTAGTGGTTATTATTATTGTATACTTATCTTATTATTATATCATTATTTATATATTTATGTATTATATAACATGTAATATATATTTGTATGATACATAATACATATATAATATATAACATAATATATTATGTATTATAATACATATATTCTCATGATATACTTATGTTTCTTTCTTTCTTTAAAGGATAACTGCTTTCCTTGAAAGAGGATTGCATAGTCAAAAAGATATGCCAGTTTCAATATTGTCAGAGGGCTATGACTCATAGCACTGTATTCTATAAACCTTTTTTTGATTGGTGTTAACTAAGAAAGTTATACCAGAAGAGCAATCTGCAATCAATTCTCCAATAAGCTAAAAAAAAAAATTATGGGAATATCTATTAGATTAAACAATCACAGAAAACAATATACTAGAATATGCATTATTTCCACTGGACTTCAGGAAACTTTCACACAACTCCCCAAAAGCTTAGAAAAAAGATGCAAAATGCCTTTGATAAACAGTATAAGTAATTTCCCAAAGAAAACTCACGGCTCATTTCTGTTTGTTCTCTTATTGTTCATGCAAATTCTCTCCTTATCTGCACATTAACTTTAACTAGTAATCAACAGATATTGTATAAACAAAAAAGTACTGATTATTGAATTCATTTCATTTTGTTGACAGAAAATGAAGGTTTGGAAGGTGATATAGTGGAAGAAAGGTAGAAAATAAATCCTAAATTCATCTTGAATAAGAAGCGGAGATTTCAACAAACCTTATTTCCAAATCCCATTAACACAATATTATTTTTCATGAGGATGCACATTAAAATGTAATACATAATATAAAATACAGGAAATAGTGAATGTTATTATAATGGTCCACTTTCCACCTAATGACTTTTGAAATTACAAAAAAACGCTAATTGATAAACAGTTGGTATTTGTCTTAAAACATATTCATATCTTTCTTAGTCTAACTCAAAAGAGTACAGTAATAAAAACCATATATAAGTATACTTTGTATAAAGCCTTGGAAATTGATATTCTGTTTCAGTCTATTGAAAGTAAATAAACTTCAGTTACAAGCAGAGAATTAGAAAATGGTTCTTACCGACAGATGGGAATATTTTTCTCAATAATACAAGTTCCACCATTTTTGCAATATCCTATTGGGCACTCTAAAGAGAAAAATCATAGAGGATAAAGTTAACTACAAACATTGTCAAGAACAAGAAAGAAACATTAGCATTATTCTTTATTACTGGGGTTAAGCCTACAATGAAAAACAAAAGGGGCTCCCTCAAAGTGAACTATTCCTTTACAGTAAAACGTGAAAGGACTCTCCTAGGCTACCCTTCAATGCCCTGAAAAAAATTCACTCAATGGTCCCCTGCTGTCCTGGAAGAGTTCATTCACTTCATATGCCTGAGTGGATAACTATAAGAGGGTAGTCTTTCTGCCATAGGATTATGTCCAAAGTGCTTATTTAGAACATGTCTATGTGACATATTGGGACTCTACATTATTCTTTGGGGCAAGTCATTTCTTTTCTGTACTCTACATGGTATTGACTGTAGGACAGCAGAAAAATGGCATGTGGGGGTGACTGTCATAGAAACTAGGCTTACTCATACACTCATGTTCATCTAACGTCTGCCTTTATAAGTGGTTTACAGAGTTAAAGGAACTGCTAGAAATACCTAAAATAACAATGCTGTATCTTTGCACAATAATTTTAACTTTTCAAAGTGCCTTTTCTTCTCTACCTCATTTTAAAAGAATAAAATTCAACTTCATTCTCCAAATTGAAATTTCAGGGGTGGCAACCATTCTCCTTTTGTGTTTTGAGCCCCAGTTTACTTACTCCTGTAACTAGCAAAACTTCTCTATTGGCAGTAGAGCTATAACCAAATGGTGCAGCTGGCATTTAACTTCCAGGCATTGAAATATAGCACTTGCCCCTCTTCTACTGGTGGAAACAACTGAGTTTAGCACACGAAAAGAATGAAATAAAAAGCTGAAGAGGCTACCCGGTGAAGTGATTACTCCACACACTCCTAGGCCACATCCTAAGTAGGGTCCTCCCCAGCCAACCCAGCTCTGTTCACTCCCAAACTTCTCTGAGTGACTGGGCAGTGTGTGCTTAGTATGTCCATTTACCAGGCAGAGGGAGTTGTACGTGCAACTTTTCTTTTTACTCCCTCTCAACTGGATTTGTCTTTAAACTTGACATGACCCAGGAACCAAAATTGCTAGTTATGGATATGGTTGGTGGATCACCAACCTTTCTCACTAAATTCTTTCTCACCTGACTGAAACCCCTATTTTCTCATCAGATCCAAAGTTTTCCTGCCAAATTCTCCATTGCTGTAGGAATGGACTATATAATCTTCTTGCCAAATTGCCAGGTATGGACCATTCACTATTGGCAAAATGTTGTTCTAAAGCACAATGGGGATACATTAAAGTAGTCATTTGGTCAACATTCTGATGTGCCAGGGACTTCTCTCAAACACTGGGAAGATAAAGAAAGGCAAAAACAGATCTGCCTTCAAGGGGATCACTTTCTAATGGGGAGTGAGATTTTGCAAACAATATAAAATATATACAGTGTTAATGGGAGTTACAAATGGTACACATAATCCCTGGCTCCACCAAATTTTGTTAGATATAGACGTGGAAAGGCAGACCTTCTGGAAGAGTAATCACAGAACAACTTGCAGAACTGGGAGACCTGAATAGTAAATAGATTTGGGGGCAACACAAAGCCAAAAAACATCATTGGGGATAGAAGGAGGGGAAATCTTTGTGAACTGGATTAGTGGAAAAAGAGTCTGGCAGATGCCAGAAGAACCAAGATGTATATGCCACAGTCATCAAGGAAACAGGAAACATTCTAGGAGCTAACTTTAATTGTGACCAGCTTTTTTTCTACTTCAAAAGTTTTCTTCTCTTCTGCATGAATTAGATTTAACTATTATCTTCCAATGTATTCCTCTAAGGTGAATCAGAATAAAGCTGCAGAGGAGCAGAGATAATGGAAGCAGAAGGGATTCCTGTTCAGCAGATGATGACTGAGCCAAAAGAAATCACATAGAAGACTGAAGAATGAGAGCTCACATGATAATCACTGGAAATTTTCCTCAAAATAAATGTGTTGATTTAGCTGGAAAACATCTCTTCCATAGCAAAGGATAAAAGGATTCCTGGCCATATTTGAATACAATGTTATATTACTATGATTTGTCCTACTGAAACATATCATTCTTCGAATACGTGCTTAACTTTAAATGGGAACCAGCAGGACATAGCCTTATTCATCAGACTTCCTACAATATCTGCAGGTAGCTAGCTGTAACTAGATTTAGTTGCACTGTTAAATATCAATTTTTGTGGGAGCTATTATCCTTACTTTACTGTCATATAATACTATAGGGGTGAGGACTATTAAAAGTAATATTTTCTGTATTTTATATAACATTTTCCTACCATTTTGTATTCTTCTAAGAAGGGGCTCTTAACCTATTATTTATAAACTCAAAAATGTATTTCTATGACTTTATTCGAATAGAAACTGGTTCCTTTTGTAATCCTGTGTATGAGATATACTGGATTTACAAACACTATTTTGAGAAGGTATCTCATCAGACTGTCAAGGGGAGCAATGATACACACAAAATGGTTAATATCCTCTGTTCTAATCATATTCCTTTGATACCTCACTTAAATGTCCATTATTCTACTTATAGTCCTATCTAAAGAGATCTACTCTTGCAGACATCTGTAAAAATGAATGTTTCCAATTTTGTTTTCTGGTTCTGTTTACCTAATATCATTTTGTTTTATAGATGGGAAGAGGTATTTGTAACTGTGAATTCACTGGTATGAAGACTATCACATATGGAAACACCCTTTGTTGGTGTAAATCAACAATTCTTGTGTAGTTTTTAAATTGTTTGGGATCCTAGGAAGTTAAAGGACTTTCTAGAAGTCACAGATCTAGAGTGCTCCTTTAACTTACTATTCCATCTTGCTTCTCACTAATGTCATTATTTAATTCAATGTCTAAATGTTTCTTTTAGTACATAAGTAGTATTTTGAGCAACTTCTCTATCCCAATTAGAGCAATTACAAAATCATTTATCTTGAATTTATGAAAGTAACAGGCACTTAAAGGAAACCTTGGGTCCAATTGACTACAATGCAATTTTTACTTAAATAAAATCTGGTCAATGTATTGTATTTCCATCTCTCACAAATGATGCAGTCCTAAAAATTATGTATTAATAATTCTACTCAGAAGGGGGGGAGTTTAAAGTATATTTAACTTACAGCATTTATTCAGTGTGTCTAAGCTTGATATTCTTGTTAATGGTATAAATACAGAGGTGAAGTGAGAACAGATGTTCACCATCTGTTATGTGACCACTGTTGTAATTATTGGCTGCTATGAGATAGAGTCATAAAATTCATGGAAAAATGACCTTAACGCTATTTGATATTTTAAGAGGAAAGACACATTCAGTCACTTGATGTAATCTGTATTGATATATCACCAACATTTGACAAGTCTGAAGCCACTGTTTATAGAGTAAGCTCTCACTTTAATGTGTCAGTCTTTTAAATCACATTCTTCTATTTTACTTGCCATAGATGACTTGCACAATCATGGCATCTTAAAGAAAAGAAAAAGATGAAATCAAAAAGTAGAGCTCTTTGTTTCACTCAAACTCAAAAGCTGGGTCTTTGTCCTCTTTGAGAGGCAGCAAATACTTTCTGGATGATGGAGGAACGAAAACAAAGTTACATCTAGAGTGACCAAAACACTGAATGGGGGTGGAAATTTGAATTAAAGGAGTGCCAAATTAAGAAGATAAAAATGACGCTTTCAATATGTCACCAATGTAGAAAAAGCAGAGCTTGGCATCTAGTTAACAAAATTAATTAGATAAAATGGGCATGTTACTAGTTGATAAATTGGGATAAGCTCTTCTCCACCATCATGTATATCAGCTTCCTTGGCAATGATCTACTCCTCTGTCCAGAGTTTCTGTCTCCAGTGTCCCAAATGACACCCACCTTACCCACATCAATTGATGGCACACTCTGTCCCCTTCACCCTGCATTTGAAAATAACTAATCATGGTTTTATAGCAGTCCAAAATATTAAAGCTACCTGATTACTGAAAAGTGATCTGCTTGTGTGACTAGTAGAAAAAAACAGTGACAGAGTGAAACGTAAGATTGGTTTACAGTCAGAAGACTTTAATTTAAGTTTCCAATCAACGGACTGCTATTCGTTATTGTTTTAAACATAAAACTCTCGACTATATGGAGTTAATGCCCAAGATTAGAGAAGAGAGAGAAAAAGAACAATTAACTGTCCTGGAGAAAATTCAACTGCTGAGTTACATCCAAGGGTCTTGAAAGAATGAGCAGAAATGATTTCTGTGTCACTGTCCTTGGTCTTTGAAAGGTCATGAAAAATGAGAGAAGTGTTGCTTGATCTAACAAATTTTACTATCTCAATTTTCACCAAAGGAGAGAGAATAGAGCCTGTAAGCTATAGACAAAGATCTTTATGCAGGTTCTACCTCCTCAGAAGAATATAAGCTCTCTGAGAGCAAGGATCACTTTGTTTTATTTATCTTTGTATTTCTGGTGGCTAGCATAGTGGCTTGGACGTAGAGGGTGTCTTCACTAAACATAGTAAGTGCATCTGTCTGTCTGTCTATCTATCTATCTATCTATCTATCTATTTATCTATCTACTTATCTATCTATCTATCGTTCCATCTATCCATCTATCTATCTTGGTGTTTAATGCTTGACTTATTTTGTTGCCTTCAGGTTCTATGCTTCATTATTTTTAAAACTAGAGAAGAAATGGATTGCCTTATTCTCCTGATCCATCTCAATGGATACCTAGTCCCTATGAAAAATAGGCCTTAATCTACCTCCTAGTACCTTATCCAAAATTGGGACCTGGTAACTTGAATTAAAATATTAAAGTCAAATGCAAATCTTTTTAGTCTGTGAAAAATACATTCAAATTTTTGTCCATTCAAGCCATGTCAGTAAGACTGGCTAAGTTAACTCCTAGGCTCCTAAGATAAGTATTATGTGGTGAATCTCTTTTGTGAAAGACACATGGACAATTTACTAGTCTGGAAAAAAAAATAATTCCAAGGAATGTAATTTGATAACTACCCTGCTTTGTTCATTTATCTAAATATACTCAACTACATACCAAAAATATATACAATTGAGTTAGATTCACCCCAATTATTAATAAAATCATAAACTGAAATATGTATTTTAATCCTTGATTTGTATTATCTCAGTTGTCTCAGAACTCTAGAGCCCCAGTTCTGTTCATTATTTGACATATGCTCTCCATGACATAGTCTAATTTAGGTTATCAGGACTGTTACAGCAGACTTTGTAGAGAGCTAGAGATAACATCAATAACTTTTTCAGAAGGAAAGAGATCATGCAACTGAAAAGGTCATCTCCTTTATGAAGAAAAGGAAATAGGAAGAGTGTAGGTTTCTATCACCACCATATTTGATTTTCTGTTGTACAGTAAGGTAGCATGGTGGCATAGATGGGGTACCTCCTGGTTTCGGAATCCCCAAATCCTGGGACAAAATCTCCACTTCTGTTATGTGTTATCTGTATGACCATGGACAAATTCCAACCCCACCTCCTTCCTGGGCCTCAGTTTTCTCAACTGTAAAATGAAGTTAACAAAACCTGTACCCCTTACTTCAAAAGGTTATTATGAGGTTTAAGTGAGATAATGTATGTAAAGCACTTTGTAAATCACTATATGAATATGGATTGTTTTTGTAATAACAGGTTTCCTTGTTACTATTCATATGCATTTTGTAAAAAAGAGATAATTACATATCATTAGCTACTTACCTGTTTTTATTTTTCTATTTAATAAATGCTGAACAGGAGTAGGATGTGTTTACAAGTCCCAGTTCTGCCACCATTAGCTGCATAATCTTAGGTAAGTAATTCAACCTCTGTGGGACTCATTTTCCTCATCTTTAAAATGAAGGAGCTTGGAATGATTACCTTCTAAGGGCCTTTAGAGCTCTAAATCTATGATTAAATTGCAAAGGTAGCAAGAAGTGCTATGTTTCCTCCTGCTACCTCCAACTCATCACAGCAGTTTATGTTCCATTCCAGACTTTGTCAGAATATGAGCTTTTATTTTATTTACTCTGAAGATTTAATAAAAATCACTCCAGGTGTCTACTGTAAATGGTATTTTAATGAAAAGTGGAGTACCTGAGCAGCTGGACTCATCGAGTTGGAAATCAGTGCAGTCAACAAAGCCGTCACAACGCTGGAATGCTGGGATGCAGCTATTAGTTGATGGACACAACAGAGAGCCATCCAAACATTGTTCACCGGCTGAAAAATAATAGCAATTATTATTACAAATATGTCTCTTATTCACTGAGCCTATTCTAATAGATAGCAAGGCAGCATTGTAAAGCACGGGATCTAGAGTCAGAAGAATTGCTTTTGAGCCTACCTGGGTCACTTACTAGTTGTGTGACCTTGAGTAAATCACTTGAGTCAGTCTTTAGTGCCTTAGGATCACACAACTAGCAAGTCAACCTCTCTCAGCCTCATTTTCCACATCTGTAAAATGGGAATTATTATTAACAACTTCCCTCACAACACTATTTAAAGGATCAAATAACATTATAAGCCACTTTTAAAATAACAAAGCATTATATAGGTGGCAATAATAATTATTATGTTAATTATTATTTCTCTACTAAATTGAGGGTTTTTAACTGGAGTAGTGAACTTATTACTTTTATTATTATTTTTATAATGGGTATTTCAACATATTTTCTTTTGTAACCCTTTGCCTTTAATTTTATGCATTTTAAAACACTATTGTGAGAAGGGCTCCATAATCTTCATCATTCTACCAAAGAAATCCATAACTTTTTAAAAACCAAAATTTAAAAACTCTTTTCTAGATGCTGGAGGGTCTTCCTCATTTTCATTTACCTACTATCTCAGAATACATTTTTTTAATGGACTGTCTCAATTATTGGATGGGGCGAACATGGACATTTAGTTAAATTGCAGTAACTAGGGTGAGATGATTTCTCAGGACACACACTAGTTTGTGCTTCTCTCAGTATTTGTTAGAGGCCAGAGTCATGCTTCACATTTCTACAGAGCTTAGTAGGTGTGTGGTTCATGCTACTATCTTAGCTGCTCTTTTATGGTCCCTCATTCCAAGTGCCTTTGAATGGACAGTGAGGGAAGACATAATCAATTGCTAAATCTTCAACTTGTTCTGGAACCGAAGTCACCTATGATTACTCAGTGGTTATGATTCAATGTGACAATTATTTATCACATTGATTTTTTAAAATGCTTATTAAGCCCCTACTCTATGCAAGGTTATGTACTGAACATTGTGACTACCATAACAAAGACGAAATAGTCTTTGCCTTGAAAACATTTACATCTATCAGACTGATATAACATGTCATCAGAATATATGTATATGAAATATAAATTAATGCAAATTATTTCTTTATGAAGAGTATTAATAACTGTAGGCCAAAGAAGCTATCATGTAGATGGTGACACTTGACATACATTTTAAGCAAGCAAAGGATTCCATGAGGCAGAGGGGAAGAGAGAGAATTCTAGATATGAAAGAACCCTTGTATAAAAGACATACCTGTGCAAGATGAAATGCTTTCATTCTACAAGGCATAATATTTTTAAAAAATTACTGCACAGAAAGGCTGGAACCAAACTGTGAAGGCCTTGAATTACCAGGTTTGGGACTTTATATTTTATCCTGGAGGCAATAAGTAGGGAATTATAGAAATTAAAAAAAAAGTTAGTGAGAGTAGGATTGGGTGAGAAATATGGTTAAATATGTGTTTTAGGAATATCAAATTGGCAGCCAAATGGAGGACTGATTGAAGAAGAAAGATGCTGAGGACAGGCTACCAATTAGGAGGCAACTGAAATAGTGCATTAGAGATGAAAAGAATTTTAACTAGTATAAAAATTTAGATTGAAGAGATGGAAGGGATGTCATGAAAGTGAAATTGACGATTGACTTGCCAATTGACTGAATTTGGGGGTTGAGGAAGAAGAAAGAGTGAAAGTAATGAACATGGGTGAGAGGAAGTGCCATCAGAAAAATAGCCCCCTCACTTTGCTTTCTATCTCTAGGGTGGGAAGAAGGTAAAAAAAAAAAAGTTAACATGATAATTTTGTTGTAAATATGAAAGGAATAGCAAGTTGTGTATAGCAGACTTGTAGTTTCATGTGCAATCATCTTTTTTTTTTATTGTGCTATGTTATGGAAGTGCTTGTTTTATTTCATAAATTAAAAATAAAATTTAAAAACAAAAAAATAGTCCCCACCAAAAAAAGTCATCATCAATGAAATGCATAAGTTTCAAGGAGAGATGATTTTGAATTCTACTTAACACATCTTGTTTTGAGATGTCTTTGGCACATTGGTATGCAGATATCCACATGACAATTGGTTGCATGGGACTGAACTTCAGAAGAGAAATTAAGATTTGAAATACAGATTTGAGAATTATCTGAACAGAGATAACAACTGCACACATGGAACTTTATGAAATCATCAATGGACAGGGTGTATAAAGAGAAGAGGGAGCAAGAAAGAACTCTACATAATGCCCACCACTAATAGATGAGAGAATAATGGGAATATATTGTTGTCCATAGTATGTGTTGTCTTTTTCACTAGAATGTGTAATCTTTGAGAGCAGGGACTATCTTTTCTAATTTTATCCACAGTATTTAGCAAAATGCTTTAAACATAATTTAGTGCTTAATCCTTGTGCACTCATTAATTCATTTAAGATGATGATTATTTAATGAAGGAATAGACTATAAGTAGAACAAAGAGAAGGTAGTATCATGAAGGCAAGAAAGGGAGAGGTGAAGAATATCCAGGAAAACAGGTAGTCAGTATTAGCAGAAATTGCAGTGGATTCAGGAAGGATGAAGAATAACGAGAAATTATTGGATTTAGTGGCAGAGATTAGTTCTAGCCAAAAACCAACTAATATGTCCAAAGGTACAGATGGATTATGACAAAATTCCTTCACTTTAATCAGGTTACAATTTACTTGGGAAGAGTTGAGAAATCTAAAAGATTAAATATGTAGGTGACATCAATCACAGTGTCATTAGCAATTAGAGTTGGAAGCAACCACTAGTTAGGAGAAATGAGGAATGATATCTTTTCTAAGTCAGGTCTAACTCAGAACAGCATGGTAGTTAAAACTTAGTAGTGAAAAACAATAACACACTTATAGACCATTAAATATTTAAAGAGGAGAAGTTTACTCAACCATAAAAAGAATAAATAAGGATACAACACTAATTCATGTGGTCAAGCTTGCCCTCTGCCTCCACGTTCCCCAATGGGAACCCTTGTTCATAATAATATACCAGTCCCTCACATCCTCAAAAGAAAGCTCACCAAACCCAGAAACACCAATTAACTCCTCATAGGCTCAGACAATTATGCCTCAGACACCAGGAAGTTATACTAATGGTTCAAGATTTATTTCCCAGAGCTGACCAAATCATAATCTATTCTCCCCACTCCCTTGAAGAACCAACTCAGCCTGCATAGAACAGATACTATTTTTACCTAAGCATGATGGAAGAGGTAACATCAGAGCTGGCCTTTGAAAACATAGAAAAAAAATTAATAGGCAGAAGTATGGGAGAAGTCAATTTGGGGTTGAGGGCAATGTGATATAGGAGAGACTCACATAGTCACAGAATCTTGGGGGTGAATGGGAAATGAGATATCATCCAGTTTAACCAATACCTGAAAAGGAACCCTCTCTACATTCTACAATTTCTACATCAATGGTTATCTAGGCTTTGTTTAAAGAATAGACTATATGTAACACAGTATTATAGAATGAGGCTCAAAAGGCAAACTGGAACCAGATTGTGGAGACTATTGAATTCAGGTTAAGATTTCATTTTGTTTAAAAAGCAACAAGAAACCACGGAACATTTAAATTGGACTTTGGGAGAAAGGTTGACACTGTACCATAAAGATTTAGGAGTGAGTGGGAGAGAGATGATAATTGAAGCCATGAGTGTCAATGAGATCACCATTCAATCAAACTGAATAAGCAATTATCAAGCACCAAATTCCAGGCATTGTGCTAGGTGTTAATGATGCAAAGACAAAATAAATGAAAAAATCCTTCCTCTTAAGGTGCTTAATTTTTATCTAAAATATAACTGACCAAGAGAGTGAAGAGAGAAATGGAGAGCCAAAGACAGAGTCTCAGGGCAAACCCACACTTAAAAGCCCGAATTAAAAAGAAGAACTAGAAACGCAGATCAAACTACAGTGGTCAAAAAGAGAAAAGAGTCAAAATGATCCGTCCTATAAGTCTAAAGAACTGATAGGACCAAGATGGAGGGCATGGTTAACAATGTCAAACATTGAAGAAAATTCAAGAAAGTTGAGAATTGCGGTGATCAAGAGGACATGGGAAACCTTAGCGAGAGCAGTTTCATAAGAGTTGAAACCAGATTGCAGGGAGTTAAGGAGTGAGTAAAGAATTGGACCCATAAGGAATTGGAGTCAATGAATATAAATTATTCCTTTCAGAAAGCTGGCCATATTCATGAGGAGAGAAATTGGGCCATAGTTTTGGAGAGGATGGGCAATAGGAACAAGTTAAGGTTTTGAGGCCTGGACATGTTTCTATGCACAAAAGAAGGAGCCAGTGGAGAGGGAGAGATGGAATATGCATGAGACAAATGATCACTGGTCACATAACTACCAAGTGTGTGAGCCAAGAGTAAAATCTAGGTCTTTTCTGACTATAAGGCCCCATGCTTTTCTCACTACAAAATGTTAGCAATGAATAATGGGCTCTTCATATAACTATGAAGATTCACATAAACTTCAATAGATTAAATTCACATTTAATCAATTGCATTATATTAGATGTAAACTAACTTCATCTATAGCTTTAGCAACTGAGGGGTAAAACTGAAAATGTGGAGATTATCTAGCTTTGAGGAAATTACGTTGCTGAGGAGACTGAGAGTCTGAAGAGAATAATAATAGTTTATGTTTAAATGGGACTTTCTTATAGTTTCCAAAATGCTTAAATACACACTCATGAGGAGGTACTACGGGAATTATTACTGTTATTTTGGCAATTTTTAAACTGTAACCATAATTTTCTTGGCATAGGGAACTTTCGTTGAGGAAACTCCCTCTACCAACGTAGATCTGAAACTTCACTGCAGTGTCTTACAGATTTACCTGAGGCATGAAGGGGTTTAGTGACTTAGAGGAATGCATCAGAGACTGGAACTGAACCCTAGGCATGCTGACTTCACCACTAAGGCCAGCTCTCTAACAGTTATATGATAATGTCACTTAGATATTATTTCTCTTTTTCAAGAAGAGGAAACTGAGCTACAGACAGATTTAGTGATCTGTCCATTTTTATATAGTGACTGTGTCAGAGACAAGATCCATTCCCAGATCTTCTTCACTCTATCTCCTATAACATTGCCTTTTGTTATTATGCTAATCAATCTATTTCTTCTCATCCTATGTAATAGATCTTACCATAAATACTTCATTGAGGACTTCTACAACTTCCTTGATGCATTCCTCTGTTTCATGCAACATTTAATAGTCAGAACTTGAGTTGGTCATATGTTATCCCTCATTCACCTAAGATGACTGATCCATCATCTTATTAAGGCATAAAAGCTTTCAATGTTGTTTATGACCCTTCTCTCATTGCAGGTCATAACTGGAATTATTTAAATCCTCCATGAATCTTTCCATTGCCCTTTGGGTCACTGGATATACTGATTCTTCTGAGATCACAGTGTCCTAGGATTCACAGCCACATTGGATCACCAGAAGAATATCAGTGTTTGAAATCTAACAATGATAATTGATATTTACAATGCATTTATAAATGCATAAAATGAATTTTATATGCATTCTCTCATTTAAGTCACATAACCCTGTGAGGTAGGTACTAGAGATCTTAACATCCCCTTTGACAAGTGAGGAAACTGAGATTCAGAGATGTTAAATATCTTGCCTGTGGTTATATTTTGTAACATTAGAAGTAGGACTCAGACCCAAGTTTTGATGAATCTTTTGTAACAGAAAAAAGTTAGAATCACTAAAAACAGTGAAGAATTATACAAATGTAATAGATCCTTATTGTATTAGTTACTTGTGCATATGTCAAATACTAGTCTGTGTGTTATAAGAAGTTAAAGATTATGTCTCTTTATTTTCTTCAGGGCAGCTAGGTGGTACCTCCTACCTGTGCGACAATTACTACTTAATCTCCTTTGCTAGATCATCATTCACTTCATACCTCTAAACACGAGGCTTACACAAGGTTCTGTCTTAGGCCCTCTTCTTTTCTGTACTTTCAGTAACATCACTAGCTCCCATGGGTTTAATTGTCATCATTATGTAATTGACTCCCAGCTCTCTCTCTCTCTCTCTCTCTCTCTCTCTCTCTCTCTCTCTCTTTCTCTCTCTCTCTCTCTCTCTCTCTCTGTCCTCTATGTCTTTTCTATCTCCTCACATAGCTAGCACCATACTTCAGGCCTCCATCACCTCTGGCCACCATAATTCCAACAATCTCCTAATTGATCTCTCTCCTTTTATTTCCTCACCAGTCCTATTCATCCTACACATCACTGCCAAAGTAACTTTCCTTGAACACAGATCTAATATATGATTTCCCTATTCAACCAACTCCAGTGGCTTCATGTTGCCTCTAGGATAAAATATAAGCTTCTCTGTAAAGTCATACACAACTTAGCCCCAATCCATCTTTCTAGTCTTATCCAAACCTACCCTCCGTGATTCAGTCATACAAGCTCTCTTTCTTTTCTTAACAAAAATCCCTCCATCTCCCTTCACTTTGCTTTTTATTTCACATCTCCAGGGCCTGAAATGCATTCTCTCCTTCCTCCTATATCATAGAAAACTTCTCTTCATTTAACATGAAGGTTAGGTAGCATCTTCTGCATGAAAACTTTCCCAATCCTTAGTGCCTTACTTCCCAAAGTACCTTATGCTTACTCAGTAAATATGTGAATGTATATTTTATGCATATAAATTATAAATACATAAAATTAAGTTACAAATATAAATACATGCAAATCATAAATGCTTATAATTTATATATTATACAAAGAAGTATTCTACATTTTACATACAAATTAAATACATGTATATATATTTTCAAATTTTATATTATTCATGTTACATATAGTTATATATATGTATATATATATATTTATATACACACACACTCCCCATTCAAATGTAAGCCTACCACATGTAGGAATGATTTCATTCTTTGTTCTTCACCCCCAGCTCCTAGTGCTGTACCTGGTATGCAGCTAGCCCTTAAAAAATACCTATTAAGTGATTCATTGTTTGTCCCTGCCTTCAAGGAGCTTAAATATCCTAGAGAGAAACAGAATGTTCACATACCATGAAATAGGTGTATGCTGATTTTGGTTCATTTTGATTGGAGCTGTTATTTCATTAGTGTAAATCTCCTGGTAAGGAATTTCCTTTACCAACTGCTTCTCTGCAATTTACACTTTTAGAGAGTTGCCTAGGGAACTGAGAGATTAAAAGACTTTCCAGCACATGTCAAAGAGAGGATCTAAACCTTGATGTTCTTGACCCTGAGGTCAGATCTCTCTACATTGCACCAAGGTGACTCCCTGCTTGGTGCCTACTATATGTCAGGCACTGGGCTGGGCAGTATATATTTCATTCTTTATATCTGAAATATAAAGACATAAATGAAAAGAATTCCTACCCTAAAAGTGCATAAATACATAGAAAAATACATAAATACATAGAAAATATTTAGAAAATAAATACAAAGTTATTTTTCATGTGAAGGCAACAGTAGCTGGGGAGATCAGACAACACTACTTTGAGGTGGTGTTTAAGTTGAGCTTTGAAGAAAACTAGGGGTTTTAAGAAATAGAGATGAGGAAGAAATACATTGTAGGCAAAGAGATGGGAGATAAACTGTCATGAATGAGGGACAGAGGAAAAAGCCAATTTGGATGGATTAAGAATGCAAGAAGGGGAGGAAAAAGAGGTTGCAAAGTTAGGAAATTAGGTCCCAAGGGGAGTGTTTGAACATAAATTCAAATAGTGATCTCTATTACCTTATTTCTCTTTTGATTTTATTTTCTTTCTTCCTTTGTCACATAGCCATGATTATATGTGAGCATATTGATGTAATTTCAAAGCTTGGATTTAATGATGCTGATGTCAGTAAACTGAAAGGTGCTTTTTTAAATGATAGGTCACCCACAGATGAAGTATTGTATATTAAAGAACCTCAAGAATTCTACTTATGACTTTTTTTACATCATCAAATTGTTTTAGAACTATTAACTAATTATTTCTCACAATACCCTTAAGCAATAGGGGAGCAATTAAGTGTTATTATCTTTCCTTCATAGCTGAGTAAACTTAAAGATTCAGGAAAATAAGAATGACCTTCTAAAGTCACTAAGAGGACTAGAAGAAGAATTTTTGTTTCAAAAATAGGTGTCCCCAATTAGCAAGTAACCTGAACCGGGTCACCTCAAGCATAAGTCTCTGAAGGGCCCTTCACCTGAAGGGAGAAGAGGAGGGGAAAGTGATACTTACAAATGGAAACAGTAAAAATGACCAATAAGTTCATGAGCATTGACCCTAAAAGCAAAATTCTTTTTGTTTATCTTTGTTTGACACACTTGTGGTTAGTGTATTTGAAAGGGCCTGAGGTCTACAATAAGAACTGAGTCCTTGTTCTTATCCTAGATTGGTGAATTTGGTAAAGGTTCACCCAAAGTCTGTAAAGGGCTAGCCTCTGCCACATAAGGTGATGGAGCTGGGGAGATTCCTGAATGTGATTCCCAAATATAGCCTCATGGGCTCAGAAGAGAATAAGATGGAGATCTGGTGTGTCAGTGAAGCAAAACTCATGAGTATGTGTGGGGTACAGGGACCCCAAAAATCCCCTACCCAGAAAAATTAAGTAAGAGGTATCTTGAGGAAGGAACAAGAAGTTTTATTCTCTTCCCCCAAGGGAAGAGGATGGTCCTCTCCATGGCAAATCAGGGACAGGAGGCTTGTTACAGAAGACAGAACAAGAATTATACCTTAATGCAGTCAAGCCCCCTCCCCTCTACTGTCCCTTCTCCCATTGGCTGGATTACAATCTGAGCTCTAAAATCTCCCCCAAAGATAAGGAACAAAGAAGCCTGCCACTATCCCCTACTGGCTGGGAGGCGGGCTCAAGTCTCAGTGCGAAAATCTTCCCCAATGGCAAATAACAAGGAAGCCCACCATTATCCCCCATTTGCTTGAAGGAGGGCAGGGAACCAGGGTACCATTCATGCCCTTATTGGGCAAATGCTAAAGAGAGGAAGGGGGAGGGGAAAAGGTTCACAGCAAGGTTGGAGGTCAAAAACTCCTAAAGGGCCTAATGCTGATATGACAGCAGGGAGGAGGGTAGGGAGAAGGGTGAAGGATGAATCTGACCTAAACTCTGGCTTCTTCTCACAAAACTTATGGGCTGAGAAGTTTCACTTTTCCCATTCAACTATTTGTAAGTAAAAGTTACCAAGCTTTTACTGAATGTTTTGGACATTCTATGGGCAGTGGATAAAATGCTGGGCCTAGAATCAGGAAGATTCAAATTTTTGAGTTCAGATCTGGCCTCAGATACTACTTGCTGTGTGACCCTGGGCACCTCACTTAAGCCTGTTTCCCTTGGTTTCTTCATCTGTAAAATGAGCTGGAGAAGAACATGGCAAACCACTCTGGTATCTTTGCCAAGAAAATCCAAAATGGATTCACAAAAAGTCAGCCATGATTGAAAAACAACTCGGCCAACAACATGACCAAGTTATAAGGCTATATGACATAAAAGATTTCGTTGATAATATACATGAGAGACAAGATGGTAACATGAAAAAAATACATCTCTGTTTCTAGAAATCATAAACCTAACTGATGTAGTTATCTTAGCAGTTACCATAATATCACTAGGTTTAGATCTAAAAAGATCTAAAATGGAGGTCATTTAGCCAACCTCCCATAATCATACAGAGTTGAAAAGTTTTTCAAGATCTCATACCTAATAAAGGGGTAGAGCTGGAAGGTGAAATCAGATACTATTTCTCCAAATCCTTTCTGATGAGGTGTAGGTTCTGGGACCCCCCCCTTGAGTTCTCCTTGAATCTCTGGGGTACAGGTTCTGGGAAACCCCTTGAAGTCTAATTGAATCTTCCCACTTGATGAGGCATTTGCAGACGCCATAAGTATTTCATTGTGGCTGGGCCTAAACCTCTGTTACTAGCCTGGCCCTCCATTGTCCATCTGCTTCCCACCCTTGGGCCTATCAAAATATCAATCCACTGTTGCATTGACCTCATTAATTCCTCCTGTAGACCCTCCCCAAACTCATTACTGGAATCTGACCTCATTGACTCCTTCTGAAGACCCTACCCAAACTCCTCCTCTAGACTACTCCTAGATTCCTCTGTATATAAGAATCCCATCTCCCTTCCATATGGTGTGAGAATGCCACAGAAGGCCCTAGCACAGATTTGCTCTGTCAGAACACCATACAGTTTTCTAGCACAGACTCGCTGTGTCCAATACAGGCGAACTTTTAATAAACTTTACTTTTCTTTGGCTGAGAAGACTTAAGTGGAATTCTTTCCACAGGACTCGGCATGTTGGTATTTTGGGGTCTCAGGCACCCCTAACCCTCTTTGGGTAAACCTCTTCACTTTCCACTGCAACAAAAAAGAATATGTATATCTTTTGGGGCTTAATTCATAGGTTCTTGACTAAAGAAGGTGAACTGATTATGACCTTATCTGCTACTAATCTGTCTACTGCAGCTAATTCTCAGCTCCCTATCATATTTTCATTGGCAGCTAGTGAACATTGCACTGGACTTAGACTCAGAAGGATATAAATTCAAATCCTGTCTAAGACACTTTATTAGCTGTGTGACTCTAGACAAATCCCTTAAACTCAGCCTGCATTGATTTCTTCATTTGAAAAAATGGGATTACAATAACACTGTTTTTTGGGGTTTCTCTGAGAATAAAATAAGATAATATTTATAAAGTGCTGTGTAAATCTTAAAAATACCATATAAACAAATGCTAGCTGTTGTTCATTTATTATCATTATTATTTCCTCTTTTTTTCTCTCTCTAGACTTAAGCTCTGCATTCCTGATTCAGTGCAAGGATATTTGCAACTTGTGGAAGAAAAGGACTGGAGAAAAAGAGAGTTGAAAAAGGGTCAGTGCAATAGTCATTTTCAAAAGGGAAAATATGAGAGGCGCATGGTATCCCTAGCCAAATCTCTATCAACCACCCTGTTGCTTTTCTATATACTATGTAGGTATATTTCATCGATTTTAAATATTAGAACCACCCAAAGCAATGAGTATTTTTTTAAAAGCATGACTTTGTATCCTGAATGACATTACTGAAAAACACTACAGTTCATCACAGCTCAGAGAATGTTGCTTACAATTTATTCTAATTCTTTTTCAGAAGTACAGAGTCAATAGTAGCAAATGGAGTAGAAATAAATACAGAAGCAATTTAATCCTAAAATGCTTTCTTCATGACAGCTTTGCTCTCATCTTCTCATTCTGAAACTTCAGAAATAGAAAAAGGATTTTCCATTCCCTCCCGGAAACCAATATATTTTGACTTGACAATTTCTTGGAATACTAAACACTTCTGAGTATATGCTCCCAGAGAGAATAAACATTGGGAAGTACTCTAATTATTCTAATTGATTGGATAGCATAAAACCAAAACAACCCTTAGGCTTGAATATGGAAATTATCTGTTTATCTCTACAATTAGGAACATAATGGTGCCATTGAGGTGTAATCAGAAGCCCATGCCCCTTCTCAGACATATCTCCTCTAGGGAATGCTCCTATGTTTAAAACCTGTGCTTCTATTAGCACAAAATAAGCTAGAAGACTTTTTGGTTGATCACAAAAGAGCAGAAAGGTAAGACTTTTAAGAGTTAACAGCCACTAAATCCACCAACAGCAAAGAAACAAAGATTTATATGGAATTCCGTATAGTTATTAAGCAATCATAGACTCTCCTCCAGAGTTGGAAGGCACAAGTGAGGACATCTGGTCTTATATGCACCTGAACAGGAATCCCCAATACAACCTCTCCCAGAGGGGGTCATCTAGCCTGGACTTGAAGACTATCAGTGAAAGACTATCTCTATTAATGAATATGTATTAAGCACTTACCATATGCGGGGCACTAAGCTAAGTGATAAGATATAAATGGAAAGAATGAAACAATCTCTACTGCTAGAAAGATTACATACTACTAGGGAAGACAAGTATATATAAAAATATATAGAGGATACATGTAAAGTTAAAACATACACATTTTTATATGTACACACAACACTGGGATTTGCCAATCAAAAAATTTCCAATAATTTTTTTTATCATGATTTTATCAGTATAGGGAAATTCCAAGGAGCAACACACACACACACACACACACACACACACACACACACACACACACATACACACACAAAATACAAGGTAGAAGGCACTAACATTTTGGGACATCAGGAAAGCCTTCACAAAGAATATGATGCCTGAGCTGTGGCTTAAAGAAAGACATCTAATAACTAAACATATTAAGTTATGTTGGGAAACATCTGGTTCTACTTTTGAACAGTTCCATTAAGAAGATTTTCCTTATATTGAGCTAGAATCTGCCTCAAGTAAAAGAATATTTCTCTTTATTCCAAAAGGGTAGTCCTTTAAAATTTTGAAATAAATAACCCTATCCCTAGCTACACCCCAAGTCTTTTTCCCTACCTTAAAATTCAGTTAGCTGGATGAATTCATAGGTTTGATGGATTCTCCTATGAAACGTTTTAGAGTTCCAAAGCCATTGCCATCACCCTCCTGGGGAAGAGCCAATTTATAAATAATTTTCTTAAAATATGGTACCCAGAAGTAAACCCCACATTTGAGGTGTCATTTGATAAGGATTGGCTAGAGTGGCACTATATCACCTTTCTAATTCTGAACAAGCTTCTATTAATGAAATCCATTTTGACTAAGGAGATCGTAGTGATGGATAGAAAGTCTGAAAGCCTTGGCTTCAAGTACAACCTCTGACATTTACAGGTTATATGATATAGGACAAATCATCTAATCTCTCAATGTCCCTAACAGCCTCCTGGTTTCACTGACTTCCTTTCAGTCTCAGTCAAAATGCAGCCTTTAATGAGAAGCTTCTCCTAATCCCCCTTAATGACAAGGCCTTCCTTCTGTTGATTGTCTCCAATTATCTCGCATCTAGATTATTTGAACATAGTTGCTTGCAGGTTGTTTCTTCCATTAGACTGTGGGCTCCTCAAGGGGCTATCTCCAGCCTTTCTTTGCACCCCCAGTCTTTAGCACAGTATTTGGTACAGAGTAGGCACTGAATAAATATTGGCTGACCTATTGCATTGGTATATTAGTACCAATGCAGGGAGGTCCTACTATGGGCTTTCTACACACTAATAAAATCATGGAAACCTTAACCATAAGAGGGGGGGGAAAAGTCTTAAGTAGAAGTAGTTTTTCTTTTTTATTGATATTTCACATTATTGGTTTATAGTGAATTTACTACCCACTAAAACTCTCCCAAACATTGCATATGAGCTGTTGTTTGGCCATACCTCCACCACCCTTAATTTATCTGATTTTAGGAATTGACGTTTAGGACTCCATATTTATCTCTATTAAATTTCATCCTATTCAATTCACTCCATTATCCTAGCCTGTCAAAATCTTTTTAGATTCTAGTTCTGTCATTCAGCACGCCAGCTACCTTTCCTAGTGTTATATTATCTACCAGTTTGATAAACACAACATAATATGTTGTTGAAGGCAATGAAATGTCACAGTGGATAGAAAGATGACATGAAATCAGAAACATCTGCATAGTCCTCAGATGCTTACCAGCGGTGTATCCCCAAGAAGGTAATTTAACTTCTATCTGCCTTAGTTTCCTTATCTGTCAATAAACATGATTTGTCCTTTGATCATAGATTTCTCTTTTTTCTCTTCCCTTCCCTTTCTTTTCCCCTCCTTCCCCGGTATATATATTTATTTTGCACATGAATATTTGGAGATGTAAATAATCAAAAGGAACCATTTCTTTTTGTCTTTGTATCCTCAGCACCTAGCAAAATTCCTCACATATAATAGGGATTTAATAAATATGTGTTCATTGATTGACTGATGTGTCAAAGGTACAAGACTGTGGAGGAGATACAAAGATGAATAAAGCACAATCCCTATACTAAAAGGATTTTTATTTGTTTTGTTTTGGGTGCAGAAGAGGAGGCAAACATTGCATTGGATAAAAAAATCCCAAACAACATTTAAAATATGATCAGAGTAACAAAAATTCAAATTCTAAACAATATTTCCCCAGTGACTTCTGATATCCCCTTCATATTAATCAATAAAGAAACATCATCAAATCTTTATATTTACTTGCATAAACAATATTACAAAACCAGTAAGCCAAATATTTGAAGTCTGTGTTACTGATTTATATCACATGCTCACAAGTTCTTCCACAGAAAGGTCAATGTGTGAAACCTTTTTAATAGATTTTAGAGAAACTAGATAATTGTGATATTGATCCAGGCAGTTACTTATGTGAAGATAAGGACAATCAAAGAAAATGCTTTTTGAGCTAAGCTGATAACCTGGAGCAAACAGAAGCCAGAAGGGACTTCCTGTGGAATGCATTTTCATTGTAATGAGTAAAATCATTTTTACTCATTAATGGTTATTGCTTTTGGTGAATCAAAATAACATCTTTTTTTTGCCCAAGAGTGTTTCTGAAGGCCCTTTTCTCTCCCCTAAATTTATGCTATATTGAATAAAATTAATAGGCAAATATTGAATGCATACGACATACTAACTGATGGAAAAGATACAAAGAAAGTTGACAATCATTTACGTTTGCAGTTTAGTTCATAAATTCATTAATATATAAAATGTTCCCCAACTAATTTCCTTACTGTCCTGTTAACAGACTTTGTGCTTTTCTGCCTCTGTGTATTTTCTCATGCCATCCCACCACCTTGGAACACCATCTTCTCTCTTTGGTTGTTTAAAGCTAAATGGCCACTTGGATATTCTCCATCCAACTTCCTTTAGGGATGAGAAACATAAGATCTTGAGGGGATAAGTGACTTGTCCAAGGCCACACAGGGACTAATATTGGAACACAGATTGTCTGATTCTGAATCTTATGCTCTTTTCACTACATTACATATTTACCTCGTCCCACTACTCATTGAGTTTGTCTAGTCCATCTGGTGAGGGGAAGGAGGGAGGGAAGGAAGGAGGGAAGGAAGGAAGAAAAGAGAGAGAAAGAGAGAGAGAGAAAGAGAGAGAGGGAGAGAGAGAAAAAGTTAGAGAGAGAGAGAGAGAGAGAGGAAAAGAGAGGGAGAGAGAGATCAACACATGAAAAATAAAGGAATAATATATGATTTAAATAATATTTCAAGCCAAGAGACAGAAGAGATGCCATCTGGTAGCACATGATTAGTTATCAATAAAGGGAGGAGATAACAAGCTGATAGCTATTGAGAAGAGGCTTGAGTGATCAGGATGTCTTTCTTCAGAAGAGGATAGGATTTGATCTGAATCTTGAAAGAATGATGAAATCAAAGGGGAGGGGAAGCAGTGTACAAGGCTGTTCTAGTGGCATAACACATGGATAAGGAGAGGAATCACAAGGTACACTGAGAGAACAGTAAGGAAATTCATTAGGCTCAGGTAGAACATTTTTGTAGAAATCCCTGTGCTCACAAGCTGGACCTGTTATCAATGGACAAAGTAATGAAGCAAGCGATTAAATTTCAGATATTCGAATGTCATGTTGAACCATTAACATATATCATCCTTGCACATTTTGGGGGAAGAGGGGGCATATTTCATGTCCTAGCTCTGGAGCAACAAAGGACTAAACATCAGACCCAGAGATCCACCAGGACCAAACACATACCATACAAGTTTCTGACAACCTTACCACTAGATAAATAGCCAGATGTACAAACAGCACTCAAAGGGTAAAATATCCCAAAGCCCTATACCATCATGGTCATGTGACCATACTAATTCTTCTACTTTTGCCTATCCCTTTTTCCTGAAAATATTTGATGCTGTATATTGCATAGTATGTCACTTCCACTGACAAACTAGTCTATAGATCATCTATATTTGATGAATATCAATCAGTGCTCCCTTCTTTCAGCACTAAATCTGTTTATTAATAACACTCTTGTCCCCAGATTCAGCAACTTCAACATTTATAAGCCTCACAAAATGTACTGGGGCCAGGCAGTACGAAATATTTACTCAGATGAACCTTTTAAGACAAATTCAGTTAAGTGGGAGACTGGGACACAATGAGGCCACTGCTAGAATGGAGTTTTTTTGTAGCATATTCTTCCTGGAGGTTTTGTGTGTGTGTATGTGTGTGTGTGTATGTGTGCATGCACATGTACATGCATGCACATGTGTGTGCGCGTGCGCATGTGCATGCATGCATGTTTGTGTGTATGTGTGTGTGTGTGTGTGTTGGGGGGGTGTCAGTGTCATTGTGTTCTGCTTCAATGAATTATTCCTGATAGCTAGTTGTTAGGCTCAGTCATTTCTTTGATGCTGGAAGAATATAGGAGCCATCAGCACCCTTTAAATTTCAGTGTCCTTGGCCAAAGTCCCATTGTCCTGCCCTAGTTAAAGGTCTACTTAGCTCTGGTTCAGGAGCAAGAAAAAAATTCTAATTTTCACCTGTAGCTCACAAACAGAGTTGTATCCTTCCATTAACTTTGTGCTAATGAAGAGTGTGATAGAAGATAAGATGAAAAGGCATATTGGAGTCAGGTTGGGGAGAAAGGGTAAGATATATGAGAGACAAGAGATCTCATTCAACTGTGACAGTACTCTAGTTACAAAGGACTGAATAGTTTCAATCTATAAATTGACAAAAGAAAAACCAATTAAGTTTAAAACTAATTAAGGTTGGAATATAATAATCACAAAACCCTTATAAAGATCCAGGGAGGCAAAGTGAAATAAAAGCATGCCAATACTTTCTGGTTTACAATTGATTTGGTTCATTTGTCTTGCTGCTGTTCACCAATGCTGTTCTTTTTTTCCTTGACCTTAGTCCAATACAAGTGTACGTACTAATTATACTTGAGATCACTTAAAAAAAATTTTAAGGGGCATGCACTTAGCCAATTCTTGATTAAACACAGTGGATAACACTGCCTCATAAATATATAAAACAACAAAAATCCAAAAATATTTAAATTTGGCATTAGGATGCATTATCCAGTGATTCTTCTGTATATTTCCCTTTTCAATATTTTCCCCTTAAGACTAATATTAAAAATAATGTTCTCTATAAATGCCCCAAATCATGAATGGGAGAGTTGAGTGAGAGGGGAGTAGGGATGAAGGCAAACAGAGAGCCTGGTAGATGGCATAGCAAAACCAACCTGTGATTATAAATTTGTTGATACACACATACACACACACACACACTCAAAAAAATATATATATATATATGTATATGTATATATACATATATATACACACACATAGTGTGTATCAACACATAAATGTATGTATACATATGCACATATAGTGAATAACTTACACATTTATGAATTGTCTATCAATATTAGTATTCAAAACCAGGTTGATACAATTTGGAATTATTTGAGAAAATTTAATATTCATATTCTTCAACTCATTTCTGGGCATATATCCCAGGAAATCAAAGATAGAATTTCCCCATAGATACCAAATTATTCTTAGCTGTAACTTTTTCTAATAGCAAAGGCCTGGGGAAAAATTGGTACCATTAAAAGAGGAATGGATGAATAAACTGTTGTATATGAAAGCAATGGAACATTATTGTGGGATATGAAAATGTGACTTGGAATTCAGCAAAACACAAGACAACTTTTATTTATCCTCTTCCCTCTTGAGAACAACCTCCAAATAGATATTGCAAAGATGCTTACTTAAGTAGATTGGTTTCCTGCTTGAGAATTTCCAGTGGCTCTCTCTTGTGCTGGGACAAAATACAAACTCTTATGTTTGATGTTTAAGACCTTCATTATCTGACTCCATACCACCTGTCCAGGCTTGGTATGCATTACTCTCCTTCATATATTCTCCCTTCTAGGCAAAAGGGCCTACTGGCTCTACCATATATAGAACTCTATCTTCCATGTCATTGCTTAGACTGCTTCTCATGCCTAGAAAGGAATTCCACTCCTTTTCTCCACCTCACATCTTCCAGGTTCCCTCTCAGAACAAATGCTTCTGGCAGTAGGAGGGTAGGGGTGGGGGAAAGGTTTTGGAATATCCAGGAAATGATTGTGATATAAAACTAAAGGCATTAATTGAACTTATTTAAAAACAGCACAACTGGTTGATGCCTGATTACTTGACACGAAATTTCACATTTTGCCCAACTTAGATTCCTACCAGCATTATGACAACTTGATATTGGCCCTCATCCAAACCTCTTGATTCTTTAACAGGACAGCTGAGATTCCGACCTGAGAAAATTCATTACATATTTTATTTTTGTGATATAAAAATATAAACTCCAAATTATCTATGCTTGAAGCTTTTTCTCTGATTTAAGCACATCTCTGAGGTTTTTTAAAATTGATATTAAAATATTTTAATAAATTAAATATTAAATGTATAAAATATTAAAAATAAAAATATCTTAAATAAATAAAATAAAATAAATAATTTTAAAATTGATATATCTGTGTGCACAAAATCTTCCATTTTTAAAAATTAACTCATCTTCCTCAAAGGATAATTTAGAGATCAATTTCCAGGTACCATACTCCTGTTTCAAGAATTTTACAGTAGTCAACTTGGTCTAATAATTGAAAGACATATTGACTGAACAATTGCTCTTGGTCTTATCCTATTAGTTATCACTTTATGTCTCTCTACTTTAAAAAAAAATTATAATGTTCTTATTCTTATGTAGTATTCACTCATAAGATCAAAATACACCCAGAA
>CM053581.1:538920347-538940388 GCA_028627135.1 Pseudochirops cupreus
ATGCAATGTCAAGAAATATGAGTGGAAGCTTTGAGAAAAGATGTTTCTCTATTTTATTTAATAAATAATATTTAATAAACTGGGATAGGAGCTCAGAGCTATGGTAGCTAATGAGGAAATATCAAAACATAACCTTTTGTTGCCTTAGAACTCAGGTTTAAAATATGAGGACACTTGAAACAAAAACACCAACATTCATCTTCAACCCTTGAGCTTCACCTATAACTTTGATTGCCCATGCATAGCAACCATGAGAGCTAGGGAAAGGTATGGGTATACCTTATGCAAAGTCTGGAAATTGTTACTTGGTGTATTACTATCTAACATAGATTTCTCACTACAATATTGTAATTTAACTTCTCACAAAGTAAGTAACTATGTGTCATGGAGAGGAGAATGTTCTCCTATAAAACCTTGTTCATTGTTCCTTATGGAATCTATTACAACCTGCCTGCTTTGCCCACTTCTAGCACCACCTCTAATAACAAATCCTTTATCTAGAACTTAGCCAAATGCAAGGAAGTTAGTAAAAAAAAATAGGCCTCAGAATAGTTCAAATTATAATTGTTGGTTTTTTTGTTTGTTTGTTTTGCAAGGCAATTGGGGTTAAAAGATCAAATTATGATTGAACTGCAGTTTTCCTACTTGGATTACAGACTTTCAGGATATACTCATAGCCTAATTATTTTTACTTTTAAACAAATTTTTAAACTTAGATTTTTTTTCAATCTTCCATTAGTCACAAATTAAAAAGCAATCTCTACTATTGTAAGGAATTTTGCTTGAAAGCAAACATTACTGAAAACATATTATGTGCAAGGATTCACAATTAGGTGCTAGACATACAAAATGAAAAATATGTTCCCTTCTTTTCCAGAACAGGGCTGTCCCTATAATTCAGGGAGATCCTTATCTCTTGTTGCCTCTTTCAATGAAACAATCACTACGTTTCTTATTTCAAGCCTCTCCAAGTTCCAATCAATCCTCAACTCAAGCGCCAAAATGATTTCTTCCCCTACAGCATTGGTGCAACCACATCAGTCCCCTGGTCAATCATTTCCAGGGACTCCCTGTTCCCTCCAGGATCAAATATACAGTCCTTTTCTTGGTATTTAACGTACTTCATAGTATAATACCTTCCTGCCTTTTTGGTCTTCTCATGTATCACTCTTCTTTATAAAGTGCCAGCCCAATCCAGCTAAACTGTTCTACTACTCTCACATTTGATCTCCCTAATTGTCCCCTATTCCTGGACTGTTCTGTCTCTTCAACTCCATCTATTGGTTTTCCTGGCTTCCTTCAAGACTTATTTCAAAGCCCACCTTTTCAGGAGACCTTTCCTGGTTTCCCCAGTCATTAGTGCCTTGCCTCCTGAGATTAATTTTCATATACTCAGTATATATCCCTGTATGTACCTAGTTGTTTATATGTTATCTCCTTTCTTAGAATGGAAGCCCATTAAGGACAGGGGCTCTTTTTGACTTTGTGAGCACAGACAAAATACAATAATTGCTAAATAAACACCTGCTGACTCAATACATGTAGGAATATGCATGTGAGGATTTTTTTTTTAATTCCCCTATGGGAGTTACCCAAGTAGAGTACTACTGAAATACATTCGGGGAAGAGAAGTAAAGGAGGAAATAAGGAATGAAACAAGCACTTATTATCTGCCTGTTATTGTGCCAGACACTGGGCTAAGCATCTTACAAATGTTATCTCATGGGATCGTCCCAACAACCCTAGGGAGTAAAGGCTATTATCAGCTCCATTTTGCACTTAAGGAAACTGAGACAGAAGGGAAGTGACACTCAGGGTCACACAGCTAGTAACTCACTGAGGCTAAATTTGAACTCAAATCTTCCAGATTCCAGGTTTAACTCTCTATCCAGTGTGCTACCTGTCTGTATTTTGGCAACTGCAAAGTCACACAGAGCATTCCAACTCTTCCATGTCACCCTTCTGAAGACTCTACACCGTGGGCCTTTGTCTCTCATCCCCAGAATTCCTTGCAACCTAAGGACCCAAACCCGGAAACATCTTTAACTTTCTAAATCTGGCAAAATGATACATATGAAGACTGTGGCTGGCCCTCTATCCACTACCCCATGATGCTTCTTAGAGTATCTCAAACTTTTGAAATAAAAGTTTAAGATGAATTTCATCTTAACCTACATGGAGGAAAAGGAGAGATGCTTATTTGACAGTGATACAGTATTTCCTTTAGGCATGTCATGTATTGGATTTTCTATATGATCATGTTACTGATGCACCAATGGTTCATTCACAGTGAACAGGTCCTGTATTTTCTCCCTGAGTGACCATAGGAATTTCAACTTTCATTAAGCATTTACTATTGTCAAGGCATTAAATAAGTCACCTGACTCTCTAGTCCAGTGGTTCTCAACCTTCCTAATGCCGCGACCCTTTAATATTAGTATGTGGGCATATCTGCATGAGGGCAGACCCACCTGGAAATGGATAGAGGAGCAGTGTCTCGGTTCCTAAGACCATCGGAAATATGTGTTTTCCGATGGTCTTAGGCTACCCCTGTAACCCCTGTGAAAGGGTCATTTGACCCCCAAAGGGGTCGCAACCCACAGGTTGAGAACGCTGCTCTAGTCCTTAGTTTCTTCATATGTAAAATAGGACAGTTTGACCAGATGAACTCTGAGATTTTTTTTCCAACTTTATATCCTATGAAATACTTTGACTAATAAAAAAAAAAATCACTGTCCCAGAGCATTTGGAAATACAAAAACCACCTCCAAGCAATATATTACTCTCTTCTAATCCCATCAATTCAGCCTTGTTGCCTTCCCTATTATTGTAAAAGTACCACTAAGATACTGTTCACATTACAGAACTCTTAGTAAAATAATGAAAATATCATTTTAAGATGTACTATATAGCTATGAGGATTTTGAATTGAAATAATTATATCTTAAGCTGTTCTCCATAAATATGCATAATGTCAACCACTACAAATCTATTCACCTTTATGAAACACCAATAAGTACCAAGGAACAAAATGACAGTGTGAAGGTGATATACGTTCTTCCTGTCTCCTGTTTTTATTCACTGTCAGATGTGTGCATACCCAACATAAAAACACAGCCAGATAAAAATGATTCCTCACAGTCCTAGATAGTATTCATAGCTCATAGACCACAAGATATTAGAGCCAGAAGGATCTAACAATCTATTTATCTTAACCCTCTCAAATAATAGTTGAGCAAACTCAGTGTCACATCAGTAAAATGACTTTTCCAAAGCCATAGACTTAGTTTGCATTGGAATTCGTACCAGATCAAATTGTTACAAGGTGTAGGGGGAGATCAATAAACCAGATTCTCTAAATGTAAAACTTTCTTGCCATAAAGGTTTTCAAATTCTGACATCATAATCACTTTTCAATTTGGAATCAGAGGACCTGGGTTCTCATTTGATTTCTATCCTATAGATTATACCCTATATGTCTATCACTCATTTGATTTCTACCCTACTCCTTCATTAGAGGAGAGTAGGGCTTTTGCACTTATGTTTCCTTAGACTTAACAAAAATCTTGGCATACTTAAGGGCTTAATGCATGCTGATTTGTTCATTCTCCAGGACTCAGTTCTTACATCTATTAGAGAGCCCCTAAAACCACAACCATTTGAATTTATGAAACTATGACCCTTAGGACAGGAAAAGAGCATAGTGAACAGAAGAGATGACTTGGAATCAAATGACCTAGATTCAATTCACTTTATCTCTCAAGGTGTCAGTCTTTCACCTGTAAAATAAGGAGGTTGTATTAGATTATGCTAATTTTCAAAATTCCTTCCTGTTTTAACATTCTACAAATTTTATTTGTGGTCAAATGGGAACTGTTATTAATATCTGGGGCTTAGGGTAGTTCTGAGTTTGGAGGGAGTTTTTTTAAACTAAAAAGATTTTATCACAGAAAAAAATAACCATATAATATGAATTCATTGTAAAAGAACGTAGGCTCATTCTATAACATCTAAGAGCTGGAAGTTTATTTTATGATGAATAAAGGGCCTTTAAAATATCAACTCTTACTGATGCTGATACAAGGGATGGATTTCTATAACCATTGCATGACCTTGAGTCACTCTCTGGTTTCAAGATCTCTTCCCTGATCAAGAGAAAGAACTGCTGACTATTTCTATGTGTAGAAAGACAAGTACTCTATTCACCATCTGATGGGTTTTTACTCTATCATTTTATGTCATTATGTGCCAAGATATCACTGTCTCCTGTGTGCCTCTCTCTGTAGACAATATAGCATGAGATTATTTATCATTACCAAAATGCCTCCCATCTCATCATAACGACTATGTCAAATAATTGTCTGTTCCATCTCCAGCTTATCCAGAAATCAGTTAGTTTCTACCAAACAGGTTATGGTACCCATCTTGTTGCAGGACAACAATACACTTCCTATGCTCTATGAAGAGCCTCTGTTTTTTCCACAATATGCGGTTTCTCTTGGGATATGAAATCAAAGGTGTCTATCCCTAACTAGTAAAGCCAAATACAAGTACTGGTTGGATCAGAGTAACTTAGTGGCTAGAAGTTGTTCCATTCCTTCCCTCCACAACAATGTTGCATTTTTTTTAACTTTTTCTTAAAGAGAATTATCATATGATTTTACAAAACCAAATGCATTATGAAGAAAATATTATAAAACTTTACAAAATTTTGTAAAATTTCACAACAGTTTATAAAAACAAATTTGACAATACTAAATGCACATGGGAAAAAAACAAACTTAGGATACAAATAAGGAGATGGAGTCTTTGTCTTAAGTCAATGTCATTACTAAACACAAGGACCTCAAAGAAAACTATGGACCCTATTTTCCTTGCTGATTATTGAGAAATTTGAGGCCTTCTATTTCTACTCAGCTAACATTTACTCCTCTTCCAATATCTCAATCCCTATTCCGTGATCCTTGCCCTGAGGTTTCCACTCATTGGGCTTCTCAGAAATGCTAAAGACACTGCTGCCACATAGTAAGTGCTTAATGAATGATTACTGATTAAGTAATTGAATAATCATACATAGGCATACTTTGTTTTATTGCACTTTGTTATATTGGATATTTTATAAACTGGAGATTTGTGGCAACTCAGTAGCAATCAAGTCTTTTGGTGCCATTTTTCCAATAGCATGTGTTCACATAATGTCACTGCGTCACACTTTGGTACTTCTCACAATATTTCAAACATTTTCATTATCATTATATCTGTTATGGTGATCTGTGATCAGTGATCTTACATGTAATTGTTTGGGGGAACCACAAACCATACCCATCTAAGACAGCAAACTTAATGGATAAATGTATGTGTTCTGAATGTTCCACCAACCTACCATTCCCCAACCCTCTCCCTCTCCTTGGGCCTCCCTATTCCAAGACATGGCAATATAGAAATTAGACCAATTAGTAACTCTACAATGGCCTCTAAATGTTCAAGTGAAAGCAAGAGTCAATCAATGCAGCAAACATCATTGTTGTCTTATTTTAAGAAATTTCCACAGCTACCCCAACCTTCAGCAACCATCAGCCTGATGAGTCTGTAGCCATCAACATTGCAGCAAGACCCTTCACCAGCAAAAAGATTACAACTCATTGAAAGCTCAGATGATAGCATGTTTTTAGCAATAAAGCATTTTTCAATTGAGGTATGTACATTTTTAGACATAATACTATTGCATATTTAATAACCCAAGTATAGTGTAAGCATAACTTTTGTATGCACTAAGAAACCAAAAGATTCATCTCACTTTAATGTGGTAGTCTGAAACTGACCCCACAAAATCTCCAAGGTATTTGCCTCAATGACTTCACTGAAATTCTTCTCATTTTAATTGCTTTGATCTTTTTTTTTTATTTGCCACTAAGACCATGTCATGTTTACATTACCATGTCAGTCTTTCCCTCAAACACTTTGTTAATACTCTTTATTTTCCTATTACTGAAGCATCTTTTGACAGAGAAGAAAGAGGGAAACGAGCATTTAAGTGCTAACTATATACCAGGAACCGTATGATATACTTTACTGATATTACTTCGTTTGATTCTCACAACAACCTTATGGAATAGATGCTATTATTACACACATTTTGCAGTTAAGGAAACTGAGGTAGATGGAGATTAAGTGACATTCCCCAGATCACACAGCTATTAAGTGTCAAGACTGCATTTGATTCCGAACTACAGATCCAGTCCTTCAGAAATCTCCATGATTTCCTGATCAGTTTAAGGGTTATCACCATGACCTTTCCTATCCTCCAGCCCATTTCCTCCATGTCTACTATGCACATATAGAACACTATTAAATTCCCATGGAAGTATTATTTCTTAAGATACCACATGGATAATTTTGTCTTAATCCTTTTTTTTTATGTCAAAGGTCCAGGCCTTACAACTTTCTCCATACATTTATTACTTTACCTTTACTCCCAAACAGATAATTACTGTTTATGACCCACAATTTTGACCATGTAACAATGGGGCACAAAGCAAGAAGCAATCATTTCCTTAATGTGTTGTCCTAACTAAACAATCCAAAACCAATCTTATCTGTCTATGATCTTAAAAATAACCAAAGTTTCCCCAAGTGTATATAAATGTTAAGATCATAATAGGTTTTCCTAATACCAAAAGACAGAAGTTATTCAGAGCAATTAGGTATGTGCTAGTCATCCTTTCCTTGGGGATACATAGATAGATATGCACATACATGCATTTATATGTGTGTGTACACATATATCAAGATAGATAGACATATACACACATACAATTTTATATATACAATATATGTATGTATATTTGTACACACACATCTATGCATACACAATTGAGAGTTCTCTCTAAGACCATTGTAGTTCTTTTTTACTGCATCTACCAATTTTTTCTTTATCATTTTGTAGTATTGGAAGAAAGTGACTTACAGCAGGTAGATTCATCTTCATTAAACTGGCAGTCTGGTACTCCATCACAAAGCAAGAGAGATGGAATGCATTCATTTGATGAACACTGAAACTCCATTTTCCCACAGGTTTGAGGAGGAAACCTGTTAGGACAATCGAGCTCATCAGTTCCATCCAGACAATCTTCCTGCCCATTACATTTTCCAGACAGCAGTACACACTGGGGTGTATAAATGCAGGAGAACTGCTCATCATCACAGAGTTTTGGCAGTGCTATGACAGGGCCTAAGACAAAAGAATAAAACAATATTAAACCAAAAAAGATGCCCCAACTATTATACTATCCATTATTAAGACATTACAGAATATTCTTGGTCCTACCTCAATGTATGGAAACATAGGGACAGCCATTAAGAAGACCTGGATTTGAATACAGCTTATGATACATACCAATTGTGTGGCCTTGAGTAGTCATTTAACCTCCTAGTGCTCCAGGTAATAGGTGTCTCTTTAAGACTAAAAGTTACAAAGTGGTCAAAAGATATGAACAGGCAGTTTTTGGACAAAGAAATCAAAGCTATCTATAGCAATGTGAAAAATACTCTAAATATTGCTTATTGAATGCAAATTAAAACAACTCTGAGGTACCATTTCACACCTGTCAGATTGGCTAATATGACAGAAAAGGAAAATGCCAAATGTAAGACCAGGTGTGGGAAAATTGAAACATTAATTCACTGTCAGTGGAGTTCTGAATTGATTCAACCATTCTGGAGAGCAATTTGAAACTATGCCCAAAGGGCTATAAAACCATGCATTCTCCTTGACCCAGCAGTACTACTACTAGATCTTTATCCCAAAGATATTTAAAAAAAAAAAAAAAGAAAAGGACCTATAGGTACAAAAATAATCATGGCAGGTTATTTAGTGGTGACAGAGAACAAGAAATTGAGAAGATGCCCCTCAATTGAGGAATGGCTCATCAAGTTATGTTATGTTATTGTGATGGAATACTATTGTGCTGTTATAAGAAATGCAGAACATGATGCTCTCAGAAAAACCTGGAAAAGCCACATGAACAGATACAAAGTGAAATAAGAACTGGGGAAACCCTGCATACTTTAATAGCAGTATTGTGTGATGATCAACTGTAACTGACTTAGCTCTTCTCAGGAATACAACAATCTGAGACATTTCCAAAGGACGTATAATGAAAAATGCTATCCATTTTCAGAAAAAGGAATTATGAAGTCTAAATGCAGATTAAAGTGCACTATTCTTTTTTTTGTCTCTTTTCTTTAACAACATTACTAATAGGGAAATATGTTCTGTATGATTACATATGTATAATAATCTATATCAAATTGCTTGCCTTCTTAGTTGGGGGGGCAGAGGGAATTTGGAACTAAAATTTTTTTGAGTGAATGTTAAAAATGTTTTTAAATGTAACTGAGGAAAAATAAAATATGTATATATGCATATATGTGTATATACATATGTATACACACACACACACACACACATACACACACACATATATAGAGAGAGAGAGAGAGACAGAGAGAGAGAGAGAGAATAAGTTATAGATTACTTGATAAATCCACATTGGTAGAGGGAGTTCCCTCACTGGGATTTCTCTAGACCAGCGGTTCTCAACCTGGGAGTCACGACCCCTTTGGGGGGTCAAACGACCCTTTCACAAGGGGTCACCTAAGACCATCAGAAAACACATATTTCCAATGGTCTCAGGAACGAGACACCACTACTCTGTCTCCAGGCGGGTCCACCCACGTGCAGATACGCCCACATACGAGTATTAAAGGGTCACAGCATTAGGAAGGTTGAGAATCACTGCTCTAGACTAATGAAATCACAGGTTCGGTTAAAAAAAAAGTACAGAAAAACTGTCCTTTAAGAATATTAATTCTTTTTATTTTGCCATTTTTGGTGTTTAGTCTTGTTAATTAGGGAGTTCAGATTTCTTTTTTTAAAAAGGTATAAATGTCATTAAAAAATAAACATCAATAAAGGGCCTTGGTTCAAATCCTGATTCTATCCCTTGGATGAGCTTGGGTGGAGCACTTAAATTAGCCAGGCTTGCCTGGCCTCATGCATAAAATGAAGGGTTGACCTAGATGTTTTCTAAGGTCCTTCCATCTCTAAAACTATGACCCTATGAGGTTTGTTTGTTTTTTTTGGTTTTTGAATCATATTTTTGACACAGGTTTTCTAAGTCTTTAAAAATACCATCTGAGGGTAAATTACTTGCATTTGGAAGCTATTTACAATCACCTTTTTTCCCTGGCTTCTAGGGAATGATTTGGTGAATTAGTATGTCAATGCGCTAAATGGAAATCTGATAATTTGACATGGCTTGGGTAGTTTCTAAAGCATCTGATTCAGCCTCCAGGAGCATTAGGCACTTAAAGTTTTTGACAAGGTTTGGCCACTGTACTCTTGGCATGAACATGATTTTGTCACTTTGTATGTTGCCCACTGGGTTTGAATGATCTGTTGTGAGTTCACACCTGTATCTACACAACAGAAGTAGTGATGACTGAGAGTAGTGGTGACAGTTGATCAAACTGGTAAAGCTTTCTACCCATGGAGCAGTGGGATTGGAATGGGTTGATCTGTCTGAAAGTCACAATTTTAATAAAATTTTTGACCTCCAAGTTCATGCACAGACACAGCTTGTCTATTGATGTAGTGTTAGTGGTGTCATTGGTAGTGGCAAGGGAAGGTTACAGGGCAAGCCAAGAGGATATATTTGAGGGTGTCCTCTATTAGCCCTATTTCTATCTTCCATTAAAAGTATTGATGTAATTTTGACTTTTATATACCTAGCTCATGTACTTAACTATCTCAAAAGATGTCTATCTATATCTAAGGCAGCTAGGTGCACAGGGAACAGAGTGCAGGGCCTGAAGTCTAGAAGACTCCATCTTTCTCAATTCAAATCTGGCCTCAGACACTTACTGCCTGTGGGACCTTGGCCAAGTTGCTTAATCCTGTTTGCCTCAGTTTCCTTATCTGTAAATAATGAACTAGAGAAGGAATTGGCAAGCCACTCTAGTATCTTTGCCAAGAAAACCCCAAATTGGATCATAAAGAATTGGATAACATTGAAATGCCTAAACCACAACTAAACTCTACACCTACCTCTATAACTTTATATCTATATATCTATATAATCTCTCTCTCTCATATACACACACACACACACACACACACACACATACATATATACACTACACACACACACATATCATCTATATCCGCACAATGTATATGCCTATATAAATTTATACATATATCATTGAGATTTATTTCTATGTCTGCATCTACAGCGATAGCTATAATAGTGCTCTGAGTTTTTCTTTTTTCTTTTTTTTTTGCATTTTGGAGGGCAATTAGGGTTAAGTGACTTGCCCAAAGTCACATGGCTAGTAAGTGTGTCAAGTGTCTGAGGACAGATTTGAACTCAGGTCCTCCTGACTCCAGGGCTGGTGCTCTATTCACTGTACCACCTAGCCACCCCTAGTGCTCTGAGTTCTTGCTAGCCTCAACAGTAGTCATAGATTTTTCACTAATGCATCTAGAGTCTCTTGTCTCATGATAAAATCAGAGAAGGATCACAGAATCTCAGAGTGGGAAAGGACTTCAAAGGCTATCTATTCTAATCTGTATCTACATAAGAATTTCTCCTATAATATAAATAAGTGGTGATCTAGCCTATGTTTGAAAATCCCTAGTGAAAGAAAATCTACTCTCAACAAAGGCATGAAACTTTTACAGAGTTTTAACTATTAGAAAAGATTTCCTTGCATAAAGACTATTTTTCCCCTATTAACAGTCACCTATTGCTCCTAATTCTATGTTCTGGAGCTAACTAGAACACATATAATCCCAATTTCATATAAGAACCCTTCAAGTAATTGAAGAAGGCCACCATGCTGTCACAAGGTCTTCTCCAAGTTAAACATTCCCATTTCTTTCAGTTAATCCTCACATGACCTAAATGCTGATTGCTTTCTTCTGGGTGGTCTTCAGCTTATCAATGTTCTTACTAAAATGTATTACCCCAAAGGAGAACAAAATATTCCTAGAGTATTGGGAAAAAGTATAAGGTCAAACCACACATTAGCTGAATTTGGATATCATGTGGCCAGACAACACAAGTCAAATTAATTGGCATACTCAGAGACTGAAATCAATATCTTGGTGCCTTTAGCATCATGCTACTACCAATGGCAAATCACTACTGATAGGAAATGTATGCAAATGTACAGTTCTAGAATACATATATGTGTGTGTGTATGTATATGTATATATATATATATACATATACATATAATTATTAATTTAATCTTGGCAAACAAATGCCACTTTTAGATTATCTCAAATGATTCTTTTATGAATGACCTTTGACTGACTGGTTCTAAGTATTTAACTCAACATATTAATTCCGTGCAAAAAAAGAAGATATTGTGTGTGTGTGTGTGTGTGTGTGTGTGTGTGTGTGTGTGTCTGCCTGTCTGTCTGTTTCTAATATAGTGTGTTTTGAAGATCTCCTAGAGAAGGTAGTTTGTGAATTAAATTTCTATCTGTAATTAATAAAATAATAATAAGAACAGTTAGCATTTATATTGCACCTACTATGGGCCAGGCTAAGAGCTTTAAAAATATAATCCCAAGAGGTTTAATAGACTGTATCCATATCTTATTTTTATTTCCAACCACAGCTGAAAATGAAAATAAAGTCAACTTAATACAGTATTTCTATTTTGCTGGGCTTAAAATACTAAATATTGGCCAAGAGTAAGAGGGGAATCAATTCTCTCTGCTTCAACAAATTCTCAGACTATTCTTTTAAATTTTATAAAAGAAAAAATAACAATCAGACAGCCAATACTTTAATACTGCTCCACAACAATTCTTCCCCTCCAAGGGATTGCAGAAAAGGGAGTAACCTCTGTTTTTAGGGATGACTTCCATAAAATCGCGTCACCAAATTCCTGGAGAGGATATTAGAGACCAAGTATTGCCACTTAGGGAGCAATGTGCCTAAGACATATCAACATCCAAATTGAACTATGGTTTAAACACTTCCAGAAAGAGAAATGTGATAGCTTGATTTAATATTCCAAATAATTCAGTCATCTTTTTTGAGTAGGGATCTTTCTTAGATCTAACCAAGATCCTTTCCACGTTAAGACCATTTTTCCTTATCACCCACTGAGATGAATAATGACTGGTAAATATTTTCCTTCTACAACTCTTTACATATTTGAAAGTTATTAAGACTTCTGTTTTATAAACTAAACAATACCATTTCCTTTCACATTCCTCAGGATTTGGGTTTTTTTAATCTCTTAAATAATTTTTGTTGCTTTTTCTTGTTTTATTTTATTTTTTCAGTTTTCCCACATTTATTTTAAATGTAGAAATCAGAATGGTAATAATACTTTAAAAATACCTGATTTGAAATGGTCTATCTACCCTCTCTTTTTTATAAGTTATAGCACTTGTTGGGTGACATATTCATACTGTAGTATACTGTGAAGCCCAAGTCTCTGTCATGAGAGTACCTGGGAATAAACCCATCACTAATATTTACACCATAGATGACCATGGATAAGTTTAAAATCTGTAGGGCTCCAGACTCCTTAACTGTATGATGAAGAGAATGAAGTAGAGTATGTCTTTTGTCCCCTGAGGCCCTAGATCTATGATCCTATGACGTCCAAAATTTGGCTTCAGCAAACATATAGAAAAGCCCAAGAATTTGCAATATTGATAGCCCTATGTTCAGCATCTTCAGGAATTGAGGAGAATGCCTTATGACCTGAAAACCCAGATGGAATACGGTAAAGCATGGGGAGACAGTTGTAGCTCTGTAGCAAATTTCTTTCTCTTCTTCTCCTCTTGCTCCTCTCCTACCCCTCCCTCCTCATTCTTCCTCCTCCTTTTCCTTATAATCTTTTTTCCCCTCTTCCATCCTATTCTTCCTTTATTCATTGGTCTTTAGGGATTTCATCCCTTCTGTATTCTCACATAAGTTTGGCTCCACAACCAGAATTCATCTTGGTACCTTGGGGATACTGTGAAATACATGACATACTTCTTGGGAAAAGCAATTCAGAGACCATTAAAGAATAAGAATCCTTTCCCTGACTAAATATTTAGTCTCTGCTTACCCCCAAATTGGTCCTTTATACTTACATGTTTGCCCAGGCATGCTATGGAGAGAGGGAGATATCTTCAGTGAGACAGCTAGATTCACACTTTCTTCAAAGTACATTGAGAATGGTACTTCTGAGTCTAACAGTTATTGAAACATTTCTACATGCAAAAAAAATTCTAGTTCTGATAGAAATTAATCCCATGAGTTGACAGCAATACTCCTACAACAGGAATTTTTTTCAATTTTTATATTTGTACATGTCCAAAATTTTAGGGTTAACTACATATTTATTCTAGATCAATTTTCTCTGGTGATTAAATAAAGCAGCAAAGGGAGGTGGGTTATAATCTTGACCTCATTGATTAGCTTTGTTAACCAGGATGCTCTAAAAGTCAAACTTTATCATATCCTCTAAACAGGTTCTCAACCTGTGGGTTATGTTCAATTTAAATACATCCTGCATATCAGATATTTACATTATGATTCATAACAGTAGCAAAATTACAGTTATGAAGTAGCAATGAAAATAATTTTATGGTTCGGAGTCACCACAACATGAGGAACTGTATTAAAGGGTCACGGCATTAGGAAGGTTGAGAACCACTGCTCTAAGACAAATCCCAAATCTAGGCTACCAGTACTTTTCCTAGGATCTGTGAACAAAAACAAAAACAACAGCAAAAGCACAAACAAACAAATCTGTGACAACTATAGCTCAATAGAATTGGTTTCCTCTGTCATCCTACCTATTTTATTATAAGCATTTAAAACCATTATTCTACAAAGAGATCCAAAGACCTCACTAGGCATTCAAAGGCCTTTGTGATGCAAAGAAAGGTAGGACATTGTGGTATGAGTGAACAATAGGACTTGTAGTCAGAATGAAGACATCAGGGTTATCGTTAGGGGTGCTCGAGACCCCAAACTACAACACGCTGGGTCCTGCTGAATGAATTCAACTCAAGTCTTCTCTCAGACAAAGAAAAGTAAAGTTTATTAAAAGTTCACCTGTATTGGACACAGACCAATCTGTGCTAGAAAATTCTATGGCACTCTCACACCACATAGAGGGAAGATGGGGTCTTATATACAGAAAGGTTGTGAGAGGAATCTAGGGGTGGTCTAGAGGAGGAATTTGGGGAGGGTCTTCAGGAGTCAGATGAGGTCAGACTCCAGTAATGAGTGATTAAGGGTGGGAAGTTGCTGGAGGCTACCTGGAGCTGACAGACAAGGGTGGGCTAGGCCAGTTCAAGGGTGGAACAGGAGGATCAAGGGTGGGAAATTGCTGGACAAAGGAGGGCTCAAGATTTCGGCAGAGCCACAACAAAAGGCCTATGGCCTCATGTAAATGCCTTATCATATGGGAAGATTCAATCAGAGTTCAAGTGGGTTCACAGAGCCTGTACCCCAAAGATTCAAGGAAAGCTCAAGGGGGTTCCCAGAGCCTGCACCTCATCAAGAAGACCTGACTTCATGTATCAGCCCCAATGCTGACCAGTTGTTTGACATTAAGCAAGTAGCTTAACCTCTTTGAGGCTCAGTTTCCTTGACCTCAAAATGAGTGTGATATAACTAGCTCACAGGATTATTGTGAGGATCAAAAGAGATAGCCTGTGTAAATGATTTTGTTGGAATGATGTCACAAGGGCTAACACTGAAACTGATTATTACTGCTAAAGCTATTGATACAAGAAGAGTTCTTTTTATCTACAGAAGAGAATGGAGGAGGATCAAGGGGGAGAAAAGATCATTGATGAAGGCAGATGGGCTGATAATTGTGAATGCCAGAGAGAAAACAAAACTACTTTTCACTTTGAACTTGGTAATTTACCAAATAAAAGGGTTAATAGTCAGACCTAAATGCAGATTCAGATTGAGAGAAGACCCAGAGGTCAATTAATTTCAACCTCATTCTACATCTGAGAAAACTGGGACTCACAGGCCAGAGTGTGTTGGAGTTCTAATCACTTGGAGAATCCATTCTCAATTTTCAATGGGAGCATTTGCACATTTATATCTCAGAAATGGGTAAATTAGAATTTGATTTATTGTTCTAAAAATTATCTAGATTTGAGAAAATAATAATCTAGATGAAACTTAAAAATTAGTGAGCTTGCATTTTTTTAAAAGAGAGAACCAAGTTTTAAATATTTAACAGCATACTACTTACTATATTTCCCTATAAACATTCCTTGAGCTCAGCAGGAGTGCAACAAAAGACTTAGGGAATGAGCTGCTCTAGATCTGGTGAATGTAGGCTAACAATAAGGATGATGATGGTGATAAGTATAATAATTGTAAAAGAATAATTCAATAATTCAAATTTATCGAGTGCAAAGTGCTTTATTGTCTCCGCTAAGCATCACAATACACCTCCCCATAGGGATTATGTAGCTGGCCCAAGGCTCCATAAACAACAAATGATGGAACCAGGATTTAAATCCAGGTCATCTGAATCCAAATCCGGAACTGTCTCCTGTAATTACTAGAAGTTGTTTTCATTTTTCTCAAAGAGTATGGGGCTAAAAAAAGAATATTAAATGTCTTCCATACATGGATTTTGCAAACAACGTTGTTTCATTTGTGTAAAGTTGGGGGTTTTTTTTGTCCCTTTGTTTACATATAAATCTTAGGAGGAAAAGTAATTGTTTCTCTAAACCTGAAACCCTCCTAGGACAATATGGAACAAGACTTAATTAGAACTCTCGACTAACTGGAATTTTCTATTTGCCCAATATGTCAAACAGAAGAGCTTTTACTACAGTCTCTAAATCTCCACTTTATATTGTGCATGGAGATGGATACAGTACCCCAAACTCTAAGTGTTTCTCTCTTCTCTCACAGGATGCTGTGGACTTTTGTTCATCTAAGTTTGAAGAGCGTATGGAATGTCTTTGCCAAAGAAATGAAAATGATTTTTTTTCATAATGTTAACTTATAATGAAATGCAAAGGAACATTTTCATGAATTTCATACAAGTTTTGAAAGTGTCTAATATACCTGAGGATACAGTGAATGATGCATTTATCTTTATGAATAATATGTTTAATACAAACAACACTGACCTTGTTTCAAAATGGAAAAAAAAGTCAACAAGAAAATTCAGGTTTGGAAACTAAAAATTAAAATTAAAGTATTCAAAAGCAAACAAATGGTGACATGATGATAGGACAACCTTTTAATTCATTCAGAAGAAGGCACATGAATATGCCCATCTAGAAAAGGTATATTCACTAAAAGCACATCTAAAAAAGCAGAGATACTGTGAAATACATGGCTGATATTCCAAATTCATCAGAGAATTAATTTTTAATTAGTTACAAAGTTCTTTTAGTCTAGCAGAATTTGAGTCACTGGCTAATTATGTTCTGATTTCTATTGTGTATACCTTCATTTAATACAAGCTTCTAACATACCTTTTACTTTTAAAAAAATGAGTCAGCAAATTAAAAAGATTAGTCACAAGTTTATATTACTTCATAAGATTTGGGGGATTTGTAAGGCAGAAAAGCAAGGACTTAAACTAATTTAGGGGAGACTATTTGAAGATTGGTAATGTGACAGGATAGCCAGAAGGTTGCAATGCCATCTTCTTGCCCATGTCATTAAAGTGTAATTCCAAAGTGTAAAGACTGTCTCTTTCACATATGAACACTTTCATCATTGAAAGGGCAAGAAGAAAAAAATTGTGCTAAGAAATTTGTGGAGGATGTAAAGTACTACCTCTTTTCAACATGAAGCATTTTGTTGTTTTAGCAGTCCAGTCAGGAAAGGAATATTTGGCATAAAAATGAATAAAACTAAGAATGAATAAACACATTTTTCCTGTTAAAATATAAAGCAAGATATAAATAATTAGAAGGACGATAGAGAAGATTGCCTCTAAGATCAATGAGAAGATCTGCTAATTTAGAACAATCATTGGGTGTTGTGATCCCTCAGCTAATTTGCATTTGACTGTTTATAGAGTTGGAGAATTTAAAATTGATAAAGTGAAAAATTTTATAATTTTTTGGAGGTGATAGAAAGAACAAAGAAAGGCCATTGTCTTTATAAATAAAAGAAAGATTTTGTAAGTTTACTTCATAAGAGAAAAACAAATCATTGACGATCCAGTTCTGATTTGAGGCACAGGGAAATTAGCAAATTTATCTGTGAGGGTGTTGAGTTAAGAAGCTAGAAGGTGAATTAAGTGAGTATAATGGGAAGAATCTGGCAGGCTATCCTATCATCTGATAGGACCACTTCAGTTGCTGTGCTGGGTGTTCACAGACTGACTGGTAAAAGGTCAGAAGCTCACTGGAAATGACTCAAACTCTGTTGTGGTTTGTCATATTGCCCTCAAGAGCCACCTTCACATTGAGAAAGGTTAGACCTATTAAAACTGTGTGATTGCTCTCTATAGCACACTGTGGTCTGAGAGGGAGAAACAGAAAAGGAAAAATAGATTTTTCATTAGCTTTGTTTTAATAAGATGCTAAGAACTAACTAGATTATGCAAGATCATGCTGAGAGAAAAGCTGCTTGTGACTTGTCAGCATTACCTAAGGAACTTACCTGTCCCTGGGTTTAAGAATACTGCATGTCACTAAAGTAGCAAAACATTTTCTCAGTGACTTTTTAAAGAGTGATTATGGGCTAAAAGAGTTTGTTACCATTTTGTCAGCACCAGTGGAGAAGAGAAGCTTATTTGCCCACAAGCAAACATATGAAGAACAGAAAGGGAGGATAGAACAAAAAAACTACCTTATGTCAGATAAGTAGTTCCTGAAGGACCCAAGGACTTCAACATCTTAAGTTCAGAATTGTGTGTTGCCTTAAGCATGTGAAATTTTCCTCACCTATGAGCCTTCCTGCTGTAGATGTCTATAAATGAATACCTACTCTTGTCCACATATCCAGAAACAACAATGATGGAAGACTGTGACTTAGGTTTATGTGCTGAGTGTAGTATATTGACTATTACTACATTTGCCTTGTACTGATTAAATAGGATTTTATGATTTTTCTTGCTTCTGCATTTTGTGTTTAAGAGTTATGATGTTGGAGTGGCTAGGTGGCACAGTGAATAGAGCACTGGAATCATGAGGACCTGAGTTCAAATCTAGCCTCAGATATGTAACACAAAAACTAGTCATGTGACCTTGGGAAAGTCACTTAACCCCCAATTGTCCTCCAAAAAGCAAGGAAAAAAAAAGAGTTATGATGTCACAGTGAGTGATTTTATATAAATGAGATGCACATCATCTCATTAAACTGTAAGTTCAATGCCTTATCCACCATGCCATGTTGTTAGAACAGGGAAAGGAAGGAGGGAAAAGAGAGAGAGAGAGAGAGAAAGAGAGAGAGAGAGAGAGAGAGAGAATAAAAAAGAATCAAAGGTAAAGGGTACTTCCAAATTCTTAGTGCAGTTTTAGACTAAGTTTTTTGAAGTATGAGGAAAGAAAAAAAATCCATTTATAAAAGGAAAAAAAACATTTATTTTTAAAGTTGATGTTATGGGAATCTGAAAATCTTCCCTGCCCCTAGGCCCTTTGCTAAAGTGGCTTAAGTGACTCTGAGAAGCTTCCCAGATTTGAAAGTATACTCTGCCCCCTAATAGGCTGAATGTGGTCACATGGAGCCTGTGGCGGGAGGCTTGTTCTTCAGGAATGCCCACACCTTATTACTTTGTGATTGGGCAGTGGCTCAAGAGGGCTGTGACAGTCTCTGATCCAGGAGAAGGCTATATATACTCCCTGATGTGAGGTTTTGCTTTGGGGCTCACTTTGAGAAGAGTTGTGTGATTTGGCCAGATGAGACTCTGGGAAACTGTTGAGCCCCCTGGCTTTGAAAAACTCAAATGTTAGTGATTCCCTCTCTGGTAACTGAATAAGTATGGATGTAATGTTCAGACGGTTGGAAGCCCGTCCACTGATCTGTTTCTTTGTCTACTTGTAACTTGTGTTTTGTATTCTGTTTGCATTCTCTGAAGTTCAGGGTGCTGACTTTTTTCCCCTGAACTAGGTAAATTATATTTGTTTGATTGATTAAAGTAAGATTGTTAACCCATTTTGAGTTGCTTTCCTTTAGAAAAGCAGATCTAAGAACTTGTGCTAGCAGCCACCCTGGGCATGCTAGGGTGCTTGCTGATACAGTTGAAAAGGAGGATTTTCTTGAGTCCTACACTGTCAGGGGAAAGTACACACATACCAACAGAAAGCAAAAAGTGAGGAAGTGGAAGGGAAAAAAAAGAAGCAGGGAAAATGATGCAGTGACAGGTTGAATAGAAACAGGAAGGGAAGCGAGTCTGTACTCGAATGAGTCCTCTTTTCCTCCAGAGCACCATGGCTAAGGCTGAAATAGAGATGCTAAAAACACAACGATGATGACAGAGAAGCAGAGGGAAAAACCTGTAGCTATAGAAAGTAAAGACATTGTACAACTTGAATTCAAGAATCATAACATTTTTCTGATAATCTGCCTTGGGAACATCATGTTTATCTCATCAACTATTCATAAGTTGAATTCAAAGTTGAATTCAAAATATTTCTATCAGTTTTCCCTGATTAAAGGAAAAAAAAGCAAATTTCCAAAATTATTCAAAAGGAGACCGAAAGCTTGGGATATTAAACATTTTATATATCACTATCAGTTCCTAGAGAGGGACAAATACCATCTCTTCAGAATAGAACATATAACATAAGGAAAATTAGATAATTTATCTACTGTCTTGGAGAAGAACAAAGGAGAGAGGGGAAAAAATTATTTTGCTTAAAGACACAGAACATTAATTAGAGCTTTTCCAACATAAATAAGAAGATCATGGGAGGTGGAGTGGGGGACGAGCGAAGATGGCAGAGTAGAAGCACGAAATTCCATGACCTCCCCACACAAACACCTCAAATACTGTATCAGCAAGCACCCCA
>CM053581.1:538940888-538960849 GCA_028627135.1 Pseudochirops cupreus
AGACCAGGGTCATGTTCTGGGTGAAGGGTGTAGGGACCCTGCTTGGTCAGCTTCCCAGAACAGGGTGGTCCCTGCATAAGACAGACTAGTACCATACATCCCAGGACTGATCCTTGTACAGAACGCTGATTCAGGGAGAAGGGGAGTCAGGGGATCATGCCTTGGGCAATTTACCCAGGCCTATGCCTTAAGCTGTTTTGAAACAATCTTAATAGCACAGGGTTTTAGGACAGAGACAAAGACAAAAATATGAAGGGCCAAAATATGGTGGGCCTCAAAGTAGCATGATTTGGGTTTGGGTACAACATGACCTGTTAGTTACATTACAACGGTTATTCCTTTGATGAATAGATGTGACTAGACCTCCATTGTGAACTTTTCTAATACTCAGATTCTGTGTTTCTATGATCAGAAATAATGACTAGAATACAAAAAAATGAATTCACAATGGCGAGTTTCCGAAGAATCAGGAAAGGAAGTAAGACACTGAGAATACGAATATATTGATATGGGCAATCTAATAGAAAACACAGTTGATAGCATTAAACAGATTCAGGGGTTCTTTATAAGCAAAATACATTGATCTTGAATAGAGATTATGCAGAGATAATTCAAAGATGAAAGATAGCCCTTAGTTCTTCAGGGTCTCCTAAACCCTCAGAAAAAAAGTTGCAGCCACGCTCTGGGGATTCACCCTACCAGTATGAGTAGTGATCCAGAGAATGAGTTTAGAGTACATACTTTGCATATACTGTTAGACAATAAGAAATATTCATTAGTTTTGTTTTGTTTTGTTTTTTAGTTTTGCCGGACTACTTGTTTTCACTTTTTAAAATTTTTGTTACAAGTGGCTGGTAGGCATTTGCTATGGGAGATATATTTGAAAATGAAGGTGACATTAATATCTAAGATAAGTAAAATATTTTAAATTTTGCTACCATCCCTCATACCCACATACATCCACATGCATGAACTCGTAATATTTTATTCATACATGCACAAGAGACCCTTGGCAACTGTGTCATAATTGATTAGTCTTTACTTTGCAATGCATTCATCCACATTTATTTCTGAGAAAATGAATTCCTGGTAATCAAAAAATTGTATTTTGAATGTTTACTTGCCATTTTTTAGGCCACTACATTATCATTTTGTGCACTGAAGCAATAGTTTGCCAAATGATAACCTTGAGGTTTGGAAGTGTTAATGAGCCTCTCAAAGGGATTGTACTTACTCTGAGAAGGCTTTGCCACTGAAAGAATCTGGTTCATCATCCAGTAATCTGTGTCATTGTCTACAAGCAGTTCATTTAGACAATAACACATTTTAAGGAAAGCTAAAAATGAGGAAAATTGCAGGTCTCCAAAAGGAACAGCATAAAAAACACGAAAACAGATTTGCTTCTCTGTTTGACATTTAAAACCCTTCACAGTCAAGTTCCATCATACCTTCTCCTAGTCATCCTGGCCTTCTCCCTGTTTTGCAAACACAGTATTCCCTTTCCTTTTTACTGAACCTTTGCACAGGCTGCTGCCACTCCCATCCCCCTTAACTCTCTCCCCATACACAGAATGTACTGTCTGCTCTACCTCTTACATTCTTAGCTTCCATTAAGACTTAGCTCATGTACCAAATCTTGTCCAAAGCCTCTCCTAGTTATCGGTGCTATATGTCATTTCCCACCCCTACACTCTCCCAGCCCCATTCATACTCCAAGTAGAATATAAGTTCCTGGAGGGTAAAAACTTGAGGTACTACATGTATATCATCCACTTGTAGTGACAACAAAAAAAAATATGGAAAAAAGTTCAGTAAAATAATCACTATTTCTTACAATCTGACAAAACATGCAATGTACTCTCAGTTCATTCTCCTGATCCTTGCTCGTGATGGTAGGGTGAATCTGCAGATGGCCATTGTTACTTTTCTTCTCAGGGGTCTAGTATAACCTGGGGAGCTAGCGGCTATCTTTCAAATGTTAGAGCTGGAAAGTCTCCATTGACAATCAGATGCTTTTGTTGAGTGGTCCCTGTACAGCTTTGCTTCAAGATTGGTGTGTTTTACTTATAGCGACTTTAGTGTTTTACTTTGGTGACTTGGGTATCATCTTTTTCATTATTCCTTGTGAAAGTAGATATTTTGAGGTAGTTGTGATACTAGGAGTGCATCCTGAATACTTTTCTTGTTCAATGTCCCTTCCATTTTTTCCACTGGCTTTTTAGCAACATCCGAATTGATCATAGCCTTTTTATGCTTAGTTGGAATGCTTTTGTTGACTTAATTCAACGAAGCTATGTTCCTACCTGGTTAAGGAAGTGTTGGGTTAGACAATGGAATTTGGTGATTTACTCAGTTGACTACCTTTAAACAGTAGCCATATTTTTGGTATTTGCTGTTCTCAGCAAATCTCTTGGAGTGTGGTTAGCCATATCCTTAGTCCAAAATCCTAGATAGATCTTCAGTAACTTGGAGAGATTCTACTTTTTGAATGACGTCCTAAGGACCATATGCTAAAGAGGTTCAAGAAAAGTCTGTGAGGCACAATTTCTATTCTTACATAACTTCTAAATTAATGGTGATAAAATTTTTACTAACCGTTCTAATAAATTTATTCCTGTTTGTGTCACTTGCTAAAAGAGCCTCCTTCCCCATCTGCATTCCCCCCCCCCCCAAGACAATAAGGAATAGAAACAGGAAAAGAAAACCAAGCCTCTTGTCTCAAAGAGGGAATTTCATCCTTTATAAAATTCCTTGAATATTCAGAATTCTACAGGAATTAGGGACCTGGAGTTGACTGGAAGTCACTTGTTTATCCTTCAGGCAAGAAGTCAAACTGGTTTGCTTGATACTTGAGCAGAAATATTGGCTCATTGGCTTCAGTGGGATTCACTTTCTTTTTTCATGAAGGCACCCTGCTACTCTGGGCTCAAACAAGCACCAAGTACATTTGGTTTGGTATGCAAATTGAGCCCTGAGTCCAGTGCAGACTAGGTTACTTTACTATTTCCCCCTCCCACTAAAGTGACATTTCACCATTTAGCCTGGGTTTTATCAGAAACTAAGTTTAAAAGGAAAAGAAAGTCAAGTTTACATTTCAAAAGGAAACCTAATCCCTACAGAAATTAGAACAATTAAGGCTCTCCACATATGGATTAGAGACCTGGAGTCCTGGGGAGATTCTTGCTTTACCCTTACATTTGTAGCCTTAGGGTCAAATATAGTCTCCTATTTATCAAACGTTTATTGGATTGAATGAGTTTGATTTATTTAACTATCTCCCCTGGGGGTTCAAAGTCATAAACACACTACACTTCATAAACCATGAACTTTAGAGTCATTTTTTTTTATCACAGAGTCTCATCATCTTCCTACTGGCATGAGTAATACATTTATTAAAACCACATTATTGTGCTGATACCCTAAACTCTTAGAATTCTGAGCATCTCTCTAAGACTACACATTGCCTAGAGGTCCCAGTCTACTTTATAAGAGGGAGTTCCTCACTGGGAACTGAAGACTATAATAAAATTATAGGTCTAGTGCTTAATCCAAATTAATGAATTGGGTCAAAATTCTACAGTTTCTAAATGGCTGCTTACTTGGGCATATTTTGTCACTTCATTTTCAAATGTCTTAAACCTATGTTTCATTTGTCTATTCGTGCTCAAACTATTAGCAGTATTTTTGGAGGTGGAGCTGTGGATGGGTTCCTGGTGAACTACAGGACCCTTGATTCCTCCTGTAGGGTTGTCTCTACCTAACAGAAGAAGATTATTATAGATGAGGGAGTTATGCATCATTACCCTGAGAATTATGTACTGCATTGCTACACATTTAGTAACCATGTGTCACCTAAACTCCTTGAAAAAAAGCTGAAAATCTCCTTACAGAATGAAGCCTTTGAAGCCTCTAATTGATGACTGTGTTGTGGGAGTTAGTATGTGCAGTAACTGATTTTATCCAGGTGAGAGAATAGGTCCTATCAGGAAACAGACGATCTGGGCATGCGGCCTGAGAGAAAACCTTACTTACATTCTTTTAGGAGCAGAGAAATTCTCCTTTATTATAAGTATTGTCCACATCAGTAACAACTGAAAAAATCATGTTTCATCAAAAAAACACTACACTAAAATGGCAGGAAGCCAGGAACAGTACAACATGGAAGGCAGTGAAAAAATTGCACATGTGAATAACAATTGATCATCTTCTGACCTTCAAAAGTACATGACTTCCTCTTGAAATGTAATCAAAGATGAAAAAGCAAAAGTAAAAGATTATCCCATCTAGGCCAGTTGTACTGCTGAGCATCTGAACTGAGTTGTCACAATTTATAAAGAGATTTGTAAAATGAAATTTACTCAAGAATACCTTCCTCACACCTGACTGCAAATTAACTGGGTACAAAGGCACCTTGAAGAAAGACCAAGTAGCAACTAAAAAAGCTTCTCTCAGAAGTCTATCTATGTCCCCAAACTGAATGTGGAAGCTGAAAAAAAAGTATGTAACAATCAAAATTAGGAAGGGCTTTGGCATAGCCCTTCTCAATTCCTTGCATTTATAGTTCAAGATTATGAAATATAGCAAATGAAATCTATATTCTGATTGTGGTACTGTTTAGGTTTTGGGGCATAGGGATGTTTGAGAACCCCAAATACTGACATGCCAGGTCCTGCTGAATGAGTTCAACTCAAGCCTTCTCTCAGCCAAAGAAAAGCAAAGTTTATTAAAGATTCGCTATAATGGATAAACTCTTAAGGAGCCTAAATATCTGTGACACTTGTGTGGACAACCAAGCCGGACTGAATCTCCTCTAGATTGAGCAATTTCGTGGAGATAAGATGGATCTTATATACAGAAAAACTGTGGGAGGGATCTAGGGGTAGTCTAGAGGAGGGGTATGGTTAGGATCTTGAGGAGTCTAAGGAGGATCTTGACCAGGACTCCAGGAATGTGATTGCGAGATGGGGGTGGGGGGCGATAGAGGAAAGCTACCTGGAAATGACAGACAATGGAGGGCTAGGCTAGTTTAAGGGTAACAGATTTGGGTATAGATATTTCAAAAGGATCAAGGGTGGGAAGTAGCTGGGCAATGGAGGGCTAGCCTAGGTTAAAAGTAACAGAGATTTGGGCCTAGCAATAATGAAAAGGCTTATGGCTTCAGACAAATGCCTCATCAAGTGGGAAGATTGAAGGGGATTCCCAGAGCCTGAACCCAAGCAATACTATTAGCTGTTCTAGAGTCTGATTTGCTTTAATTTGGGTGCTTTGTGGCCATTAATTTCAGAAAAAAAGCATATAAGAATCAGATTAACATTGAATGTCATGACAGTCCTTCCATCATTGACTTCTGGTATTTTTGGCCACTTTAATGGTAATCGCTCCTAAGTAACATTTCCTTTTCATAGCAAGTAGAACTTGGAGAGATCCTTTTCTGCATCAAAATGCTTAGTGGCTTCCTTTTTTACCCTTTGTTGTTCTAAAACAGGGATCTTTGATCTCTTGCGTGTCAGGGACCCCTCTATGGAACCCTTCGCAGAATATTTTTTTTAATGCATATAATAAAATTCATAAAATTACAAAGGAAACTAATTATATTGTATTGTACTTATTATATTATTAAAAAAAAAAACACAAGACCCCTAGTTAAGAATGACTCTTCTAAAGAACAGGGGTGGGAGTATTGAATTGAGATTTTGGGGCTGAATTGTAACCAGGACATGGCAGCTAATTTGACCCAGAGCACCAAATTCAGAAGGAACTGACAGCATTTAAATCTGAAATGCAGAAATATTGGAGTCTAGTGCCTAGGCAGTGAGGATGATTGCTTAAAATCAAAAGCTACCAGATAATAAACCATCCCAACTGAGTTCTGTTCTACATATCCTCCCATGTGTCATAGGGTTCACCATTGATGGAAAGAAAAATGGAGCTATACTCATAGCTGTTTGGAAGGCCTAGATTCTAGACCTAGCTCTCTCATAAACTGCTTATGTGACCTTGAGCAAGTCATTTTACCTCTCTCTCCGTAATACTTTTTCATTTAAGAATTAATAATTTATTACTAAGATTCCTATCAGCACCCACTGACACACATATAGGTCCCATAAATTTGAATGTACTTCATTTTCAATTGAATCCTCATCAAAGCTCCTTAGAATACCTGCTCTAGATTTTTGTTTTCACTTTCTACTTCATCTTATGCCTACCTGTGTAGACTGTGTCTCCCCAGCAAAATGAGTTCCTTGGAGGCAGTCTTTTTTTTTTTTTTTAGAAATCTTTCTACATGCAGCCTCAGGACATTATTGAATATGTACATTTTAGGTGATTTATAAATATTTGTTGAATGAAATTCTGCAAAGATACTCGATCCTATGTTAAAAAATCAAATTGACTTTGTCAAATGGTCCAACATATATGCATATCCTTTTTTTTTCCGGTGGAAATAGCATTAAAGAAAATGCACCACCATTTACTTTGCCTCTGTACCCTAGGGATCATGGAGTCTTTCTATCTGTTGATTAGCTGAAACCTCCTATCTGAGCTCTATGAGTGGTCTCCCCCATTAGAAAGTGAGCTCCTTCAGAGCAAAGGGGGTCTTATTTTATATTTGTAGCCCCAGTCTTTAAATTCATGCTAAGCATTTAATAAAAGATATCTTTTACTTTTTCCTTCATTCATCCATACCTTTTGGCTCATCTTTACCAGCAGTGACTATGTCCTGGTCTGGTGATAATTTTTTGCACACTTCATAGATTCTCAAAGTCACTATTACGAAATCCCACACTGTAGATTTCCTTTGCTCCAAAGTAAATGGGAGCAGATTGTAAAATTCTTCGACTTTAATTCAATTCAGCCAACTTTTATTAGGTCTATTATGTGCATGGCACTCTACCTTGCAGAGAGTTATGAATCACCAAATCAGAGAGATAGAATGGACATTACTTAGAGGTCGTCTTGGTCCAACCCCCTCATTTTACAGATGAAGAAACAAGGCAAGAGACAGAGATGCTGGGTCAAAAAGATTGTACCTCTATTTTAGGTTTGTCTGATTCCATATCTAAAGCTCTTTAGAATTTTTTATTCCTTTAATAGTGGAGAAGGAGGTAGGAGAAGGTGAGACTTCTATCTATTTGACCTTAAAAAGCAGACCTCAATTTGACTTGCAAATTCTAATTGTTCTAAATTAGTCGTTTCCTGATCACTTATTCTCCAACTTGCTTAAGGTGATCTCATTACAAAACTACTTTGGAGCTTCCTGACTTTTACATTAGGTGTCATATAAAGCCAGAAAGAACTATGTTTGTCTTGAAGGTGAGGCTGATAATTTCTAATCATGGAAATTAGAGCTATTTCCTAATCATAAACATAATTTTAAATAACAAACTTTTGAACAAGTAGGCTCCCCACCCCCATTTCAAATGACAATATGAATATGGTATATGGAAAAAGAGCCATTACATTGGGGTGACTTGGGTCTTATTGCCATCAACTCTCTCTGTAACCTTGGCCAAATCTCGTTTTTCAGTTTCCTCATTTTCTTTCTTTGAAAAGCAGTGCTATCTATGATCTCTAAAGTACTTTCTAACCTTCATATTCTAATGCCTAAACTCTTCCCTAAAAGCTTTGCCTTGCTAACTGTATGTGAAGAGAACTCTCTCCGGGAAGTGCTGCTTTATCTGATAGAGTCCTTAAGTGCCCATTGTCCTACTATAGGAAAAGGCTGACCCAGTAGAATTTGAAAGTGAAGTGGGATTTTTACTCTTGAATTCATAGTAGATTGGCTTGAAGGTGAATCATTTAGCCTCCAAGAACTGTGATCATGGACTGGGATTGATCTATTGGTAATGCAAAGAGTGATATGCATCCTGATTTTCAAATTACCAGGAAATCCTGAGGTCCAATGTGTTACAAAAATTACCTTTTTGCTCCTTAAAAGTGTATGCTGGTACTCTAACTTTCTCCTTCTCACTTAATCTCCACCCCCTCCCCCCCAAAAAAATTAAGAAGGAAGAACAAAGGCAGAAAAAAAATCCAGTTTTAATTATTCTACGAAACAAGGAAAATGAGAAATGTGTTTTTACATGGCTTATAATTGTCAAATAAATAACACCAGGTACAAATGAAAAGGAAACCAAACTGGTTTCAGGTATGGAATGCCCAATGCATCATCATACTTTTGATCTTAAAATGACTACTAAGGTGTGTCTTCTTACTGCTAAAAGAAATTTGGAGGAGGGAGAAGAGGAGGAGGAAAAGGAAGAAAAGGAGAAACCAAGAGAAAGACATTTTATAATAAGGTCAAGAGAAGGAAATGTTGAAAATAAATTGACTGAGACATGAATTACTCCTTGACATTAAACTTTAGCTCCCAGCTGGAAATAGACAATATATATGAAAAGTTTGCTGTTGTCATTTGTTAGCATTTGTCAGCATTCAAGCTGTAATGTACTGGCAAAAGAAAAAAAATTAGATCAAAACATTGTGTTTGTATGTATGTCGAAATATTGATGGAGGTTTTTTTTTTTTCCATTTACTAAAAGGCAGTGCAGTATAAGAGGACAGAGTAGTAGGAAGAACACTGTAGTAGACAGCAGAAGCCATGGGTTCTTGTCCTAGCTCCATCATTAGGATAGTTTTCCTTTGTCTTAATTTCTGTGATTATTAAATGGGCACAATTCTTCTTGCTTGAGAGGGAGAGGTTGTTGATGGGAATAGAAGGGTACTTTCTTGTATATCCTCAGCCTAAAGCATTATGCTTAGCATATAGCACTTACTTAATTTAATTAAGCATTTGCTCGATCGACTGATAAAAAAGATTAAAACTGTGAAAACATTTTTAAAATGCAAAATGATTTATCAATGTATAAAATATAATTGCCCATGCAACTTTTATAATTTTAGTTAAAAAAACTAGGTACTATATGTGCTTAAACTACTGTATGGTCACAGAAAAGCTTTTCTTTCTTTCTTTCTTTCTTTCTTTCTTTCTAACTGAAATTTGCCTTAGGTTTCTTCTGATTGAACTTAAATGTGCTATTTGAAGTCAGAGAAAGGGGCATGTTGTAAGGATTAGAGCAATTTCTCAAAATAATGCTGTCTGTCCTTAGAAGCAATTAGATAGGAATATGATGATAGGATTGCTTGACTGAGAGATGGAAAGAGGAACCAAGTTTTTTCATCATTAAAGTACCTATATACATACATACATACAGATATATATATATACATATATGCTTTATTATATACTTTATTTATATTATATATAAATATATTTATTATTATATTTATTTTATGTATTCATATACTATATTTATATAATATTATATATGTATATATAATTTTAATGAACTGGGGAGGAAAAAAAAGAAGTGAGCAAAATCCTCTCTGCCTAAATTGAAAGAAGATATTTCTGAGACCCAAGGTTGTACATTAGTCTATTTACCCTTAAAATTCGTGGATGATATTGATGCCATTTGTACTGAGCCAGGTCTCAGATTCAGCACAGTAAAAATGTGATTGCAGATCCCTTTAATACAGCCTCCATTGTCCATTTACATATCTAGAAGTTTGGGCATTTATGATTTCAAAGTTAGAGAAGCTGTAGTCTTGGAAAACTTAAGAAAATGTTATTTTGATATTATTAAGAACACTAGGCCTGGCACATAGTAAGTACCAAACAGATATTTACATTCATTCATTAAGATAGATAGGCAGCATTTTTCTTGAAAAGCCAGTGTTGAAGAGTATGGTAGAAAAGACCCTTTTTAAAATGGAGGTATATTATGGAGTGAATTTAGAGAACCTGGGTCCAAATTCAGCACTACTGACCCTCCCTGTATGACCTTGGGCAGATCACTTTTCCTCCCTAGGTCTTAGTTCCCTCATCTGTACAATGAAAGGATGGATAAGAAAACCTCTGAAGTAACTTTTAGTTCTAGATTTATGATTCTATTTTCAATCTGATATTTAAGAGCACTGGATTTAGAATGAGAGATTTTAGGTTCAAATTCCAGTTTTTCCACTTACTCCCTATATGGCTTGTGACCTATAAATCATTTCACCTTTCTAGGTCTCAGTTTCCCCATCTGTAAAATGAGAGAGTTGGACTAAATAAGTACAATGGTCCCTTCCAGCTCTAAAGCTATGAACCTATGATCTCCCCTGTAGAGGTTATTAAGGGAACATAAGCAGAAGTGTGGGTGATTCTAAGACAGCGTTATATAGTAGATAAAGTCTTAAACTTAGAGTCAGAAATACCCAGGTTCAAAGCCCATATCAGATATTTACTATATAGGTCACCCTGGGTGAGTTATGTAACCTCTCTGTGCCTCAGTTTCCCCACTGTAAAATGAGATGATTGGATTTGATGGTCTCTAAAAATCTGTTCTAGCTGTAAAAAGAGGATTCTGTGATTCCCTCAGACCATCCCAGGCAAAACATTCTGTTCCTACTATCTTAGGTCTGCAGTTAATACTGACAACTGGTCCTTTGGGTCTTGAAAATCTGAGAACTTTTAGGTGTGTTCTAAAGACATACATTACTGGTTCACAGGAATAACTGGATGATCTCTGAGGCTCCTTCTAACTCCCACATTCAGCGATTTTTCCAAATGCTTGCTGTGGGTATCTTGCAACCAATGATTTGATCTCATGACATTTATCTTTCACTGACTCACAGTACAGAGTAAATATCTTCAATTAACATCAAAGATCCTGTGATTGGCAATGTCGATTTTATGATATTATTTCCTAACATTTTGATGTGAAAAGCCTTAACGTGATCTCACCAAGAATTGGGCCCATTATAAGTGGCACCATCTCCATTTTGGTGATGACAAAGAAAAAATTAAATGAGTGACTTATCCAGAATCAGCATGAGACCAAAGGGAATAAAAAAATCAAATTTTCCAGTTCCTCCTTTAGATCTAAAGTCCACTGTTATTAAAGCATATTTGAAATGTACTGATGGATTTTGTTAAGTCAATTCCACAGTATCCTGCCCAATTAACCACATTTTGGGGGGGGAGAGGAAGGAGGGAAGGATGGGTGGAGGCAAGCCAAAGTATGAGGCCTACTGAGCTTCACTGTAAGAGTAACAAGTACTTCCCTATTTTTATTATGAAAAAGCCATCAAGTTTTGAGTTATGAAGTCAAACAGAACAAGAAAATCAGTGTAGTTTCACTCCCTCCTCTTTATTCTGCCTTTTTGGGTACTCCTAAAGTTGACAAGTTCTTTTTTCAAATGCATGCTACCGGTCACATTATTTAAATCTTTGGCTTTATAGGAAAGTGAGATGTGATGAATTAGCGATGCGCTTTAGTGATGTTGCTGTCCAGTCTTTAAATGTAAACTATTATTACTAGCAGGGTAACTGAGTCAGGAGAACCTTGAAGCACAAGCCACCAGCTATGCGAATGGGACAGTGGAAAGAACAGCAGATGTGAAGCCAAAGATCTTTTGAATCCTGGTTCTTTTCATTCATCACAGTCACAGTAGTACAGTGACAAGATTGCAAGATTAATGGCAGATTATCTTGGGTTCATATCTTAGCTCTGCCACTTCCAACCTATGTGATTTGGAACAAGTCACTTATCAGTTTGAGCTTCAAATTCCTCACCTGCAAAATTAAAGGACTAGAGTAGAAAGTTTCTGTGATCTCCCCCAGTTTTAAATCTCACTGTTTTATTACATAATCCATTAGAGAAAACTGTATTCTCTAACTTGAACAAGGGGACATTGGTAGAATTTCCTTTTTGGCCTTAATAGTGAAGGACTAAGTTAAATTGCCTGGTTCTGATTTTACTTTGTGGTTCAGGTTTTACAACTAAATATCTTCTTCGTATTCACAGAAATGCTGATGTAACCATTTTGGCAACCACTGGAATTACTTTTATATTGATTTCAATTCATAGGATATTAGCTACTATTTTGATTCTGGCTTTTCTATACCCTCAAAATTTTGAATATAGAAATAGAAACTGTCATAATATCTTTCTAATAGACCAGTTGTTCAAAAGTTATCACTGGGTTCAGGGAATTAGAATTAATTGCATTACACTTTCAGTCCATTCCTTGCCAGTAGAATATACAATTGGTTTAACAAAAGTTGAATTCCTTTTAAACATTTCATTTTGAGGTCTCATTTTCCATTTAAAATATTACCAGCACTTTCCCAAGAATGGGAGCTATAAGAGTGAGATCTCTTACTGAAATATGTTTGACTCTGATGGGTAGGAGGTAACATTGGACTTGGGTGAAAATGGACTGGATCTTATCATTCCTCAGCTTTGCTTTGCTGTGAAATGAGTGTGTTGGTATGTAGATGGTTTCCGAGATCCTTTCCAACACTAACTCTATAATCCTCTCCTCTAGAGAGCTCACAATAGGCAATGCTCCAATCAAGAAGGTCTGCTTACTCATTGTTCCTTTAATACCACATGAAGGATAGATCAAAATAGGTTAGTGCTATTGGAGTCCTGTGGAAGGAGGTTCCAAAACATGGTGGATTTTTATAGGGTTCCTATCTAGGTTAAATAGGACCAGGAATTTGGGAGAAGGGAATAGGAATACCTAGCAAATTGACAGCTAATTGATATTCAAATTACCCACAAAAAAAAAGATCTTTGGGCCATCCTTCATAAGAATGACATAGGGGCTTGAGCCTCTCCAGTTGCTTCTTCATTTAATTTGGCAAATAGTCTACTTAAGTACTTACAGATCTCCTGTAACACTTGAATCCCAATGTGTGATTTTTCAGTCTCTGGGTGCCTTATACTGCATAAATAACTGTGCGATCTTATTAAGATTTCCCATCTTTGGAAGGATCTTGACACCAAGGGTAGTTTTATAAATCTAGAGTATATGCCTATAGATTACTAGGCAGAGAAAAAGCACACCACAAAGGGAAAGGACCGTTTTCTTTATTGAGTGTTTTTTTAATTAAGTAATGGTTTGGGGTGTGAGTCCTTAGAATTTTCTTTCAATTTAAATGAGACTTTTCCTATATTTGATGACTTAGTCTCAACGTTTGCACTAGTGGTAAGAATCTTTTTTTTCTTTTTCATGATGAGAGTCAATACATGATAGTCCCACAGGAAATCCTAAATGGGAAGATGTGAGCCATATAGAGTGTAATTATTCATTAATCTTCAAGAGTGAACCCAGTTTATCTGCCCTCAGTTGAAACATGGGCTACATTTGTCTCTTTTTCTAGTTACTTGCTGAGTGCTCTGCACATAACTGACACATAAGAAATATTTGTTGATCTGAATTGATTTCAGAAACATAAGCTGAAAACTTATTGTTTCCTAAGAAACAAACATAATATATATACTTTTGAAAGATGTTCAGTTTGATTTTAACTTTAATTTCCCATTAAATTGTTCCATGTTTCTATAGGGTTATATAGTTGTGCATTAAATTCTATCCAAGTTCAAGATTTATTGGCTTCCAGTGTTTTGTGTTTTTAGTGAAACCTCATAATCATTTAGACCTTCAGACTTGGAAATAGAATTTCTCTACTAGTGAATATTGGGAATGCAAAAATGGAGTCCCACCTCATTTCTGGTTTTCTAGAATGTTATTGGTATTCTATAGGCTCCCCAAAATGTCAAAACATTTGCTCCCCCTACTCTTGATGTCTTGCTGTATCATCATTCCTTTGCTGTTTTGGAATACATAAAATGGATCTTGAAGGAAAGAAGTAGAGATGCGAATTAAAGTTGACTAAAGAATGAATAATGACTGTGGGACCATAGGAAGAAATCTGATGATCAAAAGTCTTGTTCCAAGATGGAAAAAAAAAATGCTAGCCATGTTTTACCCATAAAGAAAATCCTAGCAAAAACAGAAAAGATGAAATTGAAATAGCATGTAAATTATATTGAGTTATTTCTATCTTTTTTTTAATTCGCCAGGAATTTCCTAAAAAGCACTGGGATAACTAAGAACTGGTTTTATTTCCATTATATTTCAAATAGCATGACTAAACTGTCTGAGAAAATCAGTTTAGCTTGCATCAGATCTCACCAGACCTTGTGTAGTTGTTTTCATATCAAAATCTATCTCTACAGTAAAATATTTTTCCTTTATATTTTAAAAAATAGAATATTGCTGACTATTCATATAGAATTGTTAGCTTATTTAAAAATTAAATCAAAGTTTTTCGAATCAACTAGTTTGTTTTCTGGCAAAACAAGACTAACTTATATCCCTGTGTGTACTACAGACATTCTCATCTTATCAAATATCAAATCCTAGTTTTGACTTAAAGAATCTGCTTAGCAGTCAGAGATTCTCACTTCATGTCTGTTTATGCCTTGGCATTCTGTGGAGATAATAATGTTGACAGAGTATATTTTTGGCCCCCTACTATTAATATGACAAAACCATGAAGCAGTCTTGGGTCAATAATTTCCTCATGTGGTATACATCTCTGAGAACACATCATGACACACCAATGTCTTGTTTTTTATTCAATCATGACTCCATGGACTCTCGCACACCAGGCCTCTCTACTCTCCACCATCTCTCAAAGTTTGTTCAAGCTTATGTTTGTTGTGTCAGTGACACTACACATCTCATCTCTGCCATCCTCTTCTCCATTGGCCTTCAATCTTTTCCAATATCAGGGTCTTTTTCAATGACTCCTGGATTTTCATTATGTGGCCAAATTATTTAAGCTTTGGCTTCAGTATTCGTCTTTCCAGAGAAGAATCTGAATTAATTTCTTTAAGGATTAATTGATTTGATCTCCTCTTTGGCCAAGGGGCTTTCAGAAATCTTCTCCAGCACCACAATTTGGAAGCATCAATTCTGCAATGCTCAGCTTTCATTATAGTCCAATCCTTTCTGCCATACATTACTACTGGAAAAATCATAGCTTTGACTATATGGACCTTCATCAGCAAGGTAATGTCTCTGCTTTTTAGTGTGCTATCCAGATTCATCATAGCTTTCCTTTCAAGAAACAAGGGTCTTTTAATTTCATGGCTACAGCCACTGTCTGCATTGATCTTTGAACTCAAGAATATAAAACCTGAAGCTCCTTCCATTTTTTTCTCCCTCTATTCAGGAAGTAATGGGACCAGTTCCCATGATCTTCATTTTCTTTTAAATATCAAGCTTCACACCAGCTTTTACTCTCTACTCTTTCACCCTCATCAAAAGGCTTCTTAATTCTTTTTTATGTTCTACTCTCAAAGTGGTATGGTCTGTACATCTAAGATTGTTAATATTTCTCCTGGCAACATTAATTCCACCTTTTGATACATACAGTCTGTCATTTTACATGATGTACTCTGCACATGTTATATTAATAAGACAAATGTCTTACTTCTGTAAAAATAGAATTTTAGACATGGAAGAGATCTCAGTGATCATCTGGTCCAAATACTACCAACTCATAAATCCTACCTGGAGCTCCACAAAAAGTAGTCATCCATCCTTTACTTTAGTACACCTGGTGATGAGGGGTGGACTTCCTACTGAGGTAGTTTACTTCTCCTTGAAGTAGCTCTAAACATTAGTTCTTAGGATTTAGAGTTGGAATAGGTTTTCAAGATTGTGTGGTTATAAATTTAAATTTTCATAATTGAGGAAACTGAATCACAGAACATCATACAAATGGCAAGTAGAAGATTCAGTATTTGTACCCGACTCTTAGGGCAACAAATAAAGTTCTCTTTCAACTGCATTAGGAAGATGTGTGGAGTCAGGAATAATCAGTCAATCAGCAAGCATTTATTAAGCACCTACTGAGATATGCACAGTGCTAAATGCTTTAGGTACAAATAAAGGCATATAGAAAAAGCCCCTGTGTGCGAAAAAACTATAGTCTTACATGGAAGACAGTACGCAAGTACTAAGGAAGATATGAGTTTATATCCTACCTCAGCCACTTCATAGCTATGTAATACTAAGCAAGCCAATTAACCTCTCTCAGCCTCTGTTTCCTCAACTGTAAAGTGGGCATAATAACATCACCTACCTCACAGAGTGGTTGTGAGGATCAAATTTAAAAAATAAGTAAAATCCTTTGCAAACTTTAAAGTGCTATATAAATGCTTGCTATTAAGAGAAGAGAGAGAGAGAAAAAGAGAGAGAGAGAGACAGAGAGAGGCAGAGACAGAGACAGACAGAGAGACAGAGACAGAGAGAGGAAGAGAGACAGAGAAAGAGAAAGAGAGAGAGAGAGAGGGAGGGAGAGACAGAGAGAAAGAGACAAAGACAAAGAGAGACAGAGACAGAGCGATAGAGACAGAGGGAGAGACACAGAGAGAGAACAACAGAGACAGAGAAAGAAAGAGAGACAGAGACAGAGAGACACAGAGAGACAGAGAAACAAGAAAAAAAAAATCTAACTCCCTGCACCATTCAACAACTGGTCTTAGCTCACCCCCATAGAATCAAACTGAGCAAAAGTTAATACATCTTCCCCATGAAGAAATGAAATAATATCTGAAAAACCCTTAGCTCAGGTGCTTAATCAATACTTGTTGCCTTCTCCCACCCCTTTCACGTAACAAACTTTCAAATACTTGGTCTGCTTTTAGATGCCTATCTGAGACTTTTTTCCCCTCTATTTCTAATTTCTTCAGCTAGGTCCAACATTTCATAGCTTTAAGCCCAGGCAACATCCTGATTATGACATTACCAAATCTCAAGTTTCTAGTAGTTAAAGTAGTGCCTTTAAGTCTCAGATTCTAAAGAGTTGTTTTTCCTTTGCTTTTCCCCTCCTTAGGTGTATATCGTAGAAGAATCTGGACTGGACATTCTGGTGTGGTCTATGATTGGACACAAAGGCAGGGAATGGATGTATGGAAATGCCCCCCTTTCCAGTAATGGCCCTTTTAAGGTGGCTTTTGAAGCTGACCTTGGAGGAGATGAGCCCACTTTTATTGCTCTTGATGATATCTCTTTCACTCTGGAATGCACATCTGGAGGTAAATAATGTAAAAAGAAACCTGTTTCCTATTAATGGTGGCTATTTGTGTATATAACTATAGAGAAAAGGAGACCATCTGGTAAATGTCCCTTTGTGGCTAAGGATATTTACACACACAGGTGGTGTAGATGATATGTACTGAGATTAAAGGAGCACCAGAAAAGACTTGCTACTATATACATGACTAAAATTTTGTCTTTATGTTGTCCTACTACCACTAGAGATCTATTCATTTAATTGACAAACATCTATTTCCTAGGGAATGCTCCTAAGTGAATACTGTTAAAAGGACAGAATTTATTTACACCTTTATTCATAATACTATACTTTTCCTAATAGCCAGCTACAATGGCTAACTGGAAGAATAGGCATTTTGAGATGTTAGAAGGTTCACAGAGAAAGGATGGATTTGGAACATGAGGTAATATTGCCTCAGTAAAGCAAGTCTTGGTGAAATTTGGGTTGGGACCCCAAATGGGCAACCAAAAATAATCATTTCAGTTTTCTGGGTATCTGGGAGGTCAGCAGAGACAAGCTTCACCTCCCTCCCAGTTTTGCTTTGGGCATTCCATACTTAGAATCAGTTGGTTGTTACCTAAGTAAAAGATGCACGTTCGTAAGAGAGGAATATGCTGCCTGAAAAATGCAACATGCAGAGAAAAGGAAATATTCCTAACTTAGAGCTTGGTTGACTGTATTTTTTCTTGACAATCTCAAACCCAAGACACTGAACTCTCATAAAAACCGAGAATAGACCAGTGTCATTCTTTTAGATGGAAGAAGACTTACTTAACCACGTTTTTAATAATTGCTATTGGCTATATGGTGACAACACCTTAATACTTAAAAGTCCCAATTTTAATCCTTGTTTCACTTTTTATTACTCTATAAGTCTTCTCTAAGATGAAAAATGAAACTAAAAAAGCAGCTGTCTACTTCAACCAACTCTGATGTGAAACTTGAATTTGCCCACATGTTGGCAAATCAGCCTTTTTCTATTTATCCTCTCCAATTGTCTCGAGTCCCAGAAGTTTGTAGCATAGACACTGTTAGTCTTAACATATTTTATCCTGCAGTTTTTAATATTACCTTTTTATAAAAGCCTTTTTGTTTCTCTCTTTACAAAAGACTCTGACTCCATTTACCCACCAATACCAAATTTCCTTGTTCACAGAAAAGGTTTTGCTATTTTGTGTTGATGGTAATCAAAAATCCTCATAATAGTACCTTGTCTCAAATTGGCCTTGTTATTGGGCCCTCTCTCCCAGCTGCCCCTCTGAGATCATCATCTCATTCCACACTCAATCGCAGGTAGGAGATAATTACTACTGTCACCTTCTCATTGGAGTCAAGGTTAAAATGAAGAAATTAGGTTGAAAAGTTATCTTTATCAATCTTAAGAAAATCAGACATCTGAATGTGTGGGCAGCAGCTCCAACATCTAGCATATGTGTGAATTGGTTGTCTATCACTGAGTGCAGAAATCTAGCTCTTCTGTCAGAGATGATGAAACCAGAGGTGAAAATGGGGGATCAGATCATGATCTGGTTTATCATTATAGAGTTTTTGTCCTCAGAGGATTTTCAAGTTCAGAGGGCTTCTGAATAGCTTCTTCTAAATGGCTTATATTAATGACTCATATAGATGCTTTTAGAATTCTCTGAATTGGGTTGTTGCTTATTCCTGTTACCATCGGTTTCTTTTCCACCGTTGTTAACTTATTAATGGAAAGATTGGTCACAAAATGGACTGATGTGTCTTTAGGCACAATTTATTGATGTGGTAATTTATAGTGATTAATTTTATTCAAATAAATAAGAAAGCTAATTGATTACTGGAAAATTGTCTGAGATGCCTGGCCACAGGTAAACCATCTAAGATGATATTTTGAAAAATTGTTATGGGTTCAATTTGCATCTTCCTCAACATGAAGAAAACAATAGAGCAGTATAACTTCAATGGGTATATCTATTGGATTTATGATTATTGTGTTTGGGGGAGAAATGAAAGTTGAAAAATATTTTCACAAGGTGTGTGTGTGTGTGTGTGTGTGTGTGTGTGTGTGTGTGTGTAAGGGGGTTGGGTGAGATCTCCTGTGAGTTCCCTTACAATTCTAAATCTATGATCCTGTTATCATATGATCACACACACACACATACATGCATGCATATACAATGTGTGTGTGTGCACACACACATATAGTCACAGAATTGAAGTTGTAAGGCATATTAGAGGATGTCTCATCCAGTCTCCTCATTCTACATTTGAAAAATCTCAGGCTCAAATAAGTTAAATGACATTGATGTCAAAGAAATGGCAAGTTTCAGCAATAGGATTTGACCTGGTAAATGGATGGCCTCCATTTTATGCCATGGCACATCATCATCATTTTCATAATAGTTTGCATTTATAAAGTACTTTACAGTTTGCAAAGCACTTTAAAAATTTCATTTCCTAGTTTCCTCAAAATAATTCTGCATGGTAGGTGTTATTATTGCGTCTCCATGGTACAGATTAGAACATAGAGGAAGACAAAAGTTAAGTGACTTCCTCAGGGTCACAGAGCTAGTGAATATCTGAAACTAGATTTAAATCTATGTCTTCCTGATTCCAGATCTAGCACTCTATCAAGTCTTCCATAGAACTCTGTGTGTGTGCATGCACACATGCGTGCATGCATACTGGTCATGTGGTGTAGGTGTAGTGGTTAGAATGCTAGACTTCAACTCAGGAAAACCTGGATTCAAATCCTGCCCAAGACACCAGCTGAAGGACTGAAAAAGTAACCTTATCTCTCACAGCCCTAGTTTCTACATCTACAAAATGGGGATAATAGCAAATACCTTCAGGGTTGTTGTGACAATTGACCTTAAAGCACCATACAAATGCTAGCCAGTTATTATTACTTGTGTCTGTACATACATACATACATATATACATACATACATACACATATGTATATAGGCCAGTTTCCAGAGAACCCGTAGTTTTGTGGGTATGGGTACTACTTCCTAAG
>CM053581.1:538961349-538976651 GCA_028627135.1 Pseudochirops cupreus
GAGGAGATAACATATGATAAATAACTAGAAATATCAAGGCGATGTAGAAAGTGTTGTTGTTTAGAGGCTCTTTAGTCATATCTGACTCTTTGCAACCTCTTGTGAGGTTTTCTTGGCAAAAAACTGGAATGGTTTTCCATTTCTTTCTCCAGCTCATTTTATAGGTGAGGAAACGGAGGCAAACAGGGTGAAGTGACTTGCACAGGGTCACATAGCTAGTAAGTATCTGAGGCCAGATTTAAACTCAGGAAGATGAATCTTCTTGATGGCTGACCTGGTGCTCTATCTATGGTGCCACCAGCTCCCATGTGGAGAGTAGAAGGGAGGTAATCTCAGAGGGAAGACTTAAGGCAGTAACCAGAAAAGACTTCTTGTAAAAGGTAGAATTTCTGTTGAATCTTGAAGTAAACTAGGGAAATGAAGAGGGAGAGATGAGGTAGACTGAGCATTTCAGATGTAGGGGACAGCCAGTAACAAAGAATAAAATGAAATCTTCATTGGAGAATAGACATGCAGCATTCTATGGATCCCCTCTCCTGACCTTTAGAAGCTTGCAACGTCAAAGACAATTCCAATATTTCTTCATCTGAAAGCACGGAGAACAAACACAAAGAATCAAAGAAGAGAGACCCAAATGTGAAGGCCACATAGTGCCCCAGAAGGGCAGCATCCAAAGCATCTCGCCATTCAGAAGCTCCCTACATTATCTCTCTCATTCAAAGAGCAGTGGAATAGACACTAGGAGGAGAGATGAGGAGGAGAGATAAGAAGTGCCTTTTGGCCAATTAGTGCCTTCTGATGGTTCTCAGCTGTGGCTCATTGCTTCACACCCTGCTTACCAGATCATAGCCAGTTACGGAATCTCTGCAGATGCTCTCAATGGGCAAGTGGGCCCTGCCCTTACACTTCATAATGCCTTTCTAGACTAGGACTCCTTGGCCTCTTTTGTCTGGAGATATCATCATATAAGTCCCAGCCCCATCACATAAGTACCTTCTTCCTTGATTGAAAAAAATTTCCTGTCCTTGGCAAACTGACTGATTGTCATCTAATATTCACCTCCTCAATCCAATATTGTCTACCAAGGTGCTAAAGAGCCATAAACATCTCTCATTTGCTTCTCCAGGACCATACAGAAAAGAATCTTAAAAATAGTGCATCACAATCTAATATGGCCCCACACGTATAAATAAAAATCACAGTTGTCTCCAGATATAGTCATGCAGATTCAACAAATGAGGAGTATTTCATAAAGTTTGCTAAATATTGCATTTTTAAAATTCCATTTACTTTTTTTGTTACATTTTAAGTTCTCAACTGTTTCCCTTCCTCCTTCCCCACCCCACACTAGAGAAGACTACCATTTGACACAGATTTCTAAATATATGTAAAACCATACCATACATACTTGTATTTGTCAGTAAGGTTCTGTTTGTGGAACTGTGAACTGATCCAGCCATTTTGGAAGAGCAAGTTGGAATTATGCCTAAAGAGTTATAAAACTGTTTATACCCTTTGACCTAGCAATAACGCTGTTAGCTCTGTTTCCTAAGGTGATGGGGGAAAAGGAAAAGAATCTATATGTTCTTAAATACTTATAGCAGCTTTCTTTGTGGTGGCAAAGGTTACTTCTTGCTTAGTACTTAACCAGTGTGTCTTGGTGCTATAAATAGCCTTTCCCCAAGTGAACACTATAAAGGAAAAAAAAAAAAAAGACAAAATCAGCTTTTTATTTTTGAAGGAAACCTTGTCCCTTCAGTGCTTCCCAGATCAAATGGAGCTCTTCCCAAAGGGTTTAGGACCTGGGGTGGACTGGGAATCATCCTTTCACCCTTGGATGAGAAAATACCAAGCCATCTGACTTGGAAAGCTGCTCTTGGTTCTAGGGGAGGTAGGTCCCTTCATTTTCTCCCTGTATTTCTAAGCACCTCCCCCTCACTCTCGATTCACCCTCACAGAGCAGATTTAATGCTGCAAAAAAATGTTGTCCAACTTACATGTAGTCCCTAACACTCCCAAGATTAAACTAGGTTAAAATGTAACGGAGAAATATTTTACAAAAAGAAACACAAGTACAATCAAATATAGCTAATACATTTTAAAGTTAAGTCAATATGTGGTCTTATATGTGGTTTAGGGGATCCTGTTGCTAATTTGTTTTAGCACTATAAAACTCTTTAACACTGTAGATTGCTATAAAACACCATAATGACACCTGACGTTCATGTATCCTTTAGTATGTGCCAGACATTTTGCTATGGAAGTGCTTTACAATTATTATCTAGCTTGATCTTCAAAACCTTGAGAAGTAGTTGAAGTTATTATCACCCCCATTTTACAGGTAAGGAAACTGGGGCAAACAGATTTTTTTTCATCAGAGGTCACACAGTCAGTGCCTGGGGATAAATTTGAACTCAGGTTTTCCTAATTCCAGGCCCAGTGATCTATCCACTGTACCACCTAGCTATGTAGAAGACCCAAATTATTTTTAAAGATTCCTGAGATTCGGAAGGAATCCAGCTGACCTCCAGATAAAATCCCCAGGCATCCTTTATTTATACAGGGTACACCCAAATTCTCTGATGGATCTGTGATACTACAAAAGCAGTTTGAGTGAAATTCTAGAGTACCCCAACAGTAGGAGAAGAACACTCCTTTTGAGAAATTCTGAATCAAATAAGAGGCTGTGAGCTACTCCTTTGCCATGTATAATCACTGAACTCAAATCTTTTCTTTCTCCTGGGTTCTGTGTGTCCTTTTGGTGGAGGAAATCAGGATTTTTTTGGGGGTGGACAGGTATTATGACAATTGTTCCTCCAATTCTTTTCCTAATTAACTACTTCAGGATGGCTGACTAAAATGATTCTCAACTGATAATTTTTTGAGGAAACACAATGATAAAGGATTGATTCAATGGGTTTAGAGAATTATTCTTGATTCCTCCAAGGTACCTCTGTAAATGTGAGGGGAGATATAGCTTTGCTTTGGGACCTAAGACTATCCTTTTAGAGTAGGTATTGGGATAACAATCTTTAGGTTTTATAAATAAATATCTAGTTATCTTTGCATATGAGATAGCAAGGTATAAACTAACATCCTATACCAATGCCTCAGCATGATACATCAAATACTATTAAAGAGGCAGCCTGGTGTAGTAGAAATAACTGGGAAAGGAATTAGGAAGACCAAGGTTCAAATCTCAGCTCTGACACTTGTTAATTATGTGGTTATGGGTTAGTAGCTTATTTACTCATAGAACCTCAGCTACAGAATGGAGATGCCACCTATTGTAACTGTTGAAAGGGTTAGATGGAGATCATGTGTGTATTACACTTAAGACATTTTAAAGCATTGCATAAGTGTCTTCTCTTAGCCGTATTACAAAATTGGAAAGATTTTGACACTTGGTTCAAGAATGTACTTCTTTCATCTGCAGACCAGCTTAACTAAGTTCATTAAGACTCATCACCAGTTTAGATATTCAGTTGGCAATTCCCAGTTGGGCTATACAACTCTTTACTTTTTTTTTTTTTTTGATTTTTGGAGAGGGGAAGGCAGGGCAATTGGGGTTAAGGGACTTGCCCAAGATCACATGAAGTGTCTGTGGTTGGATTTGAACTCAGGTCCTCCTGACTCCAGGGCCAATGCTCTATTTACTGCACCACCTAACCGCCCCTGGCAGTGCTAATCTTGAAGCCTGGGTGGTAGTCCATGACTTTTGAGAGAGTACTTACAACAAAATCATGGATCCTTGAAATATTGAAGCCTTGAAGCCTCCTATTATATATGCTACTTATACAGATGTCAGACTTTCAGCCTCATCTATCCAGAAGACAGACAAGAAATTCAGAAACAATTAAAAATGATTACTTAGCAGAGCAGCTGGAATACCTTTCACAATGTTGATATTCTAAAGCCATTTTTTTTGTAGGAAGGCCCTCAAGTTTTCACTCAAAGACTATAGACTCTTAATTTATACATACTTCTAATAAAAGTGGTTTTCTAGCTGATAATAGGCACTCAATAAATGTTTGCTGACTGTTTATTAAGTTGACTGCATTACATTAGAGGGATTGGGGGCTCCTAAAAGCAAAAAAGGGGGAATCACAGCAATTCACAGTTAATTATGGCTCATAATTGTGACTTTAAATTAACAAATAAGAAAAAGTTCAATTATTTTCAGGCAAGCATCATAGTGAAGTGGACAAAGCTGTGAATTTGGAACCTGAGTACCAGAGTTCAAATTCTAGCTCTGTAATTTGTTACTTAGTGACCTTAGAGAAGTCACTTCCCTTTTCCAGGTCTAAGTTCCCTAACTTGTATGAAAAATAAAAAATAAAAAATAAAAAAACCAAGGTGGTTGGACTGATATCCCAGCTCTTCTTATAACTAGATACATGAATATTATATCAATGGACCTTAGTTTCCTCTATGGTTGTTGGACTAGATCTTTTGTGTTCCTACTAGCTCTGAAATTTTATGGTTCTATCTTTTTAAGCTTGAATGGACTTTTAAAACATCATTTCCTTTATCATCATCATCATCATCATCTTCTTCACCTCATAAAGCTCTACACTTGAAGAGCTCTCAGAGGGCATAATATCCAACTCTCCCTCCTCATTTAACAGATGGTAAATCTGAGACCTTGGGTCATTAAATGATTTGTCCAAGACTAAAAAACAGTAAATATCAGAGGTGGATTGTGAATGGAGATTCCTAGACTACAGAATCATTGCTCCTTCCCCTTGACCTCTCTGTATCTCAGCTTTAGTGCTTTTAAAAATGTTAATAATAATTCATTTGGTTCTTGCCACATCATATTATTGTGAATAGGAAAAGAGATAATCTTTTTTAATCTCTTTGAATGTCTTACAATAGCTATCTGCCAACTTTTCTTGGAATTTTTATGTATATTGGGTACTCAACCAATGCTTGATGAATGTATAGCAGTTGTAATATGGCTCCCCTGATTGATCCAATTCTTAGTTAATTCAATTTAGACATAGTGATGTATAGACAGTTAAATGAATCCATGTGACTTACTACTAGAGTTGTAGTAAGTCATCAAAACCAAGCCTAGATTTCTTTCCCTCTGAAATCCATCTCCCAGACTTAAGCTCTTTGAACATTCAGAGACTACAAGCAGCTAACTTGAACTCTCCCTTTATGCATTTCAAGTCATGTTCTTGACCATCAGCTCCCATGGGGAATCAGGGAAATGTATAACAACATGAGTTTCTGTTAAAATTTACTGGTAATTTTCTTCCTATTTAGAAGATTGGCTCATGACTTCAGGCTCTCCCTTTTATTTTCTGCATTATTACTTCTGGATCCTCACTTTAATTACTTTAGGTTTCCCAGGGCAACATGTTCTAAGTGGCAGCAATTGCAGCACAGTTGGTTGGCAGCTCCTAGCAATGCCACATCACCAGCCATTCTGAGTCAACTGAGAGTTTTATTGTTTTTTTTAGATTGCATGCTTTCCTTAGTCAAGTGAGTTTCTAAAGGTGGAAGCTTTAAAGAAACAAAGCCACCTTATCTTGTCTCAGTTATCCTTAAGAAGTATTTAAGAATGTTTTGAAAGACTGGCCATTAGGGAAATTATAGATCCTAAGGAATACCAAGTCAGCATTCATGTGCAGGCATGCTGCCTGAGGGCTCTAACTACACCTATGTTTTGTAGTAGCTGGTAGACAACTAAGCATCTTGGACAAACCAGATGGATTGATTCAATTAATCATAAGTACAGGACTTAATACTTCAAGAATCCTTGATTCAAGCTGTGACAGCACCTTCCCATCAACATCTACTATATTATAGTAGATGGTTATATGGGTTACTGTCATCAAAAAACTCTGGTGGCCTATCCTTTGGGTGACGGCCTCCCTAAACTCAGCTGGGCCAATCTTTGAACTACTGACATATAGGCTATACATGAGTTTATTTGTGAATCCTTTGCTCTTTGGTATAGTCTACCTGAGTTTTGTACTCTCTGGCATCAACTTCACAAATGTAGTATCACTTTCAAACCAACTTGTGGTGTAGTGGGAAAAAAGCAATTTTGATCAGCGGTGTGCTAAAGTCAGCTCATACTGGTTCTCAAGAGTCAATTATTAAATTTGCAGTGTTAGAATTTATACTTATTATACTTCAGAAATTGCCCAGCGCTACAAATCAGAGCTTGGCTTGGGTTTTTTTTTTCTAGATGTAAAAAAGTGATAGAAAAAAATGTTAATAATGGAGATTAAACTTAGACATGGAATGTATACATTTTCTGCTCATAAGAGCTGTTTCAGTAGTGTTTCTAATCTTATCTGACACTTACTAGGTAAGTGACTATAGGAAAAGTCACTTAACCTCTCTGTACCTCGGGTTTAGTGCCTGTAAAAATGTAAGTAAAAATTCATTTGGTTCTTGTCACATCATATTATTGTAAATAGGAAAAGAGTTAATCTTTTTAAACCTCTTGGTGTGCCTTACAATAGCTATCTGCCAACTGTTACTGGAATTTTTATGTATATTGGGTACTCAACCAATGCTTGATGGATGAGTGATTCATTGAATGAAGAAAATTGAAAATGTATGTCAAAACCTTTAGGTTTAAGGAAAATAGGCTTATAAAATTTTAAAATTATAACATCAATATTTAAAATCAAAACACTTTCATTTAAAATCCATTAAAAATGGTTCAGTTATTTTAACTTGATGACAACATATTGTAGTGGACAGAGCAATGGAGTTTGATTCACAAGACCTCAACTGAAATACTCTCTCCAATACTTCTCAATTATATGATTATGTTAAAGTCATCTAATCTCTCTGTTTTGTCAGTTTCCTTCTCTGTAAACTGGAGATGATACCAATTGCAATAAACTGTTTTTAGGATCATGAAGGCAGAATATTGTAAAGTATTGAGCGCTATGTAAATATGAACTAGAAACTGTGGTCAAGAAGCACTAGCTAGACCAAGGAGAGATCCAAGCATTCTCATCTGTCTCCTCCACTGTGAGGAAGACTCCTCATTACCTTAGCCCCACGTCAAAGTTATAATAGTCAAACAAGGGAAGAATTTTCATGAATGCAATTGATGATGACTAAAACAGGGAAAAAGATCATTAAATAAAAATAAAATATTCCTATTGTGAGTAAAATATAACAAAGTTGAAGATCTACTTTTAAAATAATGTCTGGCTTATATTTTTAGTTGTTGGTTACTGTAAGGCAGTGGTTCTCAACCTGTGGGCCGTGACCCCTTTGGGGGTCGAATGACCCTTTCATAGGAGTCGCCTAAGACCATCAGAAAATACATGTTTCTGATGGTCTTAGGAGCAGAGACACTGCTCCTCTATCTGTCTCCAGGCGGGCCCGCCCACATACAAGTATTAAAGGGTCAGGGCATTAGGAAGGTTGAGAACCACTGCTTTAAGGCATATTTTATGTCTGTATGTGTGTGTGTGTCTGTGTGTGCGTGTGTGTGTGTGTGTGTGTGTGTGTGTCTATCCATCTCTCTCAGATAAACTCTTCCCTGTTTTTAAAAGGAAGTGGTGTTGAGTTTATGAATCCTGTGAGAAAATTGTTATCAGTCAATTCCACTTCACTTATTGGGTTGCACAGATATGATTAGGTAATAAATCTCCTACAGAGAGACATAAGACCCTCACAATTTATCAAAGGACGTGGTAATTCTCTTTGTTGCTGTAGTTACATTGTAAGCCAAAGACACAAGCATCAAAAAATGTCATTTAAAACTGGTAATAGACCAGCTCAAGGGAAGAAAACCTGTGCCCTCTGCTCTCAGGCTAATGGAAGGAGTTCACTTTTTACAGTAGGAGACTGCTCTCACTTAGCTGCTTGCTGATTGGCAAGACTGGTTGGCAAGACTTCTGCATTCCTGCTTGAATAAGAGCGGAAAAGAAGTTAAATAGTAATTGTCAGGGCCCATTAGCCTAGACTGAACCAGTGGTCCAAACTGAACCAGAAGACTGTAAATTGCTGCACTAACTCTGCACAATATAATTTTACTCTCATTGGGACTTTGATGGAAAAAGTCTATACACTTTCTTTAAATAAAGAAATATGACACAGTAGTTTAATAATTCATCCATCATCTTGAAATAATACCCCATTTCTGGACACCTAAGAGACAGGTATTACTAGTATTAGCTCTTCCATCTCCCCCCACACACTGCAACAAAAAGCTTTCACAAGTGCATAAATTCTCTTACATTTCAACAAACTGTTGTCAGTCTGACCTATTTCCCCCCCTCAGTTTGTAAGACCTATCCATTTTTTAAAAATAATTTTTCTGTCCTATTTAGAGTATACAGTATCTTACTGCCTAAGACACACATTTGGATGAATCGATAGTACATGTCTATGAAAATTTGTTGCTTCAAAATAATCCATAGGGGAAAGTAAACCAATATCACAGAAACTTCAAATTTTTAAAAATTTCCTTCCCGTAGAAAACTAGAAACTTGAACTATGAAAGGATTTTCTTCTGCTATTATGGTATTGACAGATGAAAACATTTTGCAATTGGGAACTGTCTTTTCCTTTTATAAAAGACAGATAATGGAGATAGAAACTCACTAATTTGACAGTGAAGCTGTCTTCTAATTCTTTCTTTGTTTTTGTCACCTTGTCTTTGCCTTGTTTTTTTTCAAGTTTTACAGGATCATCAAGTTAGGACTTCAGAAGTCCTTTAGTCTAAATCATACCTGAGCAAGACTTTCCTCAGTCACATGTCTGATAAGTGATGGCCCACCCTTCAAAGATGTTCAGTGATTACAGTGATGAAGAACAAACCACCTGTTGGGAAACATTCAATTTTTAGATAGATTTAAAATTTATGGGGTTTTTTTTTCCTTCTGTTAACTCTAAATTTTCTTCATTGTAGCTATGTTTCATAACTCATAGTCCTCCCCTTTTGGAGCCAAACAAGTCTAATTCATGTAGCTGCTTTTCAAATATTTGAGGATGGCTTTCATATCTTCCCTCTCTTCTTCTGGCTAACTATCCCCAGTTTCTTCACCTAATTCTCATATGGCATGAACTCGAGGCCTGTCATGGTCCCAATTATCTTGATGTGGACACCTTCCAAACTGTGACTGTGTCTCCTAAAATGCTGTGCATGGACATGAACTTAAAACTTAAGGCATGGTCTGCACAGGGCAGAGTTGCACTGCACCTATCATCTCTCTAGCCTGGAACAAGAAGCCTCTTTTTCTGTAGCCTTTAAGTGTATTAGCAAATCTAGCTGGAATATCATACTATTAACACTTTTTCAGCTTGTGGTCCACTAAAACTACCAGATATTTTTCAGGTAAAATGCCATCCCCTTCTCTTTTCCATTATGTATTTGATTTTTTAAATTTATATTCATCCTGATTCTATGTCATCTTATTTGATCCACCCTAATACATTTTGAATTCTGACTTTGTCATTCAATGTCTTTGCTATTCTTCCAAGTTTTGCTTAATCTGCAAATTAGATGAATGGGTCACCTATATCTTTATCCAAGCCACTGGTAAACATGTTAACAAGGACATGGTTAAGTCTGAGTATCTAGAAGTTCTCTATTGGGCTCCAAGTTAACATTGAACCATTAATAAATGCTGTCTGAGTCTGTACATTAAACAAGTTCCAAATCTCCCTAATTAATCATATTATCATCTACTTTATGTATGTCTACCTTTTTAAAACCCACTCCACTTTGCATTTGCTGTTTTGTCTGGTTTCAATTCTATGGAACAAGATGCCCCTTTGCTGGGTTATCCTTGCTGTCCCTCCTCCCAGTTTCCTGCCTCCTTTTTTGTGTTGTCTGCCTCTATCAGATTAAAAACTCCTTGAGCATAGAGGGCATTTGCCCTTTTCTTATTTGTATTCCCAGTACTTATCACAGCACTTGGTATATAGTAGATGCTTAAGAAGTGTTTATTGAATTAAAAAAAAACATGAAATCCAATCATGGTGTCATGTGTAGGTAATTCTTGCTTACCTGGGGGCCTATGAAGCTGTGAATCTCTTGAACTCCAAATTCTGAGATGCAATAGGACTAAAATTGATCCATATCCACACTAAATCTAGCACCAATATAGTGAACCTCTGAAGTAACGCTTGGGTGTGGATGGGGCCAGCCTCACCAAAGAAAGAGATACTAACCCACGTCAGAACCAGATCAAGTCAAACTTATGCGTTAATCAGTAGTGAGATTAGGCCTATGAGTGACTGCTGCATTTCTAGATTAGGGGAAAGGACAATCATTCAAAAAAAATAGCTTGGAAGATTTATACTTTATCAAATGCTTGGATAAAATCTGGATAAACTATCCATACATATACACATACGTATGTAGATATGTGCATTTATACAAATGTGCGTGTGTAATTGCCCTGATTTACCAGTTTAATACCTCTCTGTAAAAAAGGGGATGAGGCTAGTCTGGTATGATATGTTCTTGAGGAAGTCATCCTGGCTCTTTGGGATTACTATTTCCTTTTCCAGATGTATAATAACCATCCTAGCAATTACAGATCTGGAAATTTTTCCAGTCTTCCAAGTCAAACTCAGTGTCCTTTAGCTTGAAAATTATGTTTCATCTATCAATAGTATTTATTCAGCACCTGTTATATTCCATGAATTGTACTAGGCACTGGGGATACAAGTACATAGTGTGAAAGAATCCCTACTGAAATTAAAATTAAGGACCTCTATTCCTTTTGTTTTCCTTAAGATACAACTTTTGCCCTTTTTGCTAATCTGTGGCACTTATCTAGTTCTCACTGATAGTGGCTCAGTGGTTACATCTGCCAGTTCTTTTAGGAACTAAAGAAGTGTTCATCTGAACCATGTGACTTGAAGCCATCAAGGACAGGTAGGTATTATCTTACCATTTCCTTATATTGGTATCAACTCCCCATAAGCCATTTTTGTTCTGCCATTTCTAATTCAGAGATCATTCTTCAGGACAGAGAAAAATAATGACAGGATCAAAATAAGAGAAGGTTACTCTTTTCCCTATTTGTCATCATTGTCCCATCCACCCTAAGTAGTGGCACTAAAAATTTTTACTTAACATAGATTTAAAAAAATCTACCTTTTTCTTATCCTTAGCTTTAATATTTATCTCAGAAATTCTGAGCCTTAGCATTTATGAGAATATTTTTAAAGTGCTGTGCTTTTCTTATATCAAATTATCAGTCAACCAACAGGTATTTATTAAGATATTTCCATGGGTCAAGTACTTTGCTAAATGTGGGGAAATGAAATACAATGAATGAAACATTTCCTACTTACAAGAAGCTTTTAGACTGTTGGGGAAGTCCACAAGTACGGATATAGGTATGTTAGGAATAAATACAGGGAAGCTAGAATTGAGGGTACTAACATTTGAGGAGATGCTTTGTATTCATCTCCCATTACTAGCCCATGATTCCATTTTCTAAACTTATTTTAACATCTAAATTGCTTTGTGAATTTCCTGTGTGTTTATATTAGATTGTTTTTCCAACTCAGCCTTTTCTAACTCGTGAGAAAGTTGTTTGTTTTTCACTGTCTCTTGAATTTCCTTCTGGAGAACTTCCCCTTTTTCTGACTGACTTCTACTGTCAAATTATAGTCTATAGAATCCTACCTGTCCTTACTCTGACCTCTTTGAAATCTATTCTCCAAAAATCTAGTGTGTGTGTGTGTGTGTGTGTGTATGTGTGTGTGTGTATCAGGCTTTACCCAGATTTCCTCTCTGTCGCAAATTATAAATTGGACTCTTCACTTTCCCTTAAAGTTTCCCACTATTTCTGTTTAAGTATTTAGTTCTTCATCATGGGTTAGAATGAGTACCAGATCCCTTTGTTGATTTTTCTACCTTTTGTGAGGTGAAATTGTCATTAAAGTAATTTAAGAAATGCTTATCTACTCCACTTTTGGCAGAGAAAGTACTCCAACAGATGTCCCGATAGTTGAAGTTTCTAATCACTCCAATGCCATGCTTTTGTGCGAAGTTTCTCATCTATTTCCTAATAATCACAATAAAAATCAATTAGAAAATTTCATTAATGCCTTTACATTATGAAAATATAAAAATCCCTTAAAGTTTACAGAAATAATCAGTCTCTGATCAAATGGGCCCCTAGATTAATGGCAGTCAGACAACTGGCTCCTCTTTGCATGCATGAGTACATGAGTCACAAAAGCCAGATAAGATCCCGATGTCCCTTTAGGATGTCTCATGTTCTCTACTGTTTTCATTTCTATCCCTTCTAGTTGTGATGTTATATTTATAATACTGATTTGTAAATAGATTTTACATGGAGTCAGGTAACAAGGCTTATGTTACCATGTGTCTTTGTTGAATTAAATATCTGGGTGGCCTGGCTGCTCTCAGAGATGGTTGATTGCCTAGTAGATGCATAATTATAAAGGGTTGTGATTAACCTTTTATAAAAGGCAATGAGAAATAAATATGGAATCAGAGAAGACCTAAGATCTCGTTTCTGCTACATACTACTTTGTATGACTTTGAGTCCCATAAGATTTTAGACCTTAGTTTCTATATCTGTAAAATGAGGAGTTTAGAAAAAAAAAAAGCACAACAAAACAAAAAAAATGTGATGCTTAAAATAAATAATCTCTGGTATACTTTTCAGCTCTTCATCTTATGCCTCAGGTCTTATATTAAAAAACTGGAAATCATATGACTTTTTTTTTTTTTAGTTTTATCACAACGCCAGAAAATAGAAAGATCCTTGTGAGGTGGAAATATCTGGGGCCTCTTGCACCTACCATTGTATCCGACTCACACCAGGATCAGTAGGCTACTTGTTCACAAATCTCTAGTCAGAAAAGCATGAAAGCATGACGTGAACAAAAACCATTTCTAATAAATATCTATTGAACTCTGTTCTTATTCCTAAATATTGGTGTTAGCACCAAGCAAAACTAATTTAATACATTAACATTATTTGTGTGTATGTGTTTGGTAGCATTGTGATGATAAATGCCAGTGGTGGCCTATATCTTTGTCCTCTTTGGAATGATAAAGTCAAAGGTCACACATCCCCTAATCTGTAATAATCCTCTCTTCCCTGATACCTCATTGTACAAGTTTAATTTTTTTTATTCTTCTGAACTATATTCTTTTTGGACTTTAGACTCCTTTTTTTTTCACGTATTCTTCCCATGAAATGTGAAATGTATTTCATTAATAGTTTTAAAAATTGCTTTCTGGGGGTGGCTAGGTGGTGCAGTGAATAGAACACCGGCCCTGGAGTCAGGAGGACCTGAGTTCAAATCTGGCCTCAGACACTTAACACGCACACACACACAAAACCTAGCAGTGTGACCTAGGGCAAGTCACTTTGCCCAAATTGCCCTACCTTTCCCCCTCCAAAAAAAAAAAAAAGCAAAAAAAATTGCCTTCTGTCTACAAAGAGGGCCTGGTAAAGCACAAAACACTGGGCAAATCTTCTACCTCACCATTCCTCAGAGTAAGATTGTTCTTTTCTAAGAAAAAAAAGCAAATATGGACCATTGGTTCTTGAACTTGTCAGTGTGTGATATATCAAATGTTTCCAATGCAATAAGAAAAGCTGTGATGATGGATTTAGCCAATAATACCAACCTATTAACTAGGAGTCAAGAGTTCAGCATTTTTAGGATTTGTTAAATGTGAGCTAAGGTCATTATTTAAGATTGGATAGAGCCATCAGTGAGCAATGGTTATTTTACTAGGCCAAACATAATTTAATCCAACATCCCATATGATAGAGGCCATGCTGATAGAGATACATGAGGTCAGTGACTGGAATACCATCTGGATATGATAAAGTAGGAATTAATCTGTAATCCACCAGGGTCTTTTTTGGGTTCCAGTACTTATGAGTAGAAAGAAATAACTTGCTATCACACTCGTGTCACATATTCATTGTGGTTTTTTTTTTTCCTCTCTCAACTCCAAATGATTTTAGGTTATCTGTAAGGCAGAAAATTAGTTGAATTTTTATCTCTTTTTGAATCAATCTTTCAAGAAAAAATATTAAATGATTATTGTGTCAGGCACTGGGAATCATTTTATAAAATTTTGTCTTATGGAAACAAGGATGGAAGGAAGGAAGGAAACAACGAAGGAAGGAAGACATTAGAGTGGGAAGAAGGGAGGAAGTGAATGAAGATAAAGGAAATCCTCATAATAAATATGTGTCATCAAGCAAAGCAAATTCCTTCATTGATCTCATTCTGCATCTTGAGTCCATTACCTCTCTGTCAGGAGCTAGGCAATACGTATCATCTTCAGTTCTTTGGAGTAGTGGTTTGTAACTCCATTGTTCAAAATTCTTGTCTTTCAAATTTTTTTTGTCTCTTAACAATGTCATTGTTATATACATTGTCCTCTTCATACTGATGAATCAACGCTTCATCAGTTCATAAAAGTTGTCTTGGTTTTCTCTAAGACTGTTCATTTAATCATTTCTTATGCTGCAATGATGTGCCATTATAATTATATTCTATACTTTCTTTAACTATTCCTATATAGATGGGCACCCCCGCCCATTTAGTTTCCAATTTTTAACTAGCAGAAAAAGAGCTGCTATAAAGATTTCTGTACGTATAGATCCTTTATTGAGTGTTATTGCTGAGTTAAAGGGTATATGCTTTTTAGCGACTTTAGATGCATAGTTCAAAATAACTTTCAGAATAACGGTAACAATTCACAGCTCCATCAACAATGCACCAGCGTACCTGTTTCCCACAATCCCTCCAACATGCATCATTTTTATCTTCTGTTGATTTAGTCGCTTTGACAGATGTAAGATAGAACCTTAGAATTTCTTTAATGTGCACCTTTCGTTATTAGTGACTTGAACCATTTTTTCTTGATTGTTTATAGTTTGCATTGCTTTTTTAAAAAGCTATCTATTAATATTCTTTGACCATTTATTTATAGTTCTTAACTATATTCATTTCAATGAGTTTTACATATGTTGGACAGAAGACTTTGATAATATAAACCTGTTGCAAAGAGTTTTCCCCTAGTTTCCTGTTTACCTTTGAATTTTAACTTTATTGATTTTGTTTCTACAAAAGCTCTTAAAATATTTTTCTATACTCAAAATTCTACGTTTTATCTTTTGTGTTCTTCTCTGACCCTTGTTTGGTTATAAATTCTTTCTCTTTCCATAAATCTAAAAGATAACATTCATTCATCATGTTTATGATGATACTTTTTATGTCTGTCATTTACCTATTTTTTGCTTATGTTGTATATATTGTTACATATGTGTGTACACAGTGTAAGTTATTAT
>CM053581.1:538977151-539011107 GCA_028627135.1 Pseudochirops cupreus
GGAAACATTTTGCATAACTATACATGTACAACCTATATTGAATTGCTAGTCTTCCCAGTTGGGATGGATGAGGAGGGAGGAAGGGAAAGAGTCTGGAAACCAAAGTTTTGAAAACAAATGTTAAAAAAGATTGTTTGTTTTTTTACATGCAATTGAGAAATAAGACACACAGGCACTGAGGTATAGAAATCCATCTTGCCCTACTAAAAACTTAGAGGGGGTAATGAGGGAGAATATAAGAGAGAACAGATTGGGGGAAGGGGTATTGAGCAGGCTCACCATCTTGGGGTGGGGGTAGGGGAAAGATGGGGAGAAAATTTGTAACTCCAAATCTTGTGGAAATGAATGTTGAAAACTAAAAAGAACTAAATAAAAAGAACTAAAAAAAAAAAGCAATGGTTAATTTCATAATAGCAACCAAAGAGATATCACTGATATGTAAATTTTGGGTTCTCAGAGTTACATTTGGTCATGCTGGTTCATTCATTACTTCTATAGAAAGCTGTATGAATGAGTTCATTTGAAACTTTAAAAAAAATCTAAGTAAAGTTTCATATTCCATCCAGTAATATCACTGCCACGGTTTAAGGGAAAACACACGTGTATGTGTATGTATACACACACACACACAAATCCACACACATATAGTAAAAGTTATCTATTGTTCTCTTTTATTTCTTACAAGAAGAACTTTACATACTAAAAGTCCCTTAACCATTTTTAGTAAAATTTACTTGTCCTGAACCTAATATACCTCAGTTAAGAAATACTTCTGTTCATAGTAAATGTCTGACACAGCCAGAAAAGTGGGAATGGTTGACACTATATTATCTCATGGGAAATTAATTAGGTTTTGCTTGTGGCTACACGGCAAAGTGTAAGAATTAAAAAAAGAGAGATATTAAATAGAATTTATATCTATAAGGAACATCTTCCCTCTTACTCTAAATATTACTGAATCACAGAAGAATTTCAAACATAGAAGGGCCCTCAGATGCCATCTAGTCTACCTGAGCTCTATACCCTACTCAGTAAGTGATTACCTACTCCTTTTGTGAAGACTTACAATGAGGGGAACCCACTACTTTCCCAAGCAATCCATTCTACTTCTGAATAGCTCTAATTGAGCTCTGAAATTCCCTGGACCTTAGTATGAAAAGATTCCACTGGTCAGTTCAAACACTGTCATATGTCAGAAGTATGATTTTCTTCAAGAATAATAATCCTATCTTCAAGAATAATAATGCCATAGAACAACAATAGAAATATTCTTGTAGGGACAGTCCCAGTAGTCAAATGTTATTAAATTGATTCAATACTTCAATTGATTCATAAACTCATCTCACTGGTACAGGCTTCAGACTCAATCTCTTTCAATCTGTTTGTCCTTTTTTGTTGGGGGCCAGCTCATCACTTATTTTGCAGCAGCTATCCAAAATAAATAGACTAATGGATTAAATTAATGGACTATACATCTAACTTTATATCACAAACTGTTCAAAATAATAACAACATTTATATAGCACTTGTTAGGTGCCAGTCAAAGGAATTTTTCATCCGCTTGAGTTTTTTTTTTCTGATATTTAGATTGTTAGCCTAATCTCTTTGTAGTAATTATATACCTTCTGAGAATCACTGTAAGTGTAATAGATATAGGAATTAGGTTTAGGAAGACCTACATTCAAATCTTACCTCGAACATATACTAACTTTTTATATTAGGCAAGCTAATTAACCTCTCAGTAGTAAAGGCAACTCTCTAGGATTATCTTCTATGAACAAATTGCTATTCTATATCAGTGGAAGCTGATGTATCAGTGTATCCAATACACATTAAGTGACCACCATGGGCCAAAAATATCTCAAAGATGAAGGCCTTTAGCATCCTGGGACCAGAGGCAAACAGTACAATCCTTCAACTATCTGAGGACAGAATCATGGAATGGAATGCAATGCAATGCAATCAGGGTAATATAATGTATCGTGTAATATCTAAGTTGTCTTTTCTCCAATCTAAACATCTCTATTTCCTTCAAATGGCTGGAATATATCATGGATTACCTCTAGATTATCAACCTTTTTAAAATGTTGCAAACAGAAACAAATATATAGGCAGGTGAAGAGATTTTAAAAATTGAATGCCATTATAACTATTTTAACCTACCTGGAAGAATAAAAGTTACATTGGCAAAGCTGTATGTGAAACATATGAGACATAGACTTAAAATTGATAGATATTAGCTTCCACATTTTGGTGTTTCATATATTATTACTTTGATGATAAAACAGAGATCTCCTATATTCTTAAAAAAAAAGCCTCTCCTTTTTCTAAATTCCTGTTTTTGTAGTTAATTAATTTAATTGCAGGATCATAGAAGTAGAACTGAAAAGGACTTTAGAGGCTATCTAGCTTAACACTCTGTTTTTTTTGTTTTGTTTTGTTTTGTTTTGGTCAAAGTGACTTGCTGAAAACCGAACAGCTAAGATAAGGCAGAGGTGTGACTGCAATCTGCATCCTTTGATTCCATAATCAGATGTCTTTCAACTTTATCAGAAATGCTCTTTTGAAAAAAAAAATGGCACTAACTCAGTGATTAAGCTGTTGGGCATTTCCTGACAAAAACAACAATGCTTAACCTGATAATAAAGTGTAGTATAACAGGCCAAGATTCACTATCTTTCTCAAAGAAGGCTTATTTCCCTTACAAATATCCAAATCCCCATCCCTATGAGATCTGCTAAGGTAAAAATCAGTTTCCCATTGATCCAGCATTATGTGCAGTTATATGATTCAGGAGGTAGACATGCTGTCACATTTAACCAAGGCAACCACATAGTTACCCTTCAGTACCCAATGCTGTAATATACTTTTCTGCAGAAGTTGCTGTCCCTCACCCATAATCACTAGAGGACTGGTCCAACTCCCATTCCTAGAATATATTTCCTCAATGGTGTTCTTTACATCTCTTCCTGCTTACAACTGTTGGTCATTTACTAGAGCCTTCTTGTGCCCAGGCTGAAGAGGTTGTGAAGGGCCCTAGCTTCTAAGTGAAATCATCACACCCTGGAAAGGTTCAGTCTCAGTACAACTTTGCTTAGGTGTCATAAGTATTTTCCCATTTAAAGATGGTTTACATGACTGAGATACTCAGAGAAATGAATGGGCAGGAATTATTGCATCAAATGAAGCCATCCCTCAATTTGATAGGAAATAGGACAGAGGCTTGGCCTCCCCTGAATCTTCACCCTTGTTGCTATAACCATAATTGCGTGCTTGTGGTTTGTCCTATGTTCTCAAAGAGCACCATGACATCAGGGAGATGATGACATGCCTTACAATTGACTTTGATTTGAGTGAGGCAGGGCTATACAAAGTCACCAGCATCAATTTCTACTCCAGAGCCATCTGGACCCAGTGACTAGATATTTACCAGGATGATTGGAGATGGTCCAATATGCAGAGGGAGACATTGCCCTTTTAAGCTAAGGTCTTTTGAAGTTCTCACTTTGAGAACTTCATTCAATTAATAGGCATCTTTAAGAAGTGAGACAAGGGATGTACCACTTAACTAAAAAGAAAAAACTGGGAGAGGAGGACCCCCAGGATTGCTGGCCAAAAGAGAATCAGTTACTATTTACATTCATTTTGAGCCAGGAGGATCCAAAAAACCATTAAGTGGTGCTTGGGGTGGGACCTCCTGTTGTCCAATCCATGAGATATAACCAAGAAAGTACAAATAGAAGGTGCCCTCTCAGTTTTAGTGCCATTTACATGTCTTTATATAGGTTTTACGTGTTTTTTTCTCTAATGTGTCTTTCTATGGCTTTTTATGTTTTATATGGCATTTATATGGCTTTATATACACGCTTGTTTTATGTCCTCAGTTATTTATGACAACTGAAAATTTTTAAGCGCCATTTCTCTTGCTATTGTTCAGTCATTCAGTTATATCTGACTCTTTGTGACCTCGTGGATCATACTCTTCATAGGATTTTCTTGGCAAAGATCCTGGAGTGCTTGGCCATTTCTTTTTACAATGGATAAATAAAGGTAAACAGAGGTTAAGTACTTACCCAGGGTCACATAGCTAGTAAATATCTGAGGCCCAATTTAAACTCAGGTCTTCCTGTCTCCAGGCCAAGTGCTTTATTCAGTGTTCACCATCACTTTTAGCTGCTAACTCTTAGCATAGTCAGTATATGCTAAAGTTCAGCTTTCTTAAAGTAAACTAAGAATTTTAGGGCTAATTTATTTAAGAAAGTCTGGGTTCAAGTCCTGTCTCTTATGCATTCTTTTTTTTTTAAAGCTTTGTTTCTTTATTTTGATTTCCTCAGTAAATTTTTTTTTATATTTTATTTTATTTATTTTAGTTTACATCATTCATTTCTTCTGCATTCTTAATATGTAGCTTTGGGCAAGTCACTTAATCTTTCAGTTCTCCAAATAATTCTCTAGGACTGTAAGTTGCAGATGATGTGGTGATTCAAGTCATCATCAACAAAAAAAGTTTCTGTGCAGGTAGTTTTCCATGCTGATGAAATCATAGACACACATACACATACACACAAACACACATACATACACATATGAAAATAAATGGCATTGATGAAGAGCTATAGTATGATAAGGTTTTAGATGATTAGAACACAGTTCTCAGTAGCATCCACGAGACTTCACCATTTCTAGAAAATTTCTCTTCCCCTTCTACTCTACATTGAATAGCCTTCAGTTCAATGACAAACATTTTTGTCAAATGGTCTTGATTTTGATAATCAGAGTCTGATTGAACAAATGTATAACTATCATAGCAAGGGTATGCTAGAACAACTTGAATGGATTCATGAGGCCAACTGGTAAATTTTCAATGTCAGTATATACACTGCAGAAAAAGAATCATCTATTACTACATATCAGGGCTTGATTTATTCTTTCTTGATTTCTACATTTAGTAAAGTGACAAAAATGTTAATAATGAATATTAACCTTAGAAGTGTATCATACATGTATCCTTACCCCTTCCCCCCCCAAAAAATAATGTTGGCAGGTAATCATTTACCAACACTTCTTTTTAGTAGCATACATCAATAAATCTTGTAAGATCTATATGCATGGGTGATTTTTTTTTTGGCCTCTCAAGTTAAAAACTTTTAAATTTTAATTTTAAATATTGTTTTGCAATTAACAAGCAAAAATTATCTACCCTTGTCAATAACATATGTGATTATGATAAAGCAGTGTGCAGTGGAAAATCATCTGCAAGAGCCTACTTGTTCTCTTCCTTAATTTTCATCGAGGATACCTTTAAAACATAGACTATTATCATAAAAATTGTGCTGAGGGGAGAAAAGTAGTTATAAAGATCAGTAACTATTGATGTACTTTCACTTGCCTTTTTTGCTGATATCACAATTAGTTTTTTTTCCCTCTAATCATTGGGTATCTTAATTTGTTTGTGACATCTTTTTAAAAAGTTATCTCCCAGTATTATAAAAATTCTGTTTCTTCCAGAACAGATGTTTTCAGTGTGTATTTAGTTTGGTCCAGTTGCTTTTCCTGACTTGTTTTCTCTTAAGTGTTATTTCTACTTCCTTATTTAGTACATGATGTTTGTTATAGTCCAGATGAAAGGTACCACCATCATTGGGATGTAAAGAAATCACGTAAGACAATAGATTGTAAAAGGCTGGTAAGATATCCTGAATTTTCTATCAGTTGTCTATCCTTCCATTTTCTCTATGCCCTTGGAATGATACAGCTTAATTGGGTTTTGGGCCAAGCTTTCCAAAGAATTACACTTTTTTCTATGGTGACATTGCTCAGAAAAAAAAAATCTTCTAGGATCCAGTGTAAAAATTTATAAATAGGTTTATACTTTCAATTGAGAAAGATTCCTTTTGGCTGCTTTAATTCTCCATTTAGAAAGCAGATGAACTATTTTCTGGATGAAATGTTATCTAACTCTTTTGGTTTTTTCATCAATAACATCTGTTTTATTTTAGTTAAACTACTGTAAGAAGTGGAAAAAATCAAAGTCAAAGTCTTACTTTACCTTTATCCATTTTGCATTTCATTAAGATTCACAGAATTGTTTTAATAGATAAGGTCGGAGCTCTTTTAATTAATTGCATATGGTACCTTATCATCATTGTCCTTTTTCTCTAATTTGTCATTAATTTTGACTTTTGTTCCAACTACCTGATGATCTGACAATAGAGATACAACTGATTCTGAAATGATTCCATTTTAGGAACCAGACTTATCCTACTCAAAATATAAGGCCAATTCCATTAAAAAATTACCTCATTATCTTTTGGCAGTCCTTTTGAAGAAAAAAATCTTTATCACATTTCTATGAGGTTTATAAGCCTTTAGTTTCTTTTATTTCTTAATTCTAGAGTACATTTTTATTGTCTTCCCTTGTACACAACTTTGTAATTAAATCACCAAGGTGTAAAACATATGCTGACTTGATTTTGAGGAGATAATCTAGTTTTTCAAAGAATTTTGATATCTATTCATCCTATTTCACAGATATTGACATAAAAACTGAAATTATCTGCATGATAATTGGTTTGTTTTTTGTTTATGCTCATCATGAACGTAGCAACCTGAAATGACTAAGTTCCCATAAAACCGGGAAGCATAAAATATGACATAGTGAACATAGTATTGAATTTAGAGTCAGAAAATAATATATTTGTTTTCTCTGTCTAATAATTGCTAGATTTGATCATAAACAATTTTCTCAATTTCTCTGGGCCTCAGTTTCTCCAATTCGAAAATGTTGATAATAAAACTTTCTTAACTTATTTGGTACTCACTTAACAAGATTATGGTAAAGCTAAAATGCCTTAATGTATGTGTTTTGAGAACTTTTTAAAGTCTCTTATGAATATTCCTAATTCTTTTCCTTAATGCCAACTCAGCCAAGTTCTAAATTTGCTTTTACAAGGATAACCTGCCAATGATGTTCCATTTAGTTGCAATTTCCTATTTTTTTCCTGCTTTTTTTGTTTTTTGTTTAAAGTGATAGTGCCCATAGTGATACAGTTTAGCTCCTCCAGTAAAAGTTAAAGTAATATAATTGGGGGACTGGGCCACCAAGGGCCAAGTCTTTCAAGAAGGCTCAGATTTGCTCTTCCTGGTTGGTTATACAAATCATGCACAGATATTCTTTGCCTAGTTCCAATCCAACCTCACAAGAATGTCTGGTGAGCCTGATTTAGGCCATGAGTGACTAGGACACTAATGCTGTGTGGTGACAAGGAATCTTCTGATATTAGAGGAAGCAGTGACTCAAAAGGCGCTGAGCTGGAATTAAGCATGCAAAAAAAAAATCATACCCAGAACCCAATGACTCACTCTCTCCCTCAGCCTTTTTGCTCTTTTCTTTCCTGGTGGCCAGTATGGTGAGAATTGTTGTGGGCTGCCAAGTTGAAGAGAGTAATGGCTACCCTATTTACCACCCAGCTGTCATGTGGCCATGAAGACATGCCACCTCTGTTTCTTTTGTGTTTACTCGTTCTTAACTTTAGGTGAACAGGTATCCAGAGAAGGAATTGACGAAGTTACCACCTAGTGGTAACTAGTGAACTACAAAAGGTTAAAAGAGGCCAACAAAAGTCCTCCTACTCCTGGCACCCAGAGTGAGCAGCAGAGTTCACAGGATCTAGTAACAATAGCAGCTGGGTCCATTAAGGAATTAATTCAGCAATGGAGAGATCTGCCTCATCTAGCCCAGCAGCAATAGCCTCATCAGAAAAAAACATGTTCTGAAAGGAGGCAGCCTGGATGAGCAAGGGAATGAATTGTCCACCAGTGATACCATATACAGACGTGAACTTGATGGCAACTTCACGAGGGTAGAAAGAGGCTCCCATCATCTTGCATCATGAAATATCTCTCAGGCCTACATATTGCTTAAATGTGTTCCTTATTACCTTTCATGCTGAAATGAGTCTCTTGTACATGCCAAGAAAGAAAGCCCACTTAACTCTAACAGTGTGAGTGTAATTTTATATCTTGTGTCCTTGTTACACCAAAGAAAATATTGGGCAAGTAAATGAAAAGAAGTACAGCACTCATAAAAGCTAATCTAAAAGCTGTCATTTTTTAGCATTTTCCATCATGCTTCAGACATTTATGAGATTCATGACCCTGGGCAATTCACATAACCTTTGTCTTTATTTCTTTATGTGTAAAATGGGGATCATTATAACACCCACGTCCATAAAGGCTGTCCTGAAGTTCAAATGATACCTCGTATGCATATATGTGAAGCACTTTGTAAACCTTAAAGCACTAAATAAATATTGACCAATCAAGGTTTCATAGGTTGCAGTCTGTTGGTGAAGGGAGTATTCACAACTTATAAAATTATCCAATAAAACTAATCTTCATCATTTTTTTCCTAGGAAGAAATATGGACCCTGACCATTCTCCCTTAAATATTAATAATAACTACCATCTTTTAAACTCTGGACCTATAATGGGATTTAAGCCTAAAGGTAAAAATATTCAAGATTCAACTAATTGTTAGGAACAATAGGAGTTACAATTAGTGGATATCCTACTCAAAAAAACAAACAAAACCAGAAACATTAAATCAAAGAGCTGGCACTCTGATTATTAAGACAATGTGAAAATTGAATGATTGTTTAAACAGCTTAATCTATAGATGATAATAACCTTAACATTTCGATCATGGCTACAAAAAGTTCTTTCTTCTTTGTTACCTTTAATATTCCCATATCACTGGGACTGCTGATGTAGAACCAAAACCGAACTGTACACATTCCAAGACTTGCTGGAAAGAAGTGGGTAGTAGTAATTCTTGCCGTATATCCTTCTTCAGGGCCAGATGAGTTGACATAGAGAAAATACTGTCCATTGCCTTGAAACATAAATACAGTGTTCTTTCAGTGCAGTGATATATTTTAAATAACAGAATCTCTTTGCATCACATACCTTCTATTCTCCTAAGATACAACACTTGAAAATTTGGTACTTCATTTTAATAATCAAGAAGTGGGTCTCACCATGAGACTCGCCAAAGTCCCTTTGGGAGCTTGTATCAAGTATGTTGTTGCCAAATATTTATCTTGCCTACAGAAGCTCACTTCTCTATTCAAGCTTCCTAATCTGGTCATTCCTACATGAAAATTTCCAGGGAAAAAAATAATTTCATTTGGTGCTGATCAGGGTAGACACTTAATAGATATTACTGATCACGTGACTGATATCTTTAATCCCAGTGACAAATTAAAAAATAACAAGTATTATAATTAGCAAAATATCTGGAAAATGAAGTTTAATTTTGAGGGGCACCAGACTTTAATTATTTCTGTGACTTTTTTTGTACTTATTCAAACACATTAAAATAGAAAAAAAAACCAGAATTTAAGAATATCTTGAGGAATCAAGAACATTTTTTTATTGATTATTTTGCCTGGTCCTTCTAGCATTAATAAATGAAAGATACCTGTGTTTATATACAGTTGTTCTCATTTTATTGATACCATTTTTGGTGTCCTTCAACTGTAAATATGGTTATAAAAGTGGCTCCTGTTGAATGAAATAACTTTCCTGGTACTAACCAGTTACAGAAAAACTTCTGCCATATGCTAATTATTTTAATTTTTATTTTGTGGCAGACCTGACTCATGCTGCCTCTATGGTCAAATTTGGACCTGGAAACAAATAAGACATCTGTAGACATTCTAACTTTTAACAAAAAATATTTTCTCAAATGTAGCATAGAAAAGATAAATCATTAAGGTATACAGTTACAGCACTGGTTTATTTCCTACATTTCCATAACAAAATTCATCTGGTCCAAAGCGCATTTTGATTTCCACAATAATTGGACATCTATGAAGTCTGAGAGTATCTGACTACTTCGGATAGTGAGGAGAATATCTTTGTTCTTTAGCTGACCAGGCAGCTGCATTAACAAGTCTAGTCCTAGTCTCCTGAACCAATAAAGCCTTACGAACAATCTCCCTGACTTTTAGCACACACAAAAAGGCAAAACAACAACAACAACATCAACAACTGCAAACCTGGCCTTGTCTACATGGCAAGATATTTCTTCTACCACAATATTCATTGATAGTAAGGAAGAAGGGCCATTAATAATGTTACTGTAATGCAAACCAAAAAAAAAGTACTTTTCTGGTAGATAAGGCATAATTATATAGAAGGGGATTTTACCTCACTATTTTTAGATAATATTAAAGTAAAGGCATGTAGATGACCTTCTCTCATGGGAATTAAGCTTGTGTGTGCACCATGGTGTAATGGCAAGCAAAGTAGTACTTTACTGCTTGTTTCAGCTATTCAAGTACCTTTGATTCTCACCTTTGATTGTATCAAAAGTCTTTGGGGAAACAGTATACAGTGTGTTGCCTTTAATAGGCCTAAGAGAATTTGAAGACCTTCCCTGCCCTTAGTAGACCTAACATCATCTTGTGGAGTCCACAGTACGGGGACGTTGCTGAACAGGAAGAGTGGAACAGGAAGGAGCAGAGCAGAGAAAAGCTCCAGCAGAGCTGGGACCAAGAACTGAGAGAGAGAATGTTTGTGATGTCAGTGCTCCATCTGTTTTTCTGTGCTGATGTTACCTTGTCAGAAACACTCTGTTGATTTGTGTTACTTTGTCAGACAGAAGCACTCTGTTTTGTGTTACTTTGTCAGACAGAAGCATTCTGTCTGTTGATTTCCATTATTTTGTCAGACAGAAAATAAATTGAGATGATAGTGCTGACAATGTGTATAAATATTGTTGTAGCTCTGTTAAGCTTAATACGTGTAAAAATTGTTGTCTCTCTTAAGCTTTGTCTTCCTAGAAACAGAAACTGCAAAGGGCTTGGAGTGGAGTAATCTCCATGAGCTGAGATATAGAACCAGAGTAGAGAGCTGCCTACTTGTGAATCCAGGCAAGAGCTGGGAACAGTCAGCCTGTGGAAGAGGAGCCATGGGGTTTAAAAGATAGCCTCAAGTTAAGATGAAAGAAGGCTTTACTTGGGTGCTCTGTATTGACTGATGAGATTGTGTCTTACTGTGACCTAGGGCTTTGTGGTGTTTTTACTTTCTGCTACCCCTTAAGGATAATTGGGCTGAGGATGATTAGAAGTCAGACTCTAGTCAAGATTAAAGAAAACTATTTGGGTACTCTGCATTCACTGATGAGATTGTGACTTACAGAATGATATGTTTTGTTTAAGACTATGTGGCTACCTTAGTAATAAGTTGTTATGTTATATTGCTATGAATGTTGTGCTTTAGTTTCTTGAATGTTTTGCTTTGGTTTCTTACTGAATAAATAGAGAATTCACTATACTATAGGATTAGAAAGCTAAAGTCATTCACAGCTGCAATCTTTAGGAGAGCTGCTTGTGATTGGCTTTACACATGGTCATTCTTCATTAATTATTACATGTACATGCTTGTTTGTTTTTTCTTTACTTGTTACTCCAATGTTTCATATTTATCTTTCAAATCTAGTTTAATTATATTGAATCCATTTTCTGTTCTCTTCTTTTTCTGTCTCTGTCTGTCTGGAAAGAAAAGGGTATAATTCTAAGTTCTATGTTATTAGAATATGGCTTTTATTTAACCATATCTAATGAAAATGGTAGCTTTTCATTAGAAAGTATAGAATTCACTAGTTGCCTATGTAATATGTCATATAAACTAATTGAAAGATTCTGAATTAATTTAAACACGTTTGCATTAAAATATTTTATGCTAGAGCCCTCAAATGAATGTGAAATTTTTAAAAATATACTATAAAATATAGTTATTCAATTTCACTAAAATACTATAATTTTACTAAAGAATTACATCTATTTTCCACTATATTATGTAGCAGAACCCAGCTGTGAGGAGCAAATTTTGTAAATGAATGGGAAAGACTGACTTGATGCTCATTGAAGAAATTTTTCAATGAAGTTTAATCAACTCTACAGTTTTGCTTTTAAGGAGAAAATTATATTTGAAGATCATGTTTTAGCTATTAAAAAAGATACATATCCAATTTAACTTTGCTTATTCAGATTAAATTATAGTCTCATATATTAAGAGATAAAGAAGACCTTAGAGAATGAATTTAGTTGAACCCTCCTATTTTATAGATGAGAGAAGACCCAGAGAGGTCAAAATTGGGCAAGGGCGTACAAGTACCTATTATCATAGATGGGATTTGAACCTATGTATTTTGATGCCAAGTTCAAGCTTCTTTGTACTATAACCAAAGTAGCTTCTTGAGCAGAAAGTCTATATTAATTAGGGTTTTTTTAATATATAAAACTCAGGTCCTCCTGACTTCAAGGCTGGTGCTCTATTCACTGTGCTATCTAGCTGCCCACAGATATATCTATACCTATACCTATACCCATATCTATATCTATCTATATCATCTATATCTAAATCATCTATCTCTATCTCTATAACTTTTAAAAAATTAAGGCAGACTTTGTATATGTGTGTATTGTATATATGTGTGTGTATATACATACATACACACATATAAATATATATTTTTTGAGGAAACTAATTAAGATACACTTTGTAGACCTATGTGAATTATATACATGTATATATGTGTAGAAGTATGTAGTATATGAAAACACATTTTGAAAATGACTGTATATGAAAAATGTCACCATTAAGGGATTATAATAAACTAAGCTCTTAAGAAACTTACTTTGATGAACAGATTTTTAAATGCATTTTAATTAGCATTTCAAGTGTTTGCATGTAAATAGGTTTTCTGAAGTGCTTAAAATGATTATTTTATGTAATTCCAATGTTTCCAGAAATGCTATTTACTTTACCAATTTACTGTGGAAGCAGAGTAAAGCCAGGAGGAATGCATGTTAGGGCTTCTGTTTAGAAAAGGATAATCAATCAGCTTGAAGCAAAAAAGGTGCAAGTCCCAGATGTAAGGCTGGAAATCTAAGAAGGTATAAGGCTCTGGGGAGCATGGGAGGAGCATGTGACTTGAAAACATGGAAGCGAGAGGTATAAGATAGAGAGCAATGGCATATCTGTATCTACCAATATTTTTTTTCTTCAGGTGCAAAAAAGGAAAGGGAAAGGAAAGCTGATAATGATGATTGGTCTCACATAGTGAATCAACTCCCAGGGCAATATCCTTTTATTTTTAGGTCTCCACTTAAAATGTCACAATCTATTATAAATTATCATATTTTTTAAAAAATAAAGCACTTTGAGTATATTTTTAACATCAACTCTTGGATTTCCCTCATACTAATCACAAAAATAGCTTCAGTCTATGCCTTATATTATCACAAATAGAAGCTGAGTTCTTAAATTTCACTTTATATATATCAACATGTGTAGGGGAAATTAAAGAAAAAGTTTATTTAGGGGGGAAAAAGCCACAATTTTATAGGTAGATGTAAAAATCCATTTGAAGACAGTCTGACAGAAATTTAATTTAGACGAGCAATTTACACCATATACCAAAGTAAGGTCCAAGTGTATAAGCAGCCTTAATGTAAAATATCATATGACCTTAACAGCTAATTTGAAGAAATTGAAAGAGAAACCTTTAATATGTCTGGGTGTTTTTTGTGAAACATACATATAAAACTATGAAAAGTAATTATCATTAAAACATAATAATAAAAGTGAATACATAAAATTAAAAATATGTATTTCCGGAAAAATCAAGGAATAGAGAAGAAAAATTGTTGAGTGGGAAAATAATAAATATAACCAAAATATATAGAGAATTCACACAAATATATAATAAGAATATCCATTTCATAATGGATGTTATCAAAGAACATCAGTATTTTTCAAAAGAAATAATAAAACTATTAATAACCATATAAAATTCTCCAAATTTCTAAAAAAAAAAATAAGAGAAATAAGTTCAACATCTCTGAAGTTCTACCTTACAATCCAAAAAACTGATAAAGACAATAGAAATTGATAGAATTCAAGTCACAGGAGCTTTGTAAAGACAAGCACACTAATATACTAATGAGGGAGCTATGAGTTGGTCCAATACTTCTGGAAAACAATTAGGAACTATGCTGGAGAATTGTTCAAATCATTTCATCTCATGATATCTCTGTTGAGCATTTGAGGACAAAGACAAAAATAGCTCTATATGAATCAAATTATTCATAACACTTTTTGTGGTAGTAAAAATTTGGAAACAGAGCAGGTATTCATTGATTGAAAAATGCTCTGCGCCTTGCACCTTGCCACTTGGGTTCCTGGTTAAATCAAGACTTAGCTAATGTCTCATTTTCTTCAGGAATCCTTCCCGAGTACTACCATCTCCTAGCACTTTGTGTTCTCAAGTTACCTTTGATCTACTCTGGCTACCTCTTGTATCTATCTACTTATGTACTTTTTTTTTCTTCCCAGTTAGCATGTGAGCTCCTTGAGGGCAAGGACTGCTTTCTTCCCCTTTATTTGTATCTCCAACCACACCATATACCTAGATCTGAGGCTGGAAATCCAAGAAGATAGGCACTGGAGTGGAAAAAAAATATGTGCCCTGAAAACATGGAAGCAAGAGGTGCAAGGTAAGACAATATTATATCTTAATTTAACAATTAAAAAAAATTAAAATGTACAAAAAGGAAAAGAAATGATAATGATGATTTGTCTTGCATAGTGAATCAATACCCAAGGCAATATTCTTTTATTGCTGAGGCATCTTACTGATGCCCAATGCTAACTTAGATAAAGGAAATGCAGCTATAAGCTTGGACTTGATCATATGTTCTTTTTTCTTTTTTTACTGTTTGGTTGGGTTGGAGGAGGTAAGGTAGGGATCTAAGTAGATGTAAGGAGGAAGAAGAGAATCAATGAGTGATTTTTTAAAAACTTTCTTATTGACATAATTCAATTGAAATCATTTTAAAGATGCTTATTATGTTCAAAGTACTGAACTACAAGAATTAAATGCAATGTCTGGACTACAGTAAATGTTTAGAGCAATGCCTCATATACAGTAAATGTTTAATAAATACTTGTTGACTGTAGAATTGATGAGCAGAACATGGCAAAAAATGTAATGGAATATTATTGTGTTTTGAAAAAGAATATGAGGCACTTAGAGAAATTTGGGAAGATGTATATGAATTGTCGATAAGATACATAAGCATAATGAGAAATGCTATGTACACAATTATTAAAAAAATTTTTTATAACAACACCAGAATTCAGATCAATCTTGAATTCAGTGGACTAATTATAAATTATTTCTCCAGCCTCTAGGTACAGGTAGACTATAGATTTGGAAACACATAGATTTGGAAAAATAATTAATGAGTTGGTTCATTTTTGCTTAACTACAATTCTTTCTAAAAATCAAGTGTAAGAGTCTGTTTCAGTGCATCCTTTAGGCTTTGAGTTGCCACATACATATATGAAAAAGCCAGAAATTTGCATAAATAGATCAAAAAGGCAATGACCTCATATTATCGGGCTTGGTTTTCCTTTCTACCTTTTCCTTATTGTCCTTACCTAACTGGGAGAATTGAAGAGGCCTAGTGTGTGAAAACTGAGAGTTCCCAAACTACAGGGTTACTTGGTAGTTATTGTATAAATAACCATGACCTGTTTTATCATGAATACTTCAGAGATTAAAATCGGGATGCACGTGAGATATTCACCATGAACTAGAATTATGTAAAGACTTCAATTCAAAGGATCAAGAAGTTTTGTCCAAACAAAAGATTATGAGGTAAACAAGATTAAGAAAGCATAAGGGATTCATCAAGATTAAACTATATGTATTAGTACATTAGGAAGATGGTACTTCTAACTCCTAAGGACTTTCTCAATATTGCGGCACTTAGAAAGAGCATATATAGGCAGAGAGCACTGTTGTAAGATGAATATCTAAAAAAAAAAATTAAGGGGTAAGAAGGAGGAATGCACAGGGAGAGTAGAAAAAGGAAGAGGTAGAATGGGGTAAATTGTCTCATATAAAAAGAGGTACAGTAGAAATTTTACAGTGGAGGAAATGTTAGGGGAAAAAAAAGGGGAGGGGGTGCCTGAACTTTACCCTTATCAGAGCTGTGTCAAAGAGGGAATAGTATACATATTCAGTTGGAAATAGAAATCTATCTTACCCTATAGGAAAGTAGGAGGGGAAGGGGAGGCAATAGAACTGAGGGAAGACTGGGGGTGGTGATAGTCAGAAGCAAAACATTTTTTTCTGGATGTAAAGGGTGAAAGGAGACTGGGAACAGAATAAACAAGGGGAAAACAGGATGGAGGGGGAAACGGAGTAATCATAACTGTTCAAAAAATTTACAGCAAGTTTCTCTGATAAAGGCTTCATTTCTCAAATATGCAGAAAACTGATATAAATTTATAAAAATAACAGCCATTCTCCAGTTGATAAATGGTCAAAGAATATGAACAGGCAATTTTCAGATGAAGTAATAGAAGCTATTTACAATCAAATGAAAAATGCTCTAAATCACTATTGTTCAGAAAAAATGCAAATTAAAACAACTTTGAAGTAGCATCATCTACATAGCAGACTAGGTGATATGACAGAAAAGGAAAATGACAAATATTGGAAGAGATGTGGCAAAATTGAGACACTAATACACTGTTGGAGTAGTAAACTGATTCAACCACTGTAGTGAGCACTGGAACTATACCCAAAGTGCTACTAAAGCATATGTATACCTGTTGAACCAACAATACCACTACCAGGCCTGTATCCCAAAGAGATTTTTAAAAAGGAAAAAGGACTGATATGTACGCAAATATTGAAAGCAGTTCTTTTCATGGTGGCAAAGAATTGGAAATTGAGAGGATGCCCATCAGTTGGGGAATGGCTGAACAAGTTGTGGCATATAATTGTGACAAAATATTATTGAACTATAAGAAATGATTAGCGAAATATCCTCAGAAAAACCTGGACTTACATGAACTGATGCAAAGTGAAATGAGCAGAACCAGGAGACTATTATACAAAGTAATAGCAATATTGTATCTGGATCAACAACAAATGACTTAGCTATTCTCAGCAATACAAGATCTAAGACAATTCCAAAGGACTTATGATAAAAAATGCTAAACATCTGCCGAGAAAGGACTGATACAGTCTGAATACAAATTGAAACATACTTTTAAATTTTATTTTTCTTGTTTTGGGGGTCTGTGTTTTCTTTTACAACATGACTAATACAAAATATCTTTTATATGGCTCTACATGTATAACCTATATCAAATTGCTTGTCTTCTTAATGAGGCAGGGTGGGGGGAGAAAGGTAGGGAGAGAATTTGGAGTTCAAAATTTTTTTTAAATGAATGTTGAAAATTGTTTTTGCATGTAATTAAGGAAAAATAAATATTAAGCAAATATATATTTTTAAAAGATTATTCTTGATGACTTAGCATTTATGTCCTCATAGCAGGTTTCAGGAATCTTCTGTTCTGGAAATGTGAGACAATATAACCTAGCCAAGAATGTAAAGGGAACAAGACAAGAGTATCTAAAAGATGTCTTTTTTACTTGTCCCAAGGAAGAGTTTCATCCTATTTGAAAATCTATATCAATAAAACAAAACTAAAACCAAAAAACCATCAGCCTCAAGATAAGAGAGAAAAGAAAATGTTAGTGCAAAATCTTCCTTGAGGAAGAAATTGAGCAAAGGATTTCAACTTACCTATAAATTGAAGGCTACTGAATAGCATTTGGTCAAGCTTCAAAAGAGCAGAATAGAATCTGAGACTAGTAGAGATAAGTAAGAAATTATGCACTAAAATCACTGACTGTAATTCTGGAGACTCCCAACCATAAATTATTCCTGTAAACATATCCCAGGCATCTGCTCCCTCCATAAGTGCCTTTCAATGTGTTTATCTTTGTCAGTTATGCTTCCTATATGTGTGACATAATTTCTTCATATGTTCCCTAGGCACAAACACTCCCTACTTGTGTTCACTCTTCCTACAGATGAATTTGTGGAAGAGTATGCCCAAGTCTATGGAGGAGTTGTCTTGTTACTACTTTTCTTGGGAAGTTATTCTGTTGAATGCCTTTACATTCAATTAATTATTTCCTCCATCACAGGCCATTAAAAATACAGATCAGTGGGAAGCATGTGAGCTATGGTTTCAAGGCATGAGCACTTAGAAAAAACTTTCTCTTAGAGAGGGGCCCTGCCACTTGGAAAGTGAAACTAGGAATAACACAATGGATGCTTTATGGTGGGAGGGGTACAAATAACTCCCATGAAGAAACACTACCAATATGTTTTAAAACTCAATTAATTTTGTTTTCCACACTTCATTTAGAAAGAATTCTCAAGGTATGAGCTACCATTATTCCACAGTTGAGATCAAACATCTTTTCAAAATTTTTACAGTTCTGGTCTATTTTATGGTATATCAAAAATTGTTTCCATCAGCCATAGCAATTCAACCTTTTTTATTGGAGTAAATTTGCTTCAGTGCAAGACAAAGGGCCAGGCAATACACTGATCAAACCTGGCAATCACAATTATTAGCTTGAGGACTCCAGGGCAAGTTTTCAAAGAACATTCCACCTGGCCTCCTGTGACTTACATAATTCCATTTAGGGCTCATAAAACCATACACTTGAGCAAAAAATCAGGATGCTGACTGAGATGTTCCTGAATAGTTGTCTTTGAGCTCAATTTTACATAAATGTAAAACTTTATGGCCTTTAAAATATGACTGCAAAGTGAATCCTGACAATTCAGAAGTGGTCACTGGAAACTTGGTACTTTAGGACTCTGAAATCTAGAAAATGAGCAGTAGTTAGAGTTTGACTTTGCTGGGGGTGGTGGGGCTAGGTTATGGTGAAATCAATCGTTTAAAAAAGAAGAGGAAGAAAACTGAAAAGCTGTTAGTCATTAGGATTTATTTATAGCAATGTATGAATTATCCAGTATTCTAAACAGTGCAATACATAGGTAGGAGACCTTACCTTAAGCTAGTCTTTCAGAATTAGATTCATTCTTTATCTAGCAAGCTCAGACTAGACCTATTTTCCAGGTGTTTATAAACTGCTCTTTAGCTTCAGTGAGAGTTACCTATTTTTATCTGGCAGAAACCTTGGGGGAAGGTCAAGATCAATCTAGCTTGCAGGATAAAGTTTAGAATTTTTCAAACCAGAGAACACATCTTAACAGCCTCAGATGCTGCAATATATTTAAAATCACAATGGTGATTTGTTATTAAGCAGCCTCCTCTTATTCCTAAGTAGCTTCAGTGGTAGTATGCAGTCTCTGATTTTAAAAATAGAGGTAGCCATTGGCTAAGCTTCCAAAGAATTAGCATCTCAGCATGTTAAGAAGTTCAAGACAAAAATTTTTGCACCTAGTGTTTAGACTTTGCTGTCCAGTCTTCAAGTAAACAAATACCACCAGGCAGAACATTTCTCTGTCTCTGTCTCTCTTGCACACACCCCAACCTGCTCACGTGTGTGTGTCTGTGTATGTATAAATGAGAGAATATATATATATAAAGAGATAAATAAATATATAGAGAGATCCATATCTGTATATCTAGATTTATTTTTACAAACCAAAATTTGCTAGGTAGTATTTAACTACAATTATTTTTATATGTTTGTGTACATATATGTATGTGCATATATGAATATATGTATGTGTGTACAGAGAGAGAGAGAGAGAGAGAGAGAGAGAGAGAGAGAGAGAGAGAGAGAGAGAGAAAAGCAGAGAGACAGGCAAATTATACACAGAAATATAGAGATTGACAGAAACAAAGAACTTTCTTCACCTCTTCCAGAATTCATGAAGGAATTTCAGGAAATTAAGTTGAACCTTGAAGCAAGGGCAAGGCTTGAAAACATGGAGAATGGAAGGTGGGGGAAGTTGAAGGTAGGTCAGAATTCTAGGCTTGGAGGATAGAATTAGGGAAATCATGGAGAGGAAGGAGGACAACCTGTAAACAAATGATGGAATGTAGCCCAGGTAGTTAGAATATTAATATATAAAGAGATCTGAGTTAAGGATGGAGCTAGATTATGGAGCCCTGATATATAATAGTCAAGAGATTACACATTTTGGGTAGGTAATTTGGAATTTTTGATTAGAGGAATGTCATTCTACCTGTGTTTTTGAGAACTTTAGTTTGGATAAAGACTAGAGGAGAGATTAGAGATAGAATACATTAATGACAGAAAAAATACTCAGGAGCTCATTACCATATCCTAGGTTAGACTATACAGATGAGAGCCTTAATTAGTTTTCTTACAATAGAGGTGGAGAGGGAAGGAAAGATGTGAGAGATACTTTTGAAATGGAAAGGACAAGATCTTCGAAATAACGTGATATAGAGTATGTAGGGGAAGATTAACATATGGATCCAAGATAATAAGTCAGAGTAACAAACAAAATAGTAATATTCCCATAAAAGAAATTGAAATACTTGAGGTAGCAGCAGGTTTGTGGTGTTAATGGGATATTAGGTTAGTATCCAGAAGTCAGTTGGAAATAACTGAGTGGAGCTATGGAGAGAAATTCAGAGTGGAAATATAGATTTAGGAGATATAGATTTAGGAGCCATAATAGTAGATATGCTAAATAAAGAATGAGTTGAGAGACATAAAAAAAAGGCCAAGGTCACTGGGGAATAATTATTTTTAACTGTTGGGAGGAGGGAAAAGAGCCCATAAAAGAGACAGGCAAATCCCAAAACGGAGGATGAGAATCCTGGGAGAGACTGACACCGAAGGGACAATGAAACCAGGGGAAGAGATTACTTTATGAAGGAAGAGATAGTCCACACTATCCATATGCTTCAAGAAGATCAAGAAAATTAGGAACAAAAATATACTTTGAGATTTGGTGGGGAAAAAATAACATTAGTGACTCTGGGAAGAGATTTTTGTGTAGACTGGTATCATGAAAGCCAGATCTTGAAGAGAAAGTATAAGCAGAGAGCTGAGACTGTCCTTTCTAATACTATGACAAGGAAAGGAAGATGTTCAATGATCAATGTATGAAGGAAATGTCCCTCAAAACACTTAAAATCTTACTCATATTCCCCCCAAAATGAATCTTTGTAAAAAATTTACAGAAATAAAGGAAAACCAAAATGAATTGTACCAATTATTTACATCAAACATGAACTTCAAGTCTGTGTGCAACACAGCAATATTATCAAAGATAGAACACAGCCTCACTTGATTTTTTTTTAACTTTAAAGTAAGACAGTTATTTTCTTCCTGCTTCCTTGCCTTAAGAAGGGCCATGTTCATTTGCAGTAGTGTAGAAATATAAAAGATGATTTCCCACTTAGAGTGGGAATCTGGATTAAATCCCTCCATTTTCTGCAGGGAATTTAGTCCTTTCCCATCCATACCTATAATATAAGTACCCAATGATTTTCAAAATTCCCAGATATATTCTACTCTTTCATAATTTTAAAGGCTTCTCACGTTAGTACCTTATACTCTGTAGGTAGAGTGACTTAGACTTATTTACTTACTTGTACCCTAAATCTTCTGTCAGTTTTGACTGGACCTCAAATTGAAAAAGGAGGTTTGAGTCACTTTTTAGTTAAAATGCCCTCAATCTTTTTTTTTTCTGTATTCATATTTCTTTTCCTGGTTTTCCAAGATAACAGTTGTTTGTGGCTATAATATTCAGAGGTTATAAAATATGTGTGCTCAAAGAAAAAAAAAACATGACTCTTTGCTATTAAAATGGAAATCAGAGATGAGAAACAATGCCAAGTGGAATTTTTTTTAGTGAATTTGCTATTTATTCTCTCGATGATTTAGTCTTCTGATTTCATCAGTGGAGAACTCTTTGTGTTCAAATTATTTCCACTTTTATAGAGGAGCAACTCACCTGAAATTTATAGTGTTAGAGATTCCTGTGGCATGAGGAGGTTAAGTAATTTTCATATGGTCAAATAGCCAGAATGGGTTAGAGGCAAGACTTGAACCCACATCTATAGAGTCAATCTTCATCATTCTCCTGAGATCTGTTTGCACATCATGAACTACCTGTTGGGCATTTTGACCAGAATGTCCCAAAGGCATCTCAACCTTAATATATTCATAATAGAACTCATCAACCTCTGTCCAACTGGAACTCATCCTTCTTCTGAACTATTGTTTCCATCAAGGGCATCACCATTTTTCTAGTCATAAAGGTTCATAAGCTTGAAGTCATCTTTTCTTTTTCACACTTCTTCACCTCATATGGTCAATAACATCTAACATTTATAAAACTCTTTAAACCTTGCAAAAGGTCTTATAAACTGGACTGTCTTTTGAGACACCCTTTGTTATTTCATTCTTTCATCACAGCAACTCTAGTCAATAGATGATGTTATTCTCCATTCAATAGATAATGAAACTGATAAGATAGAAGTTAAGTGACTAGCCTGGTTACACAGTGGGTGGGAAAGAATTCAAACTCAGTTTTTCCTGACTTTAAGCCCAGCACTCAATCCATTATGTCATGTAGGCATCTCTACTCTATCATGTTATATCTACAATAAGATGTCAAAGAGATGACACAAAGTTGTCCAAATCACTCTCCAACTGAGTAAACTCCACTGTTGCTCTCTGGGATAAAAGACAAACTCTTCTGTTTGACATTCAAGGTCCTTCACAACCTGGATCCAACCAACCTTCTATAGTTATTAAACATTATTTCTTTTCCAGCATGCCATGGCCTGGTGAAACTTTTCTTCCTCCACATGAAAATTCTGTGCCTGGAATTGATTCCTTTCTCACTTCTGCCCCTTAAAAACCCTCCTTTTCCTCATAGTGAAGCTCAAGTCATCTCCTACATGACAATTTTTCTCATCCTCTCAGATGCTGATGCCTTCTTCATAAAATTGCTTGGTAATTTTTATAGCTTGTTTAAAATGTGAAAGGCAGCTTGGAGCAGTGGATAATCAGTTTCTGAAACAAGAAGACAGTTTCAAGTCTTGCCTCTAAAACATATGTGTTCCTAGGCAAGATACTTAACCACTAAACACCCCAGGCAAATAAATCTCTCAGCCCATAAATTGCCAAGCTGGTGCTGATTTGGCTTAGCCAATGAAGGTTTTTCAAAGGGAATGTAAAATATCAGTGAAATCAGACTTCCAGTCTCTGTCTAAATATCTACTATGTACTTAACATGTATCTACCTACAGAGTATAAGCCCCCTGAGGGTAGGGACTATTTCATATCTGTCTTTGTATATCTAGTACTTGGCACACTTGGTAGGCCCTTAATATGTGATAGGTGATTAATGGATTGATTCTTGACTCTAACACAAATCCTTGTCCACTCTGGCAAGCTACTTCTCCTGATATTAAATACCTTTTATCTGATTTTTGGAGAACCCAATTCAGCAAGAATAAGGTGTCTTCTATCTGTTTGGTTTGTCTTTTCAAAGGCATAATTCCCTTATGAAACATTTCTCACTGATTGTAGCTTTGTTGTCGATAACAACATTTTGGACAGCAGAATGCTCCATTTGAGCACTATATTTGATTTAGGAGCATGACTTTGCTAGTGTACTGCTGTGCCATGAAAACCAGAGGGCTCAAGTTATGACATGCCAACTCAAAATAGGTTTGAGGCATTTTTGTCAACTCGATTCCCTTAGGACCAAGGGCATTTCAGTCACACAGAGATATAAGAATGGGACAAATTGTCAGGCCATGGTAAGCTTTGGGCACAGATGAGAGCTCCAAAAGCTCTGAAGAATCTCCTTGGGTCTTAGAAAGATTGACATGAGATGCTGGAAATCCTGTATTGGTGACTCATTTATATGAGGGTGATTTATAGGTGTCATTGTACTGTCAAACTGCTAGCTGATATATACTATTTTAGTGCAAAAGCATACAGAGGGAAGGAAGAAAAGAAGAGGCTCCTTCATAATATGTATATGACATATTTTCAATTAGAGAATTGAAATAAAATTTGACTCTTTTGGAAAACTGTCAGAAAAAAACTAATGAAACTGGGTTTACATAAGAATAGAAATTAAATATTTATATAATATGGATAAATAGTTATAATTTTATATATCTATATATATTTCATGTTTTATGAATTACAGAATTACTTCTAAATTTAGATACTAACATACATGCTTTCTCCATGTTATATAAATCATGCATCTGATTAAACACAACGAGAAAGGTGACAGCATTTTTATATTTAAGTCATTTATTTTCACTAGATTCTTCCATTCAAAAGTCAGAGTTCTGTCTGAAAAGAGATAAAATACAAAAAGTACTTTACATATTTTATTGTACTATATACATATCAACTATTATAGTCCATAAGGTGCTCCAAGGCATGGAAAAAGTATTGATTTAACTAGCCCTCGTGTTTGGCATAAACAGATCCAGGGACAGTGACCTCATTGTTGTTCCATGAACAAAGTACTCAATCTCTCAGCTCTGGGCATTTTCTGTCATCATCCCCCACGCCTAGAACCCTCCCCCTACTCATTTTTACCTACTGGCTTCCCTGGATTTCTTCAAGTCTTAGCTAAAACTCTGCCTTCTACAGAAAGCCTTTTCCAATCCATCTGAACTCTAATGCCTTCTCTCTGTTAATTATTTCTTATTTCTCATATGTGTGTACACATATATATATATATATACTCACACATATATATATGTGTGTGCATGTATATGAGTGTATATGTGTATACAGAAATAGAGAGAGAGAGAGAGAGAGAGAGAGAGAGAGCGCGAGAGAGAGCGCACATATTTGTGAGATTATGAGCTCCCTTAGTGCAGGGACTTTTACATTTCCTGGCATCCACAGCACTTAAGGAAGAGAAGGGAATAAACATTTATATTGTGCCTAATATCTGCCAGGCATTGTGCTTAAGTTCTTTCACAAATATTATTTAATCTGATTCCCATAACAATTATGCAAGATAGCTGCTACTAGTAGTGTCATTTACAGGTGAGGAAATTAAAGGTTAAATGACTTGCCCTGGGTCACAGAGTTAACAGATTTATAAAGCTGTATTTTAATTCAGGTCTTCCTGTTTCCAGGTCCATATGCCAACAGTTTAGCACAGTGCCTGGCACAGAGAAGATGCCCCCAAAATGCTTTTTGACTGTATGGCATAAAATAAAGTTAATATTCTTTGATATCTAGTAAGTCTTTATCCTTTGGCTGAATTCCAATGTTTTCTTTTATAAAAATATTCTAAGTGCTGACAATATAGTAAGGCTCTTATGCATGTACACTAGCCATCTATTCAAGGGCAGGTCTGACTCAGGCCAGAAACAAATTACTTCATGTTCAATGTTGGAATAATGTAGGATGTATGTAGGTCATCCAGCAGTTAACCAAAAAAGGATCACTTGGGTATAGTATAGAAAGGATATTCAACAAGTAAAGCTCAAAATTAAAGCTGTCTATTATGCAGTCCCTGGAAACGTGTCTAGTCAGCAGGACAGGTTGGGGCAGGTTGGAGTCTTAGGGCAACCTGTAACTCTGAAGGGCACCAGTGGTGCGTGTGTGTGTGTGTGTGTGTGTGTGTGTGTGTGTGTGTGTGTGTGTGTGTGTGTGTGTGTGTGTTTTAATGAGCTTGGGGACCAGGAAGCAATGTAAATATGGCCAGTGGTTACCAGAATCTAAATTAAAATCTGAAAGTCAAAACCTTACCCCCTTGGGTCCAATCATTTTCTAGAGACAGCTTTGTTATCTTTCAGATAAATATTAGGCAACATTGCATATGGGAAGATGTTATGGTGTTACTTCTTTTGGAGCACCTTTTTAAATCTGACTGAGATCACTTTAGCTTTGGGGGCTGCCATATAACAATGTTCACTCATACTGAGATTTCAATATACTAAAAATTTTCCAGAGGTTCAACATGAACTTCAAAGATGTAGGGTGTAGGCCAGCACAGGAACTGAGGAGAACAGGATGAGATCAAACAAGACTCACTTGAAAGCACAGAATGGGGTGGAGCCTTACACGATTTACACACACACACACACACACACACACACACACACACACACATACACAATTTTGAAACTAAAGGTATAAGAGTAAGCCCAAGGGGTATCACAAATTATTACAAATCTAGAGATCCTCCCAATGGAGCAAATAGCTCCATAACAACAGCAAGCAATGACTCAAATGAAAAAATGAATTGCACAAGATTTTCCAGAATATAAAAAAGAAATGAAAAGCAATAGATTTAAAAATGAAGACATTCTAGAGAAAAGAATTAGGAGAGGTATAAATAGTTTAAAAGAGAAATGAAAGCCCTCACTCTAGTTACAGACTCCATGAAAACTAGAATAGATGAAACAAAAATAAAATCTGAGAGGATAATAAGTATTAAAATGAAATCAAAAGATTAGGGGTGGCTAGTGAATAGAGGAGGTCCTGCCCTGGAGGCAGGAGGACCTGAGTTCAAATCTGACCTCAGATACTTAACACTTACTAGCCGTGTGACCTTGGGAAAGTCACTTAGCCCCAATTTCCCTGCCCTTTCCCCTCCAAAAAAAAGCAAAAAAAAATTTTTTTTAAGATTAAGAAAAGAAAACTAAGGAAAAATAAAGGAGGAAAAAAAAAGAAAAGAGAATATAAGTCATCTGATATAAAAAACAATTGACCTGAAAGGAGGTGAAGGACAAGAATATTCAAGAATCACTGGATTTCCTGAAAATTATGATTTTAAAACAAAGCCTAGAAACATTATTTAATTTTTTTTATTTTTAGTTTTCAACATTCATTTCCAGAAGGTTTTGAGTTACACATTTTCTCCCTGTCTTTCCCCTACCCCCACCCCAAGATACCAAGCCTTGCCCCAATCTGTTCTGTCTTATATCCTACCCCATTCCCCCTCTAACTTTCTAGTAGGGAAAGATGGATTTCTATACCCCAGTGCCTGTATATCTTATTTCCCAGTTGCATGTAAAAAACAGTTTTTTTAAACATTTGTTTTTAAAGCTTTGATTTTCAGATTCTTTTCCTTCTTTCCTCCTCACCCACCCCCACTGTGAAGACAAGCAATTCATTATAGGTTGTAAATGTGTACTTACACAAAACGTTTCCATAGTTATATTGTGAAAGACTAACTATATTTCCCTCCATCCTATCCCACCCCGTACTAATTCTATTTTCTACTTTGACCCTGTCCTTTTCCAAAAGTGTTTGCTTCTAACTACCCTCTCCCCCAATCTGCCCTCCCTTCTATCATTCCTCCCTCTTATTTCCTTCCGCCCACTTTCCTGTAGGGTAATATACCCACTTGAGTGGGCATGTTATTTTCTCCTTAAGCCAAATTAAATGGGAGTAAAGTTTACCATTCCCTTTCACTTTCCTGCTCTTCCCCTCCACTGTAACAGTTTTCTCTTCCCTCTTGTATATGAGATAGTTTACCCTATTCTATCTCTCCCTTTCTCCTCCCAATATATTCCTCTCTCACTTGTTAATTTTATTTTTTAGATATCATCCCTTCCTATTCAACTGATCTTGTGCCCTCCGTCTGTATATACATGTACACACATATACACACACTCACATATGCACTTATACACACATATGCCCTCTGATATATACATATATATGTGTGTATACACACACACACACACACACATATTTCCTTCAACTAACCTCACACTGAGAAAAGTCTCATCAGTTAAAATGATCATTTTTCCATGTAAGATTGTAAATAGTTCAACTTTAATAAATTCCTTATGATTTCTTTTTTCTCTTTACCTTCTCATGCTTCTCTTGCTTCTTGTATTTGAAAGTCAAATTTTCTATTCAGCTCTGTTTATTAGCAAGAATGCTTGAAAGTTCTCTATTACCCTGAATGACCATATTTTCCCCTGAACCATTATACTCAGTTTTGCTGGGTAAGTGATTCTTGGTTTTAATCCTATCTCCTTTGAATTCTGGAATATCGTATTCCAGGCCCTTCAATCCCTTAAGCTGCTAGATCTTGTGTTATCTTGATTGTGTTTCCACAATACTCAAACTGTTTCTTCCTGACTGCTTGCAGTATTTTCTCCTTGACCTGAGAACTCTGGAATTTTGTTATAATATTCCTAGGAGTTTTCTTTTTGGGATCTTTTTCAAGAGGTAATTGGTGAATTCTTTCTATTTCTATTTTGCCCTCTTTCTATTTCTATTTTGCCCTATAGTTCTAAAATGTCAGAGAAATTTTCCTTGAGAATTTCTTAAGGGTCATACATTGGCATTTATTATTTAAGTTCAAGAACAGGTAATGAGGGGGCTGTGAGGCAAGAGAGGAGACAGGGAGCCAAGAGCCACTCATCTGCATCTGCTCCAGATGGGGTTGATCCTGATTTCTGAGCCTTGGTCCAGAGCACACATGGAAGCACATGATAAAAATGGGGTTCCAGGGGTACAGGTTGAGGAAAACACCGGGGGTGGCCAGTTACACATCCAGCCAGAGGTGGGGGCTGGGAATCTCCTTGGATCAGTAGTGCTGCTTCCTTTTAGGAACTGAAGCCTAGCAATAAGTTCCATCCCACATGTTTCTTATAAAACATTCTCGTAGTTAGAGTCTTTGTGCTAAAGAATTCTTTCATCGCCTCTCTAACTTCTTGTACTTTGCTTCTAGTTTCTTTGAATATGCATTCAACTTGTAAACTGCCTGCTCAAGAGCTGCTACTTGCTCCTCAATTAAAGTGATCTGATCCAGATAAGGCTGAAGTGCTATGTATTTCTGGTTTAAATTCTTTAGGTTTCTACTTATGTTTACTGCAATATCTTTCATTTCTAGACATTTAAAGCTAGCCACTTTGTTCATATTTTCCAGAAATTTATAATCTTCACTGGTGGCTGTCAGCTCTCCCGTCAGGTACGTGGCCATTTTGGAGAATACGTCCTCACACAGCCCCATGATGTCCGCCTCGCCAGAGTTCCCTACTGACCTTTTACTTTCTCTTTGGTATTTAAGGGTTGAGAAGTCTGGAAACCACCATAGCTGCAGGTGATTTGCTCTCCTGAAGTCTGCTCTGGCTGGTCTGTGCTGCTCGTCAGTGCTTTGCTGGGTATGGGCTCATGGGGGACTGCGCTTGGCTCTCAGCTTGGTGGGACAGACCCTTCCTGTTGGCCTGCTAGGCTAGCTTCAGCAGGATATTTGTTTCTCTCTGTCCCTTTATGGGTTCTGTAGCTCTAAAATTTTGTTTAGAGTCATATTTTAGAGAAATCAAGGTGGTTGGAGAGGGGCTCAAAACAAGTTCTTGCTTTTACTCTGCCATCTTTGCTCTGCCTGAAACATTATTTTCTTTAATTATAAAGTAAAACTGCCTAGATTTATTAGAACTAGAGGGCAAAGTTAAGATAGAATGAATCTACTGAAGAAAAAGTACAGCAGGAAGTCAAAAAGAAGTTCACATACCAAGGGACCACAAGGATCGCATAAGACTTAGCAACTTCCATGTAGCATTTTAGGAATGAAGCTGAAGCAGCAGCTAGGTGGTGCAATAAATAGAGCATTGACCTTAGAGTCAGGAGGACCTGACCTCAAATCTGGCTTCAGACATTTAACACTTACCAGCTGTGTGACCTTGGGCAAGTCACTTAACCCCAATTGTCTTGCCTTCCCCCCCTCCAAAAAGACCAAAAAATATGAAGATGAAAACTAAGTCCTTAGCAAACTGAAACATGTAAAGTGGGCATGTGGAGTGGGTCCAGGAAGGATTTCATGTGAAGACAGGGGTTATCTTTTGGGATTATCACTGAGGAGAAAAAAATTAATATTGACAGACGAGGTTAGATAGTTTTCATTGAAAAAATAATCAAGAATGGGGATGGACAACCATCTTTATTAGATAAATTAGTTGTCTACCAGCCTATAAACAAGGGATAATCACAAAGATGATATGTTTAAATCCCATTCATCTCTCTACAAAAAATCTTATTTGTAAAAACACTTTGAAATTAGTACTATGCATATGTAAAATGGAATCACTTTAATAATTTAGAAGAACTTCAATTTTAACAGTAAAATCCTACTGAGTAAGTCCACTATATTTATTTTATTAGTAAAGAAAGCATTCTAGACATAAGAAGTGACTGATGTATAGATAAAACACTTTAAAAATATCTGCCAAAATATGTGAAGCTAATTAGGTTGCTGACTTAATACTGATGTTTCCCATTTTCCATATTTTAACTACTTCATCTCTTTAATAACTTCTACAATTTTTCCAATTTAAATCATATCATGAAGTTTCACAATTTATGAATTTTAGCAAAGAGCTTCTTTCCTGCCATATCGTTATTTGTGTCTGAGTTATCATGGCTCGATCCCGGACATCTTGAAATTTTCTGAAAAAGTTTGTACTTAGACCAAATATTTTGTGCATTATTTTAGTTCATTTTCACAGTCATTTGCAATAGCTGATTGCCACCAACATATGAAGTCTCAGAAATTTTTATTAAGCAGCAGCTATTGAATAACCACATAAGGGAATCATCATGCTATAGACATTTTATGTAGTCTGTGCCTAAGACCACAGGCAGCTTTCAACACAATCTAATTTATGAAATTTTCCCAAACACTCACAACATTTAAGAACACAAATACAATCAAACAAGGAAAATCACCTAGGTAACTAGACTCCCTAAAGAGGTGCTGCTCTGCCACAGAGGACTCCATTATAATTTTCTTCCTGTCAACTCATTCAGTTCAATAGCCACAGGAAGGGCCAGTTTAAGAATACTCCTCTCTGAATGCCTGAACTAAAGTGGCTGACAACTTTCTTTAGAGCATTTAGCAGTGGCAATTTTTTTCAAGGAATTATATTTAGTTCTCTCACTATCCAATTGTGGTTTCTCATGTGGACACCTAATCTTAGAAAAAATTACATTTTGCTCTATGGTAGCAAAAGTAGTCTCTTCTTTAGTTGAATCAATAATATGTCACAATGATCCACCACAGATATAAAATTTTTTTTTTCTTCACATACTAGCAATTAATTTTATCTATATTTATCATCTTGTGAATTGCCAAACAGAAACAATCTAAAGTTGCTCTAGAAAAATGATCAAACACACAAAAACACCCTTAACTTCCTTTGCTTTTTCAAAAAAAATTATATTGGTTCAACTCTCAAATCAGGGCAGATAGGTGGCAGAGTGGATAGAGTGCTAGATTTGGGAACATTCACCTTCATGAGTTCAAATCTGGCTTCAGACTGTAAGAGAGAATATAATGGTACCTTGTTTTGCTCCCACAAAAGTTAGTGGGAGATGATCAATAGCTGTGCGGAAGCTCACTTATCTTAGTTTACTAAGGCAATGGCCATCCTGGCTCCAAGTGGACTAGAAAAGGTTATACAGGAAAAAATGGTTTAAGCATGAAGGATCATGTCCCAGTCACAAGTATCCTCAGTACTATGCCTGTTATCTGCATATAATCTGCATATAGAGAGGGAACGTAGACTATAGAGAGGGAAATAAAGTGAGGAGTTTGAGGAATTTGACTAACCTTTGAAGAATTTGACTATGTATACACACACATATATTGCATATGTATATATATATATATATTCCATATATACATATACATATATACATAGATATATGTATGCATACACACACATATATAAATGTATATATTTATACATGTATGTATATATATGTATATGTGTGTGTGTACATATATATATATATATATTGAATGTACCACATAGAGAGTGAGAGAGAGGAAAATAAAGTAAGGAATTTGAGGAATTTGACTAACACTAAGTCTACCAGGAAGAACAGAATTATAGACCCTCACTCCTGCTTCCATATCACCTGTGGGTGTGTACACAACTGCTACCCTGTGGGAAGGGTAATAAACTCCTTCCTCTGTACACTCTGTTTCTGAGTTCTTTCAGTGAGAAGGGGTTTTAAGGTACACCACATAGATCTTTCTAAGGGCCCCAAAGGGAAACAGGGCAGTAAAAGCTTATCCCAGGCTAACCCCTTGATCCCCACAGCCATGTTGAGGTGCATCCCACATGGATCTTCCTAAAGGCCCCCAAGGGAGTAGTGGACATTGGAAGCTCATCCAGGCTACCTCCCTGACCCTGCCTGGGAAGTCCTGTGGTCCCCACAAGCATTTTTCTCACAAGACACATGCTCACTGTGTGATCCTGGGCAAGTCACTTAACTTCATTTACCTCAATAAAGGAGATAAATGAGCTGGAAAAGGAAACAACAAAGCAAACCACTTTAGCATCTTTGCCAAGAAAGCCCCAAATGAGGTCACTAAAAATTGGACATGACTGAAAAATTACTGAACAACAAACTACGAAATCGTGACTGATATGAAGTGGACACCTGAAAAGATGTTCTCTATTTCTAGAGCTATATTTGTACCATATTATTCACACGATTCCTTCCATATTAAATTCCATTTTCTTAACTGAGATTTTTCATAATTGCTCACTTTACCAAGTTTCTAAAGATTTAATCTAGGAGCAATATTTCAGCTCTGTAATCTGTAAGAATTACAAACTAATGGTGCCCTTCCTCTCTTCCTGTTGACATGGGATGAAATCTTCCTTTAATCACTCATATTTTTTTGCCACGCACATGCTGATGCCTTATATGTGATGGCATTTGGAGTTGCTTTTAAATATAGTAAGATGTATTTTAATTTCTCCCTGTTTTTCTCTTTTAGTGATTCTTTTCTCAACTCTTCAAATGATTAGATCACACACAGAATGTTATGTTACTATGATATAATGTAGGAATAAAGGAGAGGTAAATAATGCTATTAGTATATAATTAGAAGTAAGGAACTTCACATTATGCCTTCAATTAAAACCACTGACAAACTTTTTAAATTGCTAAGAGTTTATATTTTCTCTTTAGAAATGATCAAAGTTGGGGTGGCTAGGTGGTGCAGTGAATAGAGCACCAGCCCTTGAGTCAGGAGGACCTGAGTTCAAATGCAGCCTCTTTACACACTTTACTAGCCATGTGACTTTGGGCAAGTCACTTAACCCCAATTGCCCCTCCAAAAAGCAAAAAAAAAAAAAAAAGATGAAAGTTCAGTTAATCATGGAATCCTATACTTGGATTAATGAAGACACCAAGAATTTGATACCTGCCTCTGTAATTTACTAGCTATTTAGTATTGTCCCTAGGATGGTCATTTGACCTTTCAGCCTTAATTTCTTTACCTGCAAAATGAAAGAGTTAGGCTTAGGGGTCTTATAAGGCTCCTTTCAACAAAAGTTGCAATGAAAATGATATTATAACCATGACTAGAATGCTTTCTAATGAATTTTCCCTTGCTAGCAAAATCTATGCAAAATTTAAAATAAACTTCCCTAAACTTCTGACAATTAAACAGAAAGTTGCAAGCAATTAATGTATTCTTCACTTAAAAGCAATATAAGAGCTAACATTTATATATGGCTTCTTTTGTGCTACGCACTTCACAATTATTATCTCAATTGCTCCTTGGAGGTAGGTACTTTTTACAGATGAGGAAACTGAGGCAAACAGAGATTGAGTAACTTGCCCATGGTCAGAGAGCCTAGTGTCTGAGGCTAGAGTTGAACTCAGGTCTTCCTGACTCCAGGCCCACCACTCTAACCACTGTACAATCCAACTGCCCAACTAACATAATGCCAGATATACAATAAAAACAAATATTTGTTACTGTATCAAATGGATCTCTTTTCAATATTCTATAACCCAGTCTTCTTTTCACACTTAAAACTGTTTAATTCACTTTCAACATTTCATGATCACAGGGGATTTTTCATTGTCCAATGAATTAGAATTTCAATTGCACTCCAATCAGGCAAAAACATAATATATAGCAAATAAGAGCAACTAACAAGGGGATTTGCTCTGTGAACATTGGATTCAGTCAAAAGGCTATACCCAAGGACCTAAAGGCCACATATGGCCTTGAGGCTGCAGGTTCACCACCCCTGGAGTAGGAGGCAATTTCACATGTAAAACTGCGGGA
>CM053581.1:539011607-539028213 GCA_028627135.1 Pseudochirops cupreus
TTTGCCTTCTGGTAATATTACACTCTAAACCCTCAGCTCCTTTAACAAAGTAGCTGCTACATCGTGTGTGATCCTGACTGTGGTTCCACGGCACTTGTATTTTTTTTTTAGCTGCTTGAAGTATTTTCCCTGTGATGTGTGACCTGTGGAATTTGGCTATAATATTCTTAGAAGTTTTCATTTTCAGATCTCTTTCAGTAAATGAATGATAGATTCTTTCAATTTCTATTTTATCTTCTGATTCTAGCTTATTTGGGTAGTTTTCCTTAATAATTTCTTGAAATATGATATTTAGATTCTTTCTCCCATCAAGGTTTTCAGGTAGTTCCTGATCCCTTGTGACCAAAAGTGATATTGCCCCTTATGGCTTTTGTTCTCTCTTGACTGAAAAGGGCTGAACCTTTGAACTATTACTAAGATGTGGGTATAGCAAATGGAGTTGACTATTTCTGATCCTACATCCAGTACTTACATAGAGGTCCCCTGTAATCTCTTTCTAACCAGTCACCAGATCTCCTTACCATCTCTAGCTTAGGAACTCCGGAACCTGCTACTATTTCTGTTACTACCACTTAGTCCCACCACTGGTGTTTCATTTATGGGGGCTTCAGATCAGTCTCCACTTCCATGTCACAGATCTCCCTTTCTGATCTCCTGGACTGGAAGACTATATCACTCTGATGTTTTACTGACTTTGTCATTCCAGAATTGAGGCCCTAATTTAAAGTTTTTTAGAGGTGAATCTTGGCAGAGGTCAGCTGAGTCCTTTCTCTACTCCATTATCTTGGCTCTACCCCCAGAAGTCTGGTGATGAAATATCATTGCTCAATAAGAAATGATAAAATTAAAAGTTTAAGAAGAAACTAGGAAGGCTTCTAGGGTTTGATGCAGAATGATGAGAGTAGATACAAGAGAACAATTTATTAAATGACAATCATACTTAATAGAAAAAAAAACACTTTGAAAGACATAAAAATGCTGATTAATGACCATGATTTGAGAGGACCTCCTGACAGAAGGGTATGGATTTAAAATGTCAAATGAGAGATATATTTTGAGACATGGTCATTCAGGAAACTGTTGTTAAGGGTTTTATTTTTTTCTTTATTATTGTTGTTCTTCAATATGTGAAAGTAGAAGGGAGAAAAAATAAATTCTTATGAACTGGGAAAAATAAAACAATTAAATGAATACAAGATGAGTGGAGAGAGACACAGAAGTGATATTATTAAGGACACATACTACAGATTAACTGGATATGAGAAAATTGATGAGAAATCAAATAAATAGATCACAAGGCTAAAATAGAAGAATCATATAGTAGCCAAACAGGGACTACAGTAAAAATCATTTGGACATCTATTGGAATTTTCTTTTGAGCTAAAAGCAGAATAGCTAATAAATCATTGGCTTCCTTAATGATAATTTCATTCTTCAAAGGATGCAGGAAATCAGTGCTATTCTGAACCTGATTCTAATCATGAAGGAAGAAGTAATTGCTGAAAAAGAAATTATGGTAATTTAGGGATGAAGAGACCACTAATTTGTATATCAGCTTGGGCTTTACAAAATACTTCACATAAATAATCTCATTAAATCCCACCCTTTTGCGGTATGTAAATATGTATGTTATAATTCTTATTGTTCATATGGGAAACTGAGACTCAGAGAGCTGCACTCATCATCCTGCATCTAGAAAATGTGAGGAGTAAGAGGTGACCTAGATATTATCTAATTCCATGTTCAATGATAACCTGTATACTACATCAGTGGTATACACTGAATCAGATTAAAATGTAATTGGGAAATATTTAACCAAATAAATAAAAATACAGTACAACATAGATAATGTCAATTTGTGTTTTTCCATCTCAACATATGGTCCATAGGGATCCATTTTTATTTGAATTTATTACCAGTGCACTATACCACATTGCCTCTGATACTGACAGAAAGGTGGAAAGCCAAGCATGGTGTAACATATACTGTAATATTTGGGAATAAATTTTAAAGAGTTCAGGAAAAAGATAGATAGATAGATAGATAGATAGATAGATAGATAGATAGATAGACAGGTAGATAGATAGACAGATAGACAGTTTTATAAGACTTGAAATTTGGTAGAGAAATTTAAGTCAACGGTAAATGAAAAACTCTTCATAATGAAATTTTGAAGAAGCAAAGACTATAATTTGCTATTATGGGAAAAGAAAGAGAGAGCAGGGAGATTGTATAAAATACCTGTTAGCAAAGGGACGTCACCAACCAAAACAGATTGGTAAGACATCTTTAAAAAATGGAAGCAAGGGAAAGTAATTAGGTAAATAAAAAGCATACATTTTAAGAATAGAATCTCAGGTGTTAAATCAACATGAACTAAGGATATTGGGTAAAGATAAAAAAGATTATATTGCTTTCTTTAGCTATGCTGAGGAAAGAAAAAAAAGAAAGAAGGTATAGGAATGCTCTTTGACTTTGATGAAACTTTGATAACGGACAATGGAGAGAAGATATAACTATTCAATTCTCACTCCACTTGTTTTCTTTGCCGTGAAGAATGGTCTTTGGATGGGAAAAAAAAAGAGAACAAAAATGATTACTAATAAGTTGAAAAAAGAGATATTGAGGAGATAGTTAAAAAAAAACTGTCATATATGTATATATATGTATGTGAATAATATCTAAGCAAACACACACATATATATATACATATACTATCTGTAAGTATTTACATATGGAACTATATGTAAACATAAACACAAACATATATATATGTATATATGTATATATATGTATGTATAGGAGAGAGAGAAAAGAGAGAATGAATACTTAGCTAAACCGGCAAATGTGATTAAGTCAAAGTAACTTTTGAAAAATCACTGACAACAAGAGAGGTGTTAGAGGCCAAGAAGGCAAATATTATTTCTTTTATTTTTAAAGGACAAAGAATAGAGTACATGTACAGGTCAATCAACTGTATCTCACTTCTTAGCAAAACAATTAAACAGCAGGCTTTTGGGTGGAAGGAACCTTTTCAGCCAATCCACATAAGCAAAGAATCCCACTATTAATATATCCACTATAACATACCCCCACAAATGATTATATAATTGTATCAAAGGCCTATGGAAATTTGGAGTAGGAAGTGTTGATTGACAAGATTCAGAAGAGCTTCATTAAAAACTGGCCATGTTAACCAAATCTCATATCAATTCCATTTTTGACACAGTTAACAAATTGCCAGAGATGGAGAATTCCATAGATAGATATAATTTATCTAGATTTTAGCATCACAATTTGAAAATCTCACTTTTTTCGACAAGATGTCATTTCGATGATAATATAGTTATGTGGGTTTGGAACTAGTAGACTGCTATAGCCAACTCTGAGAGGTAACTCTAGTGAAGAGGCCTTGCATCTATCTGTGACTCAGTGCCATTCAGCACTTTTATCAATGATTTCAATGAATGGATAGATGATATGTTATCATAATTAGAGATGACACAAACTGGAAGAGATTGCAAACGCACAGATGTCACCCAATTTACTTACCCACTCTGGGCCCCAATTTTCCCATCTTCAAAATGAGATTGTTGGACTAGATATTCTACAAGGGTTCTTTTTAGCAATTGAGCCATTATCTATGACACTATGAGAATTACCTTTGGGAATCCATAGACATCGTTATTCCAAGAAGTTTCAAAGTAAATGTTTATGGAAAAAAAGAATTGGAAAATTTCAGTGGGTGGAAGGGAGCATAAATCTGAATTTTAACAATCAATTGTAAATTAAGAAATTGAGTGCCTCAGTGTAAAATTGATTGAACTGCAAATGAGGAAATAGGGCAAGGTCTCAGACATTAAGGGATAAGACAGGGGACCGACTTGTTGAACCTGAGTACCAAGTCACAGCACACCATTAATAAAGTAGATGTGATGATGAGCCAAAATTTACTGACCTAGGGTTGCTTTAATTTCTCCTCCTAAGGGATGCAATCAGTTTCAGAGTAAGGAATAGAGTTGAACTTACTGGTAGAGACAGAGTAGCATCAGGTACAAAAGTCCTAAGAATGCAGAACAGAGCCAATGAGAATTTCATATAAGCAAATTTTTCTCCAAAGTATTTTGCATTTGGGGGCTTGTAGACATCATGGTAGATTTATATAACCAATAAGGAGTAGAATAAACATTTTATCTGAGACCGTTTTTCAAGTGCATTATACATTCATGTTTTCTTGATACTACAGAGAGATGGAGTGATTTTCTCCAAAGCGATATGTGCTATTTATCACATGTTTTATAATGTCTGGCCCAGAGTAAGTAACTAAGCAATCCTTGAAGTGGATTTGAATCCCTATAATTTGTCTACCACTATATTAGATGCTTTGAGAATATCAATCTTACTATGTGCCAATCATTGTGCTAATCACTGGGGATACAAATAGAAAAAAAGTGATAAAGTCTCTGATCTCAGGGAGCTCATGTTATGAACCAGAAGAAGATAACAGATATAGGATGGTTCAGATGCACATGAGATGGCAAGGCCCTGGCCTTCTTATGGACAAGAGACCATATAAAGGGCATGCCTAGATGTCTGGTAGGTAAAATGTCACAGTAGAGAGGCAGGTCTGGTATAGATGAAGTATCAAACATACGATGCTTACAATTCAGGTGTCTACCAAGGTGTGGAGAAGACCACAAAATGCCAATTAAACACAATTAAATAAACTAAGGGAGGAATAAAGAAAAAGAGATAGCATTGTTAGGCATGATACCACTACAAATTCATATTCTCCAAATGCAATTTTCAGAAATGAATATGCTTGGGTATTACATTTATGTGTCAAGTTGAGAGATGCATATTTCTAGCCATTCTGCAAAACCAGGGTAATCACTTGGCAAAGGCTGGCAGAAAACTCTTTGATTGGCACATAGAGTATTCTTCCTTAGTATCTAATTTTTCATCTTTGTCAGGCTAAGTGAAAGAGGTCTAGAAATACAGCTTTAATTAATGGCAATGTTGCAGATGTGCAAAGATGTGTCCTAGGTTTATTTAATCTGCCAGTCTTCTTATAAAGAAGTTTGTTTTTCCTCGGGGGGTCAAAATTAATTAGAATCCTCTCAATTTATTTAGCAGCCCATTGTCTATGAGCGTAAAGAAGTGCATGGAGAGATAGCGGTGTATCGAGAATGATATAATCAGAGCTGTTTGGAAAAGAGCAATCTATAAAATTACACTGTCCCTGACTCAACTAATGATTAAAATAGATGATAATGAGCATTTCTGTCAAACTATTTTTATTTCTCTGCAGAATGGCACTGTTTGCTACAGCAACAACAGCAACAAAAAGATCTAACCCGTTCACTTTGTCCACTTGGCTTCCTTGATCTCAGCATTCACCTTTAGCTTTAGTTTTACTTTTTACTTTATTTTTATAAACATTTCTATAGATTTGCTAAGTGTTTCACATATTATCACTTTTGACCCTCACAACAGCCCTCTAAGGAAGGTGCTATTGTCTTCCTCGTTTACATTTAGTATGCATAGAGAAGAGATGACTTCCTTAAAAAAAAAACAAAAAGATTAAGATATTCTCAAAATTGGCTCCATGAAAAAAATCACTTCAGCCTGTCTATGTAATCAAAAACATTATTGTGGCCTTTTTTCCCCATCAGGAGCAAAAGTCTAGAAACCTCATCAGATAGATAATGGCCAAATAAAACTGTAGAATGGGAATATAACGATACCATAAGAAAAGATACATATGAAGAACTATGAAAAAAATTGGAAGAATTCATCCACTGCAAATGAAGTAGAAGAATGAAGAAAGAATGAGTGAATGAATTTTAAAAATGTGTCAAGTACTATGTGTCGAGTACTTTGTTAAACCCAAGGGGTGTGTGTATTGTAGGGTTAATGGAATAAAAGATCTTCCCTGTCCATTAATAGGGCTAGGTGACTACATGTGCTGCTTTTTCCCTTGGAGCATGGGCCATTTTCCCAGGTCTAAAAGTACACAGATATTTCAATCACAGATGTCCCGCTGCTTTGAACTTCAGCTCACTTCACAACTGTGACACATCCTATGTTACATAGAGCCCTCAAGTGATTCAGGAAGATTTATATTGCTTTGGGGGAGCAACAAACCCAAGGAGAAGCTTGTTTAGGGGGAAGCTTATTTACTGGAAGGCTCGCTTACAGGAAGGTTTTCACACTTTTTGGTACTAAGCCAATTAGGCACTAAGTTAAATGGGTTGTGATGTCTTCTGGCTCTGAGTCTATTAGTTGAAAACTATATATATTGGGATGTTGGTATTTTATTTTGGGGCTCACTCATGGGAAGAATGAGTCTTTGTGATTTGGCCAGATGAGACTCTGGGTTGCCACTGTTGAGAAGGCCCTCAAATTTAGAGCCCAGATACTGGTACTCCCTGGTCTGGTGATCATATACCTATTACTTTGTTTAGACAGTTGGAGCCCTGTCTATTGAATCTCTGTGCTAATTTCTCTATGTTTCTCTGTATTTTTCCTGCGTTCAGGGTGCTGACCCTTCACCAGAACTAATGAATGACATATATGTTTAATCAAAGCAAGATTGCTGACCCCTTGAAGCTAACTTTCCTTTAGAAAATCAGATCAAGGAACCTGTGCTAGCACACCATCCTGGGTGTGCTAGGGTGCTTGCTAATAAGTGTGTGAGTATGTGTGTATGTGTGGTGTGTGTGTGTGTGTGTGTGTGTGTGTGTGTGTGTGTGTGTATGTGTGTGCACATAATAGTATTTGCTCTCAAGGAGCTCACACACTGCTAGGGAAAGACAACTTACATAGAAGGTTTCTTCACAAGTAAGATAGAAAGTGTTAGTGGTCTTTAAAATATATTATCAAGCAGATGATCGTACATTTCCTTAAATGTCATTTCCAGTGATAAAACCATTTCTCTTTCTGATTCATTTGAAAGTGCCATGGACTTAGCAAGAGGCACAAAAGTCTATCAGATTTCTGATTAATGCTGAAACTTATATGAACTTCAGAAGTTTCATGCTGAAGCATATTTCCCTCCTCTCAACAGCAAGATGATGTAATATGTGTAGAATGAGGCAAATAGATTCTTAAGTAGCCAATGAGAGCCGCTGAATTCATCAATCAATATTCTGGCAGCTAGTTGGCATAGTAGATAGAGGGAGGGACTTGATGTTAGAACTGCATGCTTAATAACCTATGTAATTCATGTAACCATGGCTAGTCCAGGGGTAGGGAACCTGAGGCCCTGAAGCCACATGTGGCCCTCTAGGTCCTCAAGTACAGACCTCTAATTCTAATGGGCCACAGTTGAGGACCTAGAGGGACATTTGTGGCCTCAAGGACACAGGTTCCCCACCCCTGAACTAGTCACTTTATCCATCAGTTTCCATTTCTTTTCCTACAGTATAAGTAGTTGGATTCAATGGCCTCTAAGGGCCTTTTCAGCTCTAAATCTATGAACCTGTGATCGCTGTGTAAGCACCTGCTAAGTACCAGACAGGGTAATATAAAGTAGAAATATAAGGACAAGAGTGAAATAACACATTATAATAAGGAATCCTTTTGTATAAATAGAAGACAAAATGACAACTGAGTGCCCCTCCAACTCTGAAATTCTGTGATTTTACAATAGCCCCTTCTCCCAAGGAGATTATAATATTACTGGAAAAGCCAAGATGAACATGCATGGGCAAAATAAATAGAATATGATTTAGGGAAATGAGAAAGGACTTTACTTAAAATACATGCCTCTGTTTCAAGAAAGGGTTCTACCAGAGCAGGGATGGAAGGGAGGGAAGTAAACGTGATGTGAAAATATCAATAAAATATTTCTTAAAAAAGGACTGATAATAATAATCTCATTCATCTCTATTGATCAATCTTGTTACATTTAATTCAAAAAACATCCATTAATTATGAACTGTTTGCCCGGCACTAGGCTAAACTTTAGAGATACAAAAGATATGGACACAATTGTCCCTGAACAGAAGAAGCTTGTATTCCATATTACCTCAACTGATAATGCCATAGATTTAATTTTTACTTTTAAATTCAGATTTCTATATAATAAGAATAAAGGGTTTCATCAATTCACAGGGTATTCCTTTAGCCGAAACAAGCTAAAATCTCTCTATACTTCTGTAGATTATCTTCATGACTTAATATGGCAACACATCTCCTGTTGATCATACCTCTAGTAATGAACTTCCCTAATGAGTCATGCAGGTTTTGGATGAACAAGCAGTTTGTTTCTAGACACATGCTAGAAGCTATGCCAGTGACATGGGATCTGCCAGAGCTTGTGTGGGCATTGGGTTCTAGGTGACTTCCATGTTATCAAGAAGTGTTGGAGGAAGACTTCATCCGTTGTTTTTTCTACCATTAAAATATGTATAAATCTATGTATGTATATGTGAAGAGAAAGAGAGAAGGAGAGGATGAGGTAGAAGGAGAAAGAGGGAGGGAGACAGAGAAAGAGAGACACATGCAGATATGGACACACACATACATACATACATACATATACGCATATATACACACACACACACACACATTCACACAAGTAAAAATATAGCTATCAATTTCTCAAAAGAGGTAGAGTGACAGAGCAGAGAAATAACAGGCTCTGGAGTCAAGATATCCTGGGTTCAAATCTCACTTTTGATATGTTGTATTTGTACATGTGGGCAAGTAATTTAAGTCTCTCAATGAGCATAAATACCTTAACCAGAATTTATAAGTGGCAGAGAAGGCAAATGTGAGTCTTGGTAAATGGAACTTCTCACTGGAAACTTTCTAACCCAGTGAAATCACAGGATTACTGGGGCAGTAGTGGGGGGGGGGTGGGGGGAGGAAAGGTATCAGAGGACCAGAGATGTAGAGCTGAACAGAACATGAAAAGTTTTCTAGCCCAACCCTTTCATTTTACACATGAGGGAAACTAAGACCCAGAAGCTGAATGACTTACCCATGACCACACAAGCAGTAAATGGAAGAGACAGGATTTGAACCTACGTCTTATTTCAATCTGCTGCTTTTCACCTGCACCACAGTGCCTGCTTCAATCTCTCTCTCTTTCTACCTTTATTTTGCTGGACCCTTCAGGTTCTAAATCTGCCATTCTATCACTAGAACATTAAAAACCTCTCTGAACTTCATTTCATAAAATAAACAACTAGGAAAGACTTAAAGCCCTCCGAGGTGACTTCCACCTCTAAATCAGTGATGTATATGTCTCTTTTTCTTCCTCATGGTTTGGGCAGGGAGGAACCTGAGTGACTGCCTGAGTCTTCTGTTTTACAGATGAGAAGACCAAGACCCAACCCCTTTTTGTTCTCCTCCTCCTTGGCACCACTTTAAATACTATTGTTTTATATCACATTGTCACATTTATTCTTATTCATTTACATTAGAAAGTTTAGATGAAGTCTAATTTCATTCACAGCTATTAAAAATCTTTGTAACTTACAAAAATTATATAAGAATAAATATATTAAGGACTCATAAAGTAGTTCTAAGCCTTTGTATAAAAACTAATATCCATGGACCTAAACTTTGAGGCAATTCACTCAGGTTACTCCCTGCCCAAACCATGAGGAAGAAAAAGAGACATATACATTCCCTGGCAAGGATGGAAGGGGAAACTAGGCATCATGAAATGAATCCACTTGTGCCATTGCAATTATATTTTAACCTGGAGTGTCAACTGAGCAAAGAAAAGTTCAAAGGCCCCTTACCTGGAGTGTGATCAGAATCACGACCTTCTTTTTTTGAAGGAATTCTGTTGCCGATGGTCCAATCTAAATCGTCTTGAGTATCTTGAGTAAAGTGACAGGCTGAGGTCCAGTTGTGGAGAACATTTTCAAAATTACAGCTTCCTGGGATACTGGCATATGGACCTAAGAGCAAAAGGAAATGATTGCTTGTGGGTCTCACAGAACAGAAACATCTGCTGCCTCACAATAGAGAATGAAGAAGGATTATTAGGGTAGAACTACAAAATACTGGATACATGGCAGCATGGTCTCTATATCAGATGTTTCCTGCTTATCCTTGTTAAAAAGGAGGGGAATATTTCCAGAAATGACTGTGACACAATAACATATACCTATAATATATGTGTGTGTGTGTCTATATACACAATTCATATACATACATCTTATACATATAAACCCGTATGTGGGCATAAATATACTGTGTGTGTATATATATATGTACATTCACATATGTGTATATGTGTGCAGATACATAGATAGATATGTCCTACCCAGACCCTCTCCTGGATTTCATATTCTCCAGAAAATCATCATCCTGCAAAATACCATCAGCTTTAAAATTAACATTTCTTTCACCTCCTACCCCTAAGGTTCCCTCCCTCTCCTCTGATTGGAGGGAGGGAGGGTGACCTTCTGTGACCTCCTCCCAGATCCTTCATTTAAGTAAGCTGCCCAGGATATCCTCATTATTCCCCACCTCGCTTCAAGACTTCATCATGTCCCTCCTTTTAAAGCAGGCTCTGCCCTTATTAGACTGGGAGCAGCTTGAGAACTGTCTTTTTGCTGTTTGCTGTATTCTGAGTGCTTAATACAGGGTGTGGCACACAGTAGGTGCCTAATTAATGTCAACTGATTAATTATAGTAACACACATATATGCATATATATTATTTTATGATTTAATATTATGCATAGGGAATAAAAATAAAAAACTAATATGTGTAAAATTATAAAATTCCAATTCATCACAAACCACAAAGCCTTTAAAGGACTGTTATTTTTTTTTTAGTAATCATAAAGTTACTTCTAATTTTACCTCAATTTTGTATCATGACATTTTTTTAAACCTTGTACAAGGTGCTCCAAAAATGTTTAGTAACTTTAAACTTATGGGAGTGTACGCGTGTGTGTGCGTGTGTGTATGTGAACAACTATTATTCATGAATTCCTGCTACAAAAGTTTCTAAGTAGCACAGACAAAATGACTCATGTGGCGAATTCATCAACATAAATCAACAGAGATTGCCTTGGCTTTTCTACACTTTAGAAAGATGTGGCTTTTGTTTGATTGTTCTCCCACACCCTCTAGGCAGATGTGGAAACCTAAATAGAAATGTTTTGTATCTTGGGCAAATCGAGATGAGAGCATCAAGTGTCGTATAGAGGTTGTGACAATTCCTATTTGTAGGCAGGTAGACTTGAGAGAATGGAGGTGGAAAGACAAGATAGTCAAAGAAAGATGAAATTGGAGATGGGAAGATGACCGAGATAGGCAATGAACTTATTTGGGAGAGAAAGTGATATGGATGTAACTTAATGAGAGCAGAAAGGATCTAGACTACATTAACATGAGAGGAGGCAAGTTTTTTTTCTGAGCGATGGTGCCAGAGTGAAGATGTACAAATGGCTTCGGAGATGAATCTTGATTCCTCCTCTTGTCCTTGTATACTGGGGTATGAAAGAAAGGAGTTTCCAACCTTGGAGAAGGTTTCAAATGATATGGTATCATCAAGGGTTACACAAGTTCTAGTGAATTACCATGTGAGGGAGAAAATATGATAAATATAGTAGAAACATCACTGAATTCAGAGGGAGGATAGAGGTTCAAATCCTGCCTTGCGCTCTTGACAGATGTATAATCTCGGACAAATAACTGAAATATTTTAGATCTCCATTCTCTCATCTATAAAATAAGGAGGTTGGATCAGAGCACCTCTAAGGTCACTTCTACCTCTAAATCTCAGACTCAAAGATATCACATGGCTGACTTGGGAAAGCCACTGAGTCTCTCCTGACTTTAATTGCCTCATCTTTTAAATGAGAGGATTAGACTCAGGTCTAAGCTATTTTCCTATAATTATGGGGCCCTGGCCTCGTAATCTGGAGAAAGTAATGGAACCTGTCTGGGCGTCAGTTTCTTTATGTGAAAAATGCAGGAGTGGGGAGTCCCTCATTGCCCTGAATTTATGATCATAAATTTAGAAATGGAAGGCACTTTGGAGGTCATTTAGTTCAACTCTAGAAGGAGTCCCTTATTGCCCTCAATTTATGATCATAAATTTAGAAATGGAAGGCACTTTGAAGGTCATTTAGTTCAACTCTAGCATTTTATAGATGAGGAAACAGAAAGCCAGAGACATGAAAGGACTTGGTCAAGGTCCTATAGCTAGCAAATGATAAAGGTAAAATTTGAATACAAATCATCTTACCATAAATCTTATCTTTTCACTGCTGCACAATCAAGAGTTTTCTCAGAAGATGACAAAGATAATGTGGGCAGAGGAGGTAAGAAATGGGAAAGCACCAGGGATAAGCTTATTATTGGGAGGGAGACTGGAAGGTGCAAGAGCTATGACTAGTCTAGCCAGTAAGGAGCTGTCTGCCCTTCTGGGAAAGAAAGGAAGGATGGAAGGAAAGAAGAAAGGAAGTGAGGGAGGGTGGGAGAGAGGGAGGGAGGAGGAGGAAGGGGGAAGGACGGGAGAGGAAGAAGGGAAGAAGGGGAGAGGAAGGGGAGAGGGAGAGAGATAGAGAGAGAGAAGGAGAAAGAAAAAGGAGAGAAAGAGAAAAAGAAAGACAGAAAGCCTATTTACTAAGTGAGTATTATGTATTCAAGGACTGTGCCTAGTATCAGGCCACGGTTTTAAGACTAGGGAACCCTTGAGGTCAAGGGAGGAGAAGTCAATTCCACCATAATGGGAGGAGTGTCCAAAGAAGAATGGGCTATCATGGGACTCTAGGTAGTGGTAACTTTGGGCAGGATAAAGGAATAATCAATCAATGACCAGAGCCAGAGGGTGACGAATGATATCATCTGGGATAGAGGCCCAGTTACTACAATCTAGGTTTGGCTCCATGCAGATAGTTCCTAAATACCAATTCTGGTTAGGTCACAAAGCATTACCACAAGGAGATAAGTTAATCACAAAGAAAAGCAAGGCATGTTATCTATGTAGAAACATATTACTCAACTGGCGTTATAAAATATAAATGAAACAGCTTCAGTTCTATGATGGTAAATGAGCAAAGGTATCTGAATCCACTCCAGAGGCATTTTTACAAGACAAGCATTTCACCTCTCAAATGGAATTTCATCTTATCTTGAAAACCTGGAAACCTTTTGGATTGCGTGCAAATGAATTACATTCATTCACTGTGCAGAATGTAAATATCTCACTGATTTATATACCTATTTATGGGTTTCTAAGTCTTTTTATATGCCTGTCTATGTCACTGCTGTATGATTTAGGGTGCGTTTACATTAGGCCTAAACATTTGGATGAAAAGTGAAAAATTCAATCATGCAGATGTTCTTCCTACACATCAAACATTTAGAAGTTTCCAATCACAAGAAAGACACTGTGACTTAAAAATATAGAGATACATTCCCACCTGCATATTTGGAAAACATTTTTATTTATCTCTGGCACTAGGGAGTTTTTGAGAGTAATGGATTTGGATTCAGAGAATCTAGTTTAGAATAGCTGCTCTGGCCAAGACCTAGGTGTGGGAGTGTGAAAAAGTCACTTGACCCTCTGGGCCTCAGTTTCCTGAAAGATAAACCAAGAGGAGGGGGGAAAGACTAGACGTTCTTTGAGGTCCCTTCCAACTCTAGACTTATGTTTCTACAACAAAGAACAGTCAGGTGGTGCAATGGATAGAGCACTGGGCTTGGAGTCAGGAAGATTCTTGAGTTCAAATCCAGCCTCAGATATTTATTAGCTATATGACCCTAAACAAGTCACTTAACCCTGTTTGCCTCAGTTCCTTATTTGCAAAATAAGCTGGAGAAGGAATGGCAAACTACTCCAGTATCTTAGCCAAGAAAACCTGAAATGTGGTCACAACAAGTCACTGAAATGTTTGAACAAGTCTAAGTGATCTTTAAGATTTTAGCCAGCTTTAATATGAAATCTCCAGCATTCATTTTTCTTTGAAACCTTCTCAATGATTCTCAAGCTGAAATTTCTTCTATCATCCTCAAGCAAATTGCTTCATAGTTTCTCCTTCACTCTTTGAAATAATGTCTTTGACTCTGTTTTGCTGAGGAGATGGGGGCCATTTGCTACCCACTCATTTTCTACCTTTCCTTGTTCAACGTATCTGTCTCAACAGGTATACTCTGTTCCCTTCTCCCTTGATCATCAGATCACATGGTGTGATGGAATAGTCCTGAAATGTCATCTCAGAGATTTTTTTCTCCCACAGCATGTCTAACCACTCATGTCCTTGATTTCTTTCTCTGCTTCCTCTGACATTTTGTTCCTTTAATCATTTGCTAGTATTTTAATTCTTTCTGCTGATTCCCTACTGTCTACAAACATGCTTAGGTTTCCCTGACCCTGGGAAAAATGAAAACAAAATAAAACCCCTAAAAATAAACATTTTATTTGATATTGATCTCCCTTCTATCTTATAATTACCTGTCAAATCCCACAGTATCATTTATTGCTTCTATCCAGATAAGTTCCAAATATACATTCTCGGTTCCAGGGTCTCTAAAATCAGTAAATCTATGTCTTCTTTTTTCCCTCTCTTTTGAACTTTCTACAGTTTGTCTTCCAACTTTCTCCAGTCTTCTTAAGAATTACTTTGCCCCACATACTCTGCAATCCAGTAACACTGGATTCCCCGCTGTTCCTCAAACAATTACCTAAATCCTGGCTTCCCTCAAGTCCCATCTAGAGGCCCACCTTCCACAAGAAGACTTTCCCAATGCCCCTTAATTCTAGTGCCTTCACCCCATTGATTATTTCCAATTCAACCTGCATATAATTTGTTTGTGCAAATTATCCAAAAAGCTACTTGCTTATTGCCTCCCCCATTTGAACGTGAACTCCTTGAGAATGAGGACTGTTCTTAGACAAGCCACTGAAACATAGTAGGCACTTAAAAAAAATACTTATTTCCTGCCTGCCTAACTATAAAAGTTGGCTAATTAATCTCCCTGTCTCCAGTCATTTCGGTTTAAAATATTTGCTCTATAAATAGATGCCAGATTGATGTTGCTAAATCACTAACTTTAGCATGATATTCCCCTACTCAAAAAAATCTTCAGATTCAATTATATGGGAGATCAAGAGCAAAAGCCTTAGCAAAGCAGTCAAGACCCTCAATAATGGAACTTCAATGTACCTTTTCAGGTTCTTCTCTCACTTCTCCACTGCACGAACTATCTGTCTACTAAACACTCCTTAAAATTTCCTGCATCTAATGACTATTCATATTATTTCTGTTTCCTGGAACACCATTTTCTCATCTTTCTCTCCTTCTACTTCTTGTCCGCAGTTGGCTCATGCTGCACTTTTCCATGATGCCTATAGCCTGCAATGATCTCTCCTTCAAATCATCTCAAAGCACTTGCAGAATGTCCATACCATCCATTTCTCAATTAACTGTATACTGTCTCCCTGATGGCATCTCTTATACTGAAGAGTTTATATATTTTGGATTTCTACCTTAAGATAGATAATCAAATCATTAAAGATAGAAATAGTACTATAAACAATCTGTTTATCTACCTCCCCCCGCTGAAGAATACACACAAAGTTCCCAAGTAGGAGATAAATAAATATCTGCTGATTGATTGATTTCTGTGACTGAGCATACAGGTGGTACATCAGTTATACTTTTGTCTTTCTATATGGCCAGCTATTTTTTTTCATATGTTTCCTTGATGACAATCTTTATGCTACTTGTTTAGAATAAATCCTAATTTAGAATAATCTTTCTGTGGTGAGCTTCTTCTTATCCACTGTCAATCTCTTCATGGGCCTTTGGGTGATATTTGACTTCAACTGTATGTAATGTATTCTTCTAAACTTTCATTTGACATTCCTTCAGAAATCATCTTCTATCTAAATTTGTGTTTATTCTGGTCATCTGTGTGCCTATCTATCATAGCTTGAGCTTGTGGGCAGGATACCTGCCTTCCAACTTATCTATACTGCCCAGAAACATCCCTGTGATGAGACTGGGATGGCAGAAATTTCATGCAGGATCTCATGTAAGGCTACATAAATTTGGTAACATAGGAATGTGGCAACTAGATGTCAGACTGGATAGAATGCAAGACGTAGAGTCAGAAGTCCTGAATTCAAATTCTCCCTCAGACACTTACTAATCACGTCACCCAGGCAAGCTACTTTACTTCTCAGCTTCGGTTACCTCATCTATAAAATAAAGATAATGGTAGCACATATCTCATAAGGTTATCATGAAGATCAAATGTGATAGCACACCTAAAGTATATTATAAACTTGATGGCAAGATTATATATCTGTAAATATGGATAATACATGTGCGTATACATATGTATATTTATATGTCAAATAGTGAGTTGTTATCCCAGAATCTGGAGTCTTTGGGTTTCTCAAATAGTAGATTGCTATATTCATTTATTACTATGTCTTGTGTGCCTAGACTACTCCACTGGTCCACCCCTCTATTTCTTTTTTTTAATTTTATTTTAGTTTGCATCATTCATTTCCACAAGATTTTGAGTTACATATTTTCTCCCCCTCTTTCTCCCACTCACTGCCCCAAAACAGCCATCCCAGTGTGTCCTTCCTCCCCCAGTCTATTCTCTCCTAT
>CM053581.1:539028713-539050135 GCA_028627135.1 Pseudochirops cupreus
TCACCAGATTCTGGTCTCAGGAAAACTCCATCTCAGTTCTTAGTCAGTTCTCAGCTTCCGAATGCTGGGAGAGAAATTCTCTCTCTCTGTCTCTCTGTCTCTCTCTCTCAGCTGGCCTCAGTCTCCAGGATTCTTCCTTCACCAGGGGCAGTGTTCCAATTCTGTCTCTCTGTCTCTCTCTGCCTCAGCCGGCTTCTGTCTCCACAATTCTTCCTTCAGGAGGAGCAGTGTCCAAATTCTGTCTCTCAGATGCTGGGAGAGAAACTTTCTCTCTCTCCCTCTCTTTGTCTCTCTCTCTCTCAGCCAGCTTCAGTCTCTAGGATTCTTCCTTCAAGGGGAGCAAAATTCCAATTCTGTCTCTGTCTCTGGAATTCTTGCTTATATACACACCTCAGCCAATCCCCTTCTTCCACATCAACAGGGGCTCAGCCAATCCCCTTCTTCCACATCAACAGGGGAATTCATGCCTTCTTAACAGTGGGACAGCGTTTGCACCTTCCACACTTAGCACTTACTACTAAGTGCTAAGTATCCTGTTAAACTGATTACTGTTACATCCTCTTAACAATTCTGGGGGACAGGTGCTATTATTGTCCCCATTTTATGGATGAGGAAACTAAGGCTAACAGAAGTTGAATGACTTGCCCAGGGTTATAGAGCTAGGGAGAATCCAGAGTTGGATTTGAACTCAGGTCTTCCAGACTTCAGACTGAGTGCTCTATCCAATGTACCACCCAGCTGCCTGAATTCTTATAGGGGCATTTCCTTATTCAAGATTTTCCATAATATTATTTTAAGAGGGAAATATTTCTTTTCTTGCTTCAGTCCATTAGCATCATTGCTCTTCAAATTGTTTCAGTGTCCTTCTGGTTAAACATTTACTGGGGAGGTTTACTCTGAGCAACATTAGTGAAATATCCTACTTTAGGCATATTTAAAGGAGCCAAAGAACAAATTATTCAAATTGGCCTTAATTCCCCTCCTCCAGGGTAATTATGTGACTTTCCTTCCTGGGGCATAGAAAAATACAAGTACTCTCAAAGTCAGAGACATTCATATGAAATAAGGTCACCTTGCTTCCCTGAGTTTACTGTACATTTTACATTACAAAGTAATGGCAAGAATCCTAAATGAACAGGTACACCCTGAGTTCTTTATTTTCATGGTGCTTCCAGTTTGAATCCTTGGTATTGCTTCAGTTGCGATACCTTGCACTTCATTATTTAGTAAAATGCTATTTGTAGAGGATTTCTGGGAACTGGGCTGTTTTCCCTAGTATATCCTGGGAAAGAATCCAGTACTCAGGAAAATACACTTTCAGTCATCAACCTTTCTATAAATGAGCACTTTGAACCTTGGTCAACCTTGACCAAAGCTCTCCTTGCCCCAGGCTTCTCCACTTTAGGATAGTAATTACCTATATGGAGGAAGTATTGCTGGACTTCCTTAATTTGTTGAAGTTAATAAAGCACATATTTTAAATGGAAGTCACTTTGAAACTGAAGTATTCAATGTTTTTGTCAGTTGCTTGCATTCTGATAGAAGACCTAGTCTCACTTTGTGACCTTTTGTATCCTTTTACCTCTCTCTGACCCAATTCCATCATCTGCAAAATGTTGTGCTTTAGAAGGATTATAGACAGAATAAAAAGAAAAAGATTGTAAATGACATTTTAGAAGGAAAGGGGTCCATTTGTAACAGTTTTAGTGAATTTTAGGAGCCAGCAATTCCTTATAGAACGAGATGCATCATTCAATATTGGTGTCATGATGGATAACACAGGGCAATTCATCATGCCTATTACAGAATACCTTGAGTCCTAAGACTGTTGAAAAACTTGAGTGTTTTTATATGAAGAAAAATAATTTTAATGATAGTTCCTATTGCCTCAAGCATTTCCCTTATCCATGGAGACTGTTAAGTCACTGGAATCATCACAATAACCTGAACATATTTGAGAAGAGCATTACTTTGTTTTGGTTATACTCATAGCAAGATCTAAATAGGTTGTCATCTAAGCTGACTTGCAGGCTTTTGGAATCCACATCCATTTAGTCTGAGGACAAGAAGGAGGTTGGAAAACATGTACTCACCATCACCAATAAACACAAGAGGTTTCAAAAGAGACCAGGAAGTCAACCGAGACCTGTTAAATAAAAATGCCTACATCACATCCAACAAGGTCCATGTCATCTTTGTTTAAAGACATCTGATATGAGCCCATGCCTTCTCAAGGCACTACTTCCATTCCCACTTTTCAGTAGTTCTAATTGTTATAATGTTTTTCCTTTCATTGGGCCTAAATTTGCCCCCTTTGCAATGTCTACCCATTGCTACCTTCTGGATAAAAATTAAACTTAATCTCTCTTTCATGACAGTCCTTAAGATTCTTGAAGACAACTATCTGCCAGCTAGCTACTCTTTTCCTGGTACTGTGCTGAGTGTTAAATGTTCTTTCACACACTCCTCCCTCCCACTTTGTCTTCTCTTCTCCAAACTGAACATCTTCACTTTCTAAAACTGATCTTCATTTACCATGACCTTGATCTCTTTCACCATTCTGCTCACCCTCTTCTAGCCATTCTCAAGCTTGTCACTCTCTGTCCTAAAGTGTGGTGACCACGGCTGAATACATATCTTGGTTACAGTCTTTCCAGGGAAGCGTGCAACAGGATTATTGGCTCATAATTCCTAGAAGTTTTGTCTCTCTCAATGCAACCCACAATCACACTAGTGTTTTGGCTGGCATATCATAATTTTTGACTCATAATGTGCTCATTTTCTCCTAAAACCTCCAGATATTTTCATTGCAAACCATAATCTAACAATTCTGTTTTTGTCTTTGGAGACAGGTTTTTTTTTTTTAATCCAAATGCAAAACCCCGTTTGTATTTTTTATTATTAAATCTCATACTCATTAGATTTGGCATAATATTTTGGCTTCTAAAGATCTTTTGGATCATGGCTTTTCCAATACATTCTATCCCTCTCATTTTACAAACAAGCAATGGGAGACCCAAAGAAGTAAAGGGATTTATTAAAAGTTAATTGATTTCTAGACATTCACAGAAATAGGAATAAAGTCCATGTCTCTCGATACCATCTAATATTCTATCCATGACATTGTCTTTAGTAAGGATTGTAGGGAAGCCCTGCCTTTTTATTGAATCAAGTCTTTGAACTTTTATTACAGTGTTTTTACCCCTCACCTCCTTCCATGGTACCTACTGAGGATCCAAAACATATAATTCAATTAACACTTTATTAATTGCTGTTACTCATGTGTACTCCATACACAGTTGCGTAGGAGAAGAAGAGAAGGAAAGATAGGTAAAACCAATAGAATTGCACTGTGGAACACAAGGCTATGACTAAATATTGATACCAACCTTTGACCTACAAGAGCAATATGATGAATGGCATTTGGGTTATGCTCATATCGTATAGATTAACAGAGACTCAGGAGGAAAACTGGTAGTATGAAAGACTAAGATTAGCACTCCATCTTCCCTTTGATGTACTATGTGACTGATTCTATGTATCTGTCCAACTGAAAAAGGAGAAGAATAGTTATAGCAATTTTAAAATGATGTTAACTCACAGTAACTTAGACATGAGAAGATATGTCCTCCCCAACCCTTGGCAGAGGTCTGACATCCATGAGTATTTCACATTGCACATATTTTCAAACCTGTTCAATATATTAATGATTTTTTTTCCTCCTTTCTTTCTTTTCTCATTTTTTTCTTTCAAAATACCACTTGTTGAAATGCTATCATTTCCTTATGAAAAAGGGCTGTGGCCATCATAGGAAGACCTTCAGAAAGAGCAGTTATTTATCTTTTTGAGGAGGATGGTAGTACTAAAAACAGATCAGATTGGACCAAGAACTGAATATTTTATTTATTTCATTTTAATAAATTCATATCTGCTATAAAAATGTTTTAAAAGTTTTAAAAATACCACTTATTTTATAGGGTGGTTCTCTGGAAGAGAAAGGATAATGGGAGATTTCAGCTATGTAAAAAACAAAGAGAAATCAATAAAAATAATTTACACCAAGCATTAGCCTGACCATGATCAATACAGGAGCAGGAAGAACTATGAAAAAGAATGGAATGGATAACTTCTGTTACTTGTATCAGATTCTTTTAGTGACTGTGCATAATGTAATTCAATCAAAACCAAAATGCTGAAATGAAATAAGTCAGAGGTCCTGTGTTTGAGTACTATCTCTGTTCCTTTTTACCTTAAATTCCTTGGGCTTCATTTTCTTTTCTGGACATGAGGGGGTTAGGCTAAATCAATGGTTCTCAACCTTCCTAATGCCTCAACCGTTTAATACTCGTATGTGGGCATATCTGCATGTGGGCAGACCCTCCTGGAGACCGATAGAGGAGCAGTGTCTAGGTTCCTGAGACCATTGGAAATGTATGCTTTCCAAAAGTCTTAGGCGATCACTGTGAAAGAGTTGTTTGACCCCCAAAGGGGTCGCAACCCACAGGTTGAGAACCTCTGGACTAAATGAATTAAGATATCCCTAGGCGGTACTATGGACTCAAAGTCTAGAAGATATGACTTCAAGTTTAGCCTCAGACACTTAACTATCTCTGTCAACCAGGGCAAGCTGCTTAGCCTCTTTTTGCCTCAGTTTCCCAAATTATGAAAAGGGGGATAATAACAGTAAATATCTTACAAGGTTGTTGTGAAGATCAAATGAAATAATATTTATAAAGCACTTAACACAATGTCTGGCACATATAAATGATTATAAATCTTTTTTCCTTGCTTTTTGGAGGGGGGAAGGCAGGGTAACTGGAGTTAAGTGGCTTGCCCAAGGTCACACAGCTAGTAAGCGTTAAGTGTCTGAGGCCCAATTTGAACTCAGGTCCTCCTGACTCCAGGGCTGGTGCTCTATTCATTGTGCCACCTAGCCATCCCAATTATAGATCTTATAAATCTAAGACTATGATACTATGATCCCATGAGAAGGAGAAGGAGTATACTTTGATTTAATTAAAGTATTGACTTAAACAGTTGTCAGAGGTAGCCAAATGTACTGGATAGAGACTTATCCTCAGAGTCATAAGGACCTGGGTTCCTATCCCATCTTGGTCACATGGTAGTATGGTGCTGGAAAAATCCCTTAACTTTTCAATCCCCTAGCCTGGACTATGCTCTAAGATCATAAATTACACACCTGAATGAAAAGAGGCGTGTTCCTCATTCTCACCCAGGATTCCCCTATACTGATGAAATCACAGGTTCTTTCCTTATCCTTGTTCCTCTTTGTCCTATTGATTTGAATGTCCTGTTGGTTTCAGTTGGAGAATATTCTGAGGTCTGCCAAGAAGCTACAGATTTCCTGTGTCAAGACAAGAAATGCATTGAATCCCATCTGGTTTGTGACTACAAGCCTGACTGCATGGATAGATCTGATGAAGCTTATTGCAGTGAGTACTTCTCTCCAGCTTAACTTAATCACTTATATGAAACGTACGATCACAATAAGAAATAACACAATCTGAAGGGAGTTATATAATTGTCATAACCTTCCAGCTTCCTTGTGGGCTTGGATAAAACAAAAAAATTTCCATAACCCTTCTATATGTCAGCTTCAGCTATTTACCACATAATGAGCAACAGTCATGCCTGATTGTTATCAAATCTTAAATGTTTAAACTGAAGTAGTTGAATAAAACCTGCAAAAAACTGGATAACCACTGAAAAAAGCTCTAGATTTTTCTTTTTCCTCATTGATTCTATTTGTGTGTTCTAAACCAAATGTTTTTTACCTGGAATGGATGTTTAGGAGATTGACTAAATAACAAATTAGTTAGCAACCTTATTAAATAGGGTATTATGTCTTGTTAAAGAGCAAAAAAGCAAGATCCACTTAGAGTTCCTTAATTGTTGTTGTTGAACATACTTAAATTATCTTAAGGGGCAGTTAGGTGTCTCAGTGGATAGATTGTGGGGTCTAGAGTCGGGAAAACTCATTTTCCTGAGTTTGAGACAGATCTAGCCTCAGATTTAATGGCCATATGACCCTGGGAAAGTCAATTAACCCTGTATTCCTCAGTTTCTTCATCTGTAAAATGAGCCAGAGAAGGAAATGACAAATGCTTCCAGTATTTCTGCCAAGAAAGCCCCATATAAGGTGATGAAGAGTAGAACATGACCAGACAACAACATCCTCTTAAATGATTTCTCTGCAATTCATATTACTCTTAGTGCCGAAAGGGCCAAGTTAAAAAAAAAAAACAAAAAAACTAAAGAGAATATTTAGATCACCATGATAAAGTATTTCCACTCTGGGCTAGTTTGCCCCTCTTTAGAGGGGCATTGGGTCTAGATTCAGACAACTTAGGCTCACATTCTATCTCTAACAATTAATTTTTGTGAGACAGTGACTTAGTCTACCTGGGCTTTAATCTCCACTTCCATTAAATGAGATGTTTGGACTAGAGATCTAGTTATATCCCTTCTAGCTCCACATCTATAATACTATGATTCCCAAAACTTTCCTTCCATTCAGGTCATTTTGAACTACTTTCACTCAGATCAGGGATAACAGATTGCTCATTCATCTCCAAATTGTAAATCCTTATGAGAAAGAGATTTCAAATGAGCCTAACATTCTTCAGGCAAAGCAGGGTTTCATAAGCTGGAGTCCATGACCTAAAAAAGAAAAATTAACAATTGTATTTTAACATAATTGGTTTCCTTTTAAATTCTATTTTATTTTAATTTATCGATTTAAAAGCTTTTTTTTTTCAGAAAAGGTTCATAGACTTCAAAAGAAGCCACTGTTAAAGGAACCCCATGACTTTTGAATCTATAAGCAATGGTTTAAATTCTTTTAGAGCCTTTGAAGTTGCTAACAAAAACATTATCTCTCTCTCTCTTTTTTCTTAAAGTCTGATTCTTCCCATTACACCCAAGTTGGAAGCATAGGGCCTACTCATGGCTTGATCCCATTGCTTACTACTACAGAATATTTTCCCAGATTTGTTTCTACCCTGTGCTAGTTTGCCCCTCTTTAGACAACCTGGTGCACGGTCTCCCTTTCCTACTCTCCTGCCTCCAGCCCCTGCCACTTCCAACATGTCATTTGATTGATATCAACATTAGAAACCTAATTAGAAGTCTCCTAATTAATTCAATAGTCCCTAAATCAAGATAACCATCAGTCTTAACCTCCTCAATACCTGTGATTAAGTTCCTCCACCTCCAGCTATACATTTAATTTTATAAAAACATACAGCCTACTATGTGCTAAGCACTATGGCACATGTTAAAGATATGAAGACAGGAGCAAAATAGTACATACCTTCAAGGTGCTTACTTTCTCAGGAGGGGAATGAAAGGAAGAGAAGCCACCATAGACAAAGATAAGTAGATATAGAAACTATACAAAATAAATACAAAGTAATTGTGTGTATGTGTGTGTGTGTGTGTGTTCATGTATGTTCAGAAGAGTAATAAAAATCTGGGATATTAGGAAAAACCTCTTTTAGGAGGTGATGTTTGAACAGTCTTAGAGTCCCAAGAAACACCGAAGGCATATATTGACTCTTTCTACCACCATAGAAAAAATTACCTTTCAGTAGTATTTGAACAACTATTTCCTCAATAAGCACTGAATTTGAGATATTACATGTAGGTCCTGATTAGTGTTAATGATAAATCCCAAGAAGAGATCACATTATTTTACTTTACTTTATTCAAAGTATATTGGAATTTTAAAAATAGCAATTGATTCCAGCCCAATGGAAATATGCAGTAAGAATTTGATCTCTTGAAGAGATTCATTTGGTACTAATCAGGACCTGACTGTAATTACCACTGGATCTTAAAATACTTTTCCAGAACTTTAGGAATGACATAAACATTAGTTCTATCACGATGCAAGTATAGGAAACTATTCATATCATGAGCCAGTTTGACAAACAGTAATAAAGAAGTCAAAACCTGGGAAAAATTTATGAAAACTTGCCTAGCAGTGGAATTTGAGCAGAGCACCATTTACCCTTTAAAAGGTCATGAGCCAGCTTGAATGGTGCTCAGAGGAACTGATCACTACTAAAAAATTGTTCTTCTATTTTACCACTCAGGAGAAAATATCTCTTGGACCACCTTACTTCTATATAAGTCATTTCCCTGGGGATATTTCTTCTTCCATTACAGGTCTCTGCAAAAACAATTAGAAAAACAGATACATAAAACACCAGAGAACAAGCTTTAACTGATATAATGACTATGCGAATTATGGAAATTATTAAAATTAAATTCTTGAAATGTATTAATCTTTGATACCGAATTAGTTCAAGGTTTATCAAGAATGGATATTCAGTCCTAGGGATCCCCTATGATAATAGTGACTGAATATAGATTTTTATGAATCATTGGGTCAGTTACGGAGAGAGAATAACATATATAGGTGATATAATTTAAATTTTATTGACAAGTATAAGAGAGGAAGTGTGGCTTAGTGGATAAAGAACTGACCTCAATCAGAAAGATCTGAATTCCTTACAACCTCTGACCTATACAAGCTGTATGACCTTGGGCAGGTATCTTAACCTTTTAGTGACCCCAAGTAATTCTCTACATTTTTAAATGGCCAACCATGAGGTTTGAGTCTGTGTTGCTAGAGAGTTTTCTAATTGTGAGTTCCTGAAACCAATGTTATCACCATTCTAGCCCAAACAACTCTAAAAAAAACATATATAAGATGTTGTACTGTAAAAGGCTGCCTTAGCAAATTATAATAGCTAATCTTGGCCTAGGAAGAAGTAATGACCCAGGATTCCCACTTCTTCAAAGGGAGGCTGGGATGACTAGGGCAGAATGATATACCAAAGTTGTATTTTTTTTTCCTCTTTAGGGCAGGCTTTCAGAGAAGGCTCGGTTATAGAAATTGTGGTATGATGAGTTTCACTGACTCTGTAGTTAAAGGACCTGGCTTTAAATTTCACTTCTGTCTCACAGTTGCTTAAGTGACCTTGGCCATCCCTTCAGCTTCCTGGATGTTAGATTTCTTACTTGTAAGGGATGTTGGATAGGTGGCCTCCGAGATCTTTCGAGATCTTATTTGTTATATTAGTAACTCTTCTGGGCTCACACTCTCAACTCACATTTAAAATAGTAGCTTGAGGTCCCCAAAAGGCAATAGCAATTATCCCCATCAAGGTTCCAGGGATGACCTGGAGGTATTGGGCTTTCTAGAACATGATCCCCCACCAGTATGATCTCTATTATCATTTAGCTAGTTGAATTCTATTAGCTTTTAGAAAAGAGGTTTCCTGAGAAGCTATGGCAAGATTTTTAAAAAAAAAATAAAATGATCGCCCCCAAACTGTTCCCATGCCCAGCAAGGTCCCAAGGTACAATGAACTCAAGCGTACAATCCTATAGAAGCGAGGCAGATGTGTCAAGAACATATGTGCCCAAGGGATGCCTTCTTATTTCTGGCTCTGGAAATCTTTTTTTCTCCCTTTGTGGAGGCCTCATGAAGTTCAATTTATGTATATTTCTCTCACCAGGTTAAAGGATCAGTACCATTTTAGAATCTATTGCTGACACTTCTCACTGTTAGAAAGACGTACGATCTATGATGCCATTACTATCATCAAATGACTTCTTTTCCATGTTTCTCTCTTCCTTTGACTTATGCCACTTTATCCTCTTAGGTATTGCTACCAATTCTGGTCACCAGTGGGAATTTGGATGGGACTTCTCTCACCAAAACTCATACAGTTTTCTCGATATACTCTTAGAATACTGGGTCACCTAAGAATAGGAAAGAAATAGAAGAGACGCATAGCTGCTGGGTGGGACAGGAAGCAACCACTCTTCCTCCCAAAGAGCAGCTCATTTCATTTGCTTTCAGGACAGGAGAATGAAAGATGGGCCCACCATTGTACACTCACTCATTTCTGGCCCACCACCTCCTGAGTCATCAGTTCTGGTTCTTCAGCCATTGGAAGACTTTTTTTGTCATCACACATCATTACCATAACACAGTGTTACCACACAGCGGGTACACATTCACACATAGCTGTAAATAGAGTTCCAAGGACCACGTGTTTGATTGGAATCAGGAAGAAATATCTGGGCATGCTATACATAGCCAACCTCAAAAGACAAAACTTAGTATTTAAAATTTAGTCCCCCTTCTAAGCTATTTCCTTATCATAATATGCTAAACTTTCAAAAAGAAGTCTACTTTTTCAGGCTAATGGAAACACTCTATGATTTAAAAATAATTTTTATTCTTGTCCACGTGATTACTATATATTTTGTAAATTCATTTTTAAAGCAGCATACTCAAATCACGAAACCAAAAGCTCATGTGTTACTTTCTTAAAATTTTTTTTAAAAAAGTATGAGCCCTTGAGATAGATAATATTCACCTATTTTTCATTCAGCAACAATACTCTTTAAAAATAAAAATGATCACTGGCTGTCACTGACAAGATTTTTTATTATTTTCAACTGTACTAATAAGCTTAACCCCAGATCTGACTAATGGGAGAGATGGGGAGATTCTGTGCTTTCCATTTCTAAACCTCACAGTGAAGAGGTCTCATCTAGTAGTTATAAAAATTAAAATTACCAAAGGGCAACAACATATTAAAGTAGAAAAGGAAAATGTCAGTAATGTCATTAAGACATTGGATTTAGCCAAGATTCAACAAGCTCACTAATTCCTTCTTCCTTTGCTTTTCAAGCATCTTTTTGTCTCTGTCAAGAAGCAAATGTAATTATTATACATTTGGTGATGAAAACAAGTGCCTCAGTAAGCAAATGTTCCCATTTCAATGACCACAGTATCTTTGAGTTAAGAACCCCAAAGGTCTGCCTAGACCAGTGGTTCTCAAACTATGGGTCCTGACCCCTTTGGGGGTCAAATGACCCTTTCACAGGGGTCACAGGGGTTGCCTAAGACCATTGGAAGACATATATTTCCGATGGTCTTAGGAACTGAGACACCTCTATCCTCTATCCATCTCCAGGTGGGCCCACCCACATGCAGATACACCCACATACAAGTATTAAAGGGCTGCAGCATTAGGAAGGTTGAGAACCACTAACCTAGACCATCTAATACCCAGATAGGGTTATCTATGTTGTCCTTGACAAGTGGTAACCAGACTCACTGAGAAGAAGAACTCACTGCTTTACAAAGCATTTCATTTTGCTTTTGTCTGTCTCTGATCAATAGCAGGTTTGCCTTACTTTGATTTTCCATCTGCCACTCTACTTTCAATTGCTCCTAGTTCAATCCTCTACAGCATGTCACATCTCCCTTAATACTTCAGCCTAAACAATTTCTAGTTCCTTCAAATGATCTGCATTTGGCATGACTTCCAGTCATCTTAAGCAGTTTGGTCTTGCCTTTGAATATGTTCCAACCTGTCAATGTCCTTTCTGAAATGAAGTACTTAGAATGCAACATGATACTCCAGACTTGCTTAGATTTTGTACTTTTAATGAGAAGGAATGAATGTGTATAGACTGAGATAGACAGACATGTACACATATATTTATACAAACACACATATGTCTGAAAATTAATATTATTTATATATGTATGAAAGTATATGTATTTATATGTGAAAATTAATATTATCTATATATTGAAATGATTATATATATTCATAACTGAAAGGTTTTTAACATAGATGGTAAAGAACATTAACTGTTATTCATATTTTGTTACCTATTACAAACAAAAAAACCACAATTGCTTGGGCTGTGGAATTTTCTATTTAGCTTTATCATGCATCATCATATAGAGCAGCGGTTCTCAACCTGTGGGTCATGACCCCTTTGGGGTCAAATAACCCTTTCACAGGGGTCACCTAAGACCATCGGAAAAACACCTATTTCTGATGGTCTTAGGAACCAAGACATGGCTCCTTTATCCGTCTCCAGGTGGGTCCACCCACATGTAGACACACCCACATATGAGTATTAAAGGGTCACAGCATTAGGAAGGATGAGAACCACTGATATAGAACTTTCTTTTCCCATTAATTTAAACCAATACATTTCTGTTTAGGGTGCTTTTACTTTACCATTTAGTTAAGACACTGGATAAGTATGTCATTGTTGTTTTTATGTTGTCCTGTATTATGCTGTCCTTAAGATAATAGCATCATAGAACTAGAGAGGACTTCAAATCAATGTAGTCCAGCTCCTCTCCTTTTATGAACAAAGAAACCGAGGCCTATAGAGGCACAATAACTACCAAATATATAGAATTTCAATGTTTTCCAAGCATGTCCATTTGTTCATTGGAACCTCACACCAGTTCTGCTAGATGGGTACTATAGTTACTACTCTCACTCCCATTTTACATATTAGCAAACTGAGGGCAAGAGACTTTAAGTCACTTTCCTAGGCTTATCCATTTAAGTAATTTTTAGAGGCAGAATTTGAATCCAAGTGGTCCTGAATGTAAGTCAAATCTTTTGTTCACTATAGCAAAATTCCTCTTGAAATTATCCAGTTAAATTGCTTATACCATTGTTTTCTCTCTTTGGAAGTGAGATGATGCTAATAATGAACCAAATTCATATCCTTGGTGATGATAATGAGGAAATGGGAGTCTGATCCAGTGTGTTTAATCTTTTCTTCACTTTCCTACCTGATTTTCCCTCAGATATCAAATATTAATTACTGAAATACCAAGCAGCCTTGTGATTTCCCCTGTGACTGGTAATGTTAAGTTAATATTGTAAATTGAGGTATGATGAGGTTATGACAGCACGTGCAAGTACAGAACAAAAGACCCTTGAATCTTAGGCCTGATTTGCTCTATCTAACCTATGACATTGAAGTGCTATTCTAAATTAAAGAAATGTTATATCACATATATAAAATCCTGCTTTTTGTGTGTGCAGATATATAAAGACAGGCTGGTATAGTGAAAAGACTGCTTTTTTAAAATAAAATAAAATGTACTTATGATATGGTATTTGCTATGCTAAGTATCAGCTATATAAAAAAAGGAAAAACATGGTTCCAGACCTCAAGGAGCTCACAGTCTAAGGTAAGACAACAAGTAAACAACTTTTTACATTCAAGATATGTACAGAGTAGATGGAAGGTAATTTCAGAGGGTAGTCACTATAGTGAAAAGGATTGGAAAAGGCTTCTTTTAAAAGGTTAGATTTGAGTTCAGTCTTGTCAGGGCCTAGGGTATCCATGATGTAGAGGTGAGGAGGGAGAACAGTCCAAGTATGGGAGATAACATTTGAAAATTCATAGAATCTGGAGATAAAATGGCAAATACAAGGATTAGCAAGCAGGCCATTGTCCCTGGATCTTAAATAACATGGTGGAAAATAAGATGTAAGAAGACTGGAAATAGGGAGTGAAGGGCTTTAAATGACAGAGTGTTTTATGTTTGATATTGGAGGTAAATAAGGGAGCCACCTAATCTTAATGGTTACACCTATGCTTTAAGCAGAATCACTTTGAAACAACTGGAAATCATGGGCATACTCATCAATTGGGGAATGGTTGAACAAGTTGTGGTGTATGATTGTGATGGAATACTGCTCTGCTATAAGAAATGATGAGCTCAATGATCTTAGAAAAACATGGATAGCCTTGCATGGAGTAATGAAGAGTGAAATGAGCAAACCCGAGATGACATTGTATATAGTTAAGCAATATTGTTTTAAGAACAGCTTTGAGTGGCTAAATCATTTTGATTACTATAAATACCCAGATTACCTACAAAGGCCCTATGAAGGAAGACACTATCTGAATCAGAAAAAGAATTGATAAATAGAAATTTGTGTGGAGAGAGAGAGAGAGAGGGAGAGAGAGAGAGAGAGAGAGAGAGAGAGAGAGAGAGAGAGAGAGAGAGTGTATGTGTGTGTGTGTGTGTGTGTGTGTGTGTGTAATTATAGCCATTGCTAGGGAGAGTGAATGGGAAAAAAGGAAAAGAAAAAATATCCATGATGATTTTATTATACGTTTAAAAGGTATAGCAAGTTGTACACAATTGATTTGAAGTTTCATGTGCAATCATCTTTTTTTTTCTTATACTATTTTATGGGAAGGCTTGTATTATTCCATTAATTAAAACTTAAATAAATAAAAAATTAAAAAAGAAGAATTACTTTGCCAACATAATGGAGGATGAATTAGAGAAGGAAGAGACTTGAGGCAAGAGGAGTAACCAGAAGATTATTGAAATGGTTCCAGTGTGCACTGCACTACCCTGATTTATGTAATGGATGAAGGGGACACATGAGAGATGTTGTGAAGACAGAGACTAAAAGACTTGCCAAAAGATAGTATATGGACGATGAATGAGAGTGAAGAATTGACTATGACACTGAGATTGTCAGCCTGTGTGACTAAAAGGAGTGTTGTCATCTTTGTTGTGTTAGGAAATTTGGAAAGAGGGGAATGAGGTTAGTGGGAAAGATGAGTTGTTTTGGCTACATCAGACTCAAAATGCCTCCAGACATCTAGTTTGAATTCTAAAAGGTGGTTGGTAACACAGACTAGAGCTCAATAGAGACTAGGGCCAGAAGTACATACGTGGGCATCATCCACATCAAAATATTCATTAAACTTGTAGGAGCTGATGAGTTCATTGAGTGAGGTTTTATAGAGGGAGAAGATGAGAGCTCATATGGATCCTTATGGGACATCAACAGTTATAACTTCATTTTTCTGGGCCTCAGTTCACTCATCTGTAGAATGAAGAGGTGTTAGCTATATGACCTCTAGGTTCTCTTTAGCTCTAAATCTTCTATGATGCAATGAAATAGTCTGTTTAAAATAGACAGTGATTGTACTTAACTCTGTCTTGTATATTAGGAAAAAATGACAGGCATAGCTAGAATGCCATAGATTTACTTTCCAAAAATGCAGCACTTTAGAACAAGATCTAAAGACTTTTAATCTTTTATAGCCAACAGCCAGAGCTTGTTTAAAAATTGAAGTAAACAGCATTTCTATATCCGATATAGTTATTTCCTGAAGCACTAAATATCCTAAGAAGTTGATGTTACTTATTCCTCTGCCTATATTTATTTTTTTTAATTATACAATCACATATAGCCACGTAATATTTCAATTCAGTTCCACTCAAAATATGATCATCAAGCACATTCTATACAGCAACCATGTTGCCTATACCAACTAACAGAAAAAAAAAATCAAACAATCGCTGCCCTCCGAGAAGTTCTATTGAAAAGGACCAAGCTACATTAATAAACATATAAAAGGATGACATTATTTTACTTAGTTTGGTTTTTAGAATGCAAATGTTGATTCCTTTGGCTCATTAGTTTTTCTTTTGTTTATCAATTGTATGCTGCCCATGATTTTGAGTATAGTAACTCTTCGACCTTACTCCTCTAAAATTACATTCAAACCGGTAGATCATGTCTTCAAACAGCAACTGCCTCTTATTACTCAAATATTTGGTGGTAAACCATGAGAGACTGTGCTCCTAGTAATATTGCTCCTGGTCCTTCCCTGCTGTACTCCTTGTTAGCAATCAATCAGTAGATATCAATTTGCTTTTAGAAAAGGTATCCACTGGGAAGTTATGGAAATCAGAACAATCAAGACAAAACACCATCACCTGAAAGAAAAAAAAAAACCAAGTCTATTCTCTCACCAATACTCTCAGCCTCCATATAGGAGTAGGCTTTCTGTTTAAGCATGACAGTAGTAAAGAATATATGTAGAGAACACTTAAAGTAAAGGGGTAGACCTCTTTCACAGGGGTCACAGGGATCACCTAAGACCATCAGAAAACACATATTTCCTACAGCCTTAGGAACCAAGACACTGCTCCTCTGTCCAACTCCAGGCGAGTCCACCCACATGCAGATATGCCCACATACAAGTATTAAAGGGTTGAAGCATTAGGAAGGTTGAGAACCACTGGGGTAAACTGTAGACACACTTGAAATACTTTCTTAACATTTTCCTTTAGTGGAGTCTTCAAGAAGTTTGCTCTGGGATATAGAGACAGTGATCAAGTCCCTCTGCTGCTCAGCTGGGACTAATTGGGGCTGAGGCAAGTCACCCTACCTGCTTCTTGATCAGTTACCTTCTCTAGTGGCCTGGCCTGTTCTACTGCTATCTCTCTGGTGACGATTGCCAATCTTTCGTTATAGCTCTGGGCTTTGGGGAGACCTTGGACAGAACCTTTGAATCTCTTAAACTCATAAAGTCATCTAGGTACTTCCATCTCAAGAATAGGCATTAACCTAAGATGAGGAAAGGATAAAAAGAAAGAAAAAAAGGAAAGCTTGTGCTCCTACCCAGCATGACTTCATGGGAGACAAGGTTAAGTGGCCCTTATCCACCTTGCAGGACAATCACAATATAACCCTGCCTAACAGCCTTAGAAGAAAGAGAGAGAATAATGAAGTTGTGGGTAACTCTTAATGTGTACAAACTCATTTCTGGATCAGCAACCTCAGCCATCAGTTCTTCCAACTCTGTGATCAGTCAGAGGGAAATAGCCCATCATCACACAATACTAACCTCTTAGTCATGTGTGTGTCTCCCCTTTCCCTACTACCATGGAAACTTGGACAGAAACTAGGCAACAGATAAATATGCATGTTTCAAGGACTAGCCTATACAGGCCATTCTGTTCTCATTACCTGATTTATTCTGTCCAATGCTCCTGGAGGTATTGATATGAAAAAAAGGAATGCAAATAATTAAATAATTTCATTTTTCACGAATCACAATCAATTATATAACCAGACTTGATTAATGGCCAGCATAGATGATGAGCCACATCAAGCAATATTTGAAGTATCGAAGTGAAAGCTTCTTTTGCTGACTAAGGGGATAGTAATTTGCCTATAACTATTAAATGGATTCTGTTTACAGCAAAAGAAACACATAGCAAGTGTAGACATGCAGGTGATTTTATCAGTCCCACAAATGCACATCATCAATATTTATTATTGACACTGTTGTGAATGCATTAAGAAGGCATTGAAGCTGAATCTCCACTTTTAGATAACTTAGCAAGAATAGTGGATAAGTTTCAGGTTCAATTGGTCTTTGATCTTTTTCAAAATAGTACAAGCCAGTTGTACTTTCTCTTGAGATAATGCTTTCACATTTGGTCTTCACTTACCTGTCTATTTTTACTAATTTAAGAAGAAAAACAGATGTTCTTCAGGGTAGCTCTATGTGAGAGCAGTCTGAATCAGTATTGTAGTAAATTTTTTATGTCTCTAGTTTTTGGTATTCAATCTGGTTTTTTTTTTAAGATACAAAGGAGGAAATGAGTTTTTCACTGCAAAGAGAGGAAGATCATCACAGTCAAATTGTATTTTAAGTTTATGTTCTATTCCTGACAATATTGTGTTAGGAAGAAGTGTATACATGGTCCCTTCATGTCAGGAAGCTCAAAATCTTTAAATAAATGGATCCAAATGGACTAAAAGAAAACATAAATACCCAGGGATCCACACGGCATATTCTCAAATCAGATCACAACAGTTATTTTGAAAGAGTTTGGATAGCATTACTTTGGACCCTTTAGAGATCTTTTAGAAATTCCATTGAAATCCTAATGAAAATGGAAATTCAAGAAATTTTGTTTTTTGCAAAAAATAAATTGGCCTTCAGGATAATATTTTCTCTGGAGACTGTAGAAATACATTAATCAAAAACATATTACTAGATACATACCCCTGCTCTAGCAGTGACCTCATCAATGTCAGTATTCCCTCAAAAGCTCTACCAGTGAGACTAAGCAAGGGCTGTTCAACTTACTTGGGGCAAAGTAAAGTAATCGTATTTATTGACAATCAATAAGCCTTACTACCTTTTTTAAGGTAGTAAAAATTATATATTTATATATGTATCCACACACTCACATATATATGTATAAATGTATATAGTGATAATGATTAATAATTACTACAATTTATATAGTGCTTATTATGTGCCAGGCATTATACTTAGCACTTTACTGTTATTGTCTTACTTGATCCTTACAACAACCCTGAGAGTTAGGTATTATAATTATTCTCATTTTGCAGATGAGTAAACCAAAGTAGGCAGAATTTAAGTGACATGCCCAAGGTCACATATTTAATGTGGGATTTGAACTTAGGTCCCCCTGACTCCAGGCCCAGCACTCTAGCCATTGCTCCCTAAATATATGATTTGGTATTGAGTTCAAAATATTTTTGAAACATCTTTGATTTTTAGCTCATGGAAAAAGTTTGCCTTTGCCAGAGAATCCATTTTTCAAAGTCTAGAGTTGATTATAACACATAGTTTTTCAATAGGGTTTGAATAATTTGAGTTCACAGGACATGCATGTAAATTTATTTCTGTCCCATCTGAATTTCTCAGCCTTGTGTGATGTTTGGTATTATTTAAAGTGATGTTTCACTCTTCTGTCTCCATTTGGAATTTTTTTTGTTAACTTACCAACAGTCTTTTTTTTTTTCTCAGTATATTAATCAAGAGAATTGTTCCAAAAGTCTTAGTGTAATTTTAAACTTTACTAGCTTAAATAAAAAAAAAACTCTGATAGTTTTAATAGCTTTTTATCAGAGATAATAATTTCTTCAATAGCAAAAAATTTAAGTTCATTTTTTATTTTTGATAATGAATGTTTTACAGTCTAATAAAGATGCTCAGACCTATATGCTTGCCTAGACTTCTTCTGACAATAATTTAGGTACAGCCTTGAATGAAAAAGTGAGTCTCATCAGGAAAACAAAAATAACATTTCCCCCATCTTCAATATTCCTTTGTGTTGTCTCACCATGACAAGCATTTTTCTTAATGAAAATGGGTTGTAGCTTTGAAAAAAATATTTCAGAGACAGAGCCAAGAGGGTGGAGAGAGAAGCCAAAAGTTGCCTTGAGCTTTCAATGGTTTCCTTTGAAAACAACATTAAATCAAGCCTCTAAAAGAATTCTGGAGAGACAGAATCCACAAAAAGGCAGAGTGAAACAATTTTCCAGCCCAAGAGAACTTAGAAGGATTTCAGGAAAAGTCTGTCTCATTTGGGTAAAAGGGGTGCAGAACTGAGCTCAGTGGACAAGCCATCAGCAACTCAGACTCTGTAGCAGAAAGCCAGTGGTCAGGCCCCAATCTCCAGAACAATAAGCTTGGAACAGTACCCTCTGTGCCCCAGGAGCAGAGTTAAAATGAACAAAAAGCAAAAAAGAGTCCTGGTCATACAAAGCTACTAAGGTGACAGGGAAGATCCAAACACAATCCCAGAAGAGGACAACAATGTCATAATACTTGCATATTAATCCTCAAAGGGGAATATTAATTGATCTCAAGCCCCAAAAGCCTTCTTAGAAGAACTCAAAAAATATTTTTAAAAATCAAATAAGAGAGGTAGAAGAAAAATTAGGAAAAGAAATGAGAGGTTTGCAAGAGAGAGTCAATAAATTGGAAAAGAAAGGATAAAAATTGACTAAAGAAAACAATTCCTTAAAAAATACAATTGGCCAAATGGGGGGGTGGGGGTGGAATCCACTGAAGAAACAATTTCTTAAAAAGTAAAATTGTCCAAATGGAAAAGAATGGTAACTGAAGAAAATAATTCCTTAAAAATTAGAATTGGGCAAATGGAAGCTAATGACTCCACAAGACAGCAAAAATCAGTCAAACAAAATCAAAAGAATGAAAAAAGAAAAGAGAATGTAAAATGCCTTAATGGAAAACAACTGATCTTGAAAATAGATCTATGATGGATAATTTAAGAATTATTGGACTACCTGAAAGCCACAACTAAAAGAAGAACCTGGACAGCATCTTTCAAGAAATTATTAGGGAAGACTGCCCTGATATCCCAGAACCAGAGGGTAAAATAGTCACTGAAAGAATCTACCGATTGGGTTGCCTAGGTGGTACAGTAAATAGAGCACTGGCCCTGGAGTCAGGAGGACCTGATGTCAAATCCAGTCTCAGACACTTAACACTTACTAGCCATGTGACCTCGGGCAAGTCACTTAAGCCCAATCACCCTGTCTTCCTCACCTCCAAAAAGCAAAAAATAAAAAAATAAAAAAAATAAAAAAATAAAAGAATCCACAGATCAACTCCTGAAAGAGATCCCAAAATGACAACTCCAAGGAATAATATTGTAGCAAAATCCCAGAATTATCAAATCAAGGAGAAAATATGCCAAGCATCCAGAAAGAAATAATTCAAATATCAAGAATCCTTAGTCAAGATTGCACACAATTTAGCATCTACTATATTGAAGGCTTGGAGGACTTGGAATATGATATTCTGGAAGGCAAAGGAGATGGGATTACAACTACCCAGAAAAAATTATCTTTCAGGGGGGAAAATGGGCATTCAATGAAATAGGAGAATTTCAAACCTTCCCCTATGAAGAGACCAGAGCTGAACAAAACATTTGGACTTCAATTACAAGACCAAAGAGAAGCATAAAAAGGTAAACAGGAAAAAAATGTTATTCAATAAGGTTAAACTGTTTATACCTTCTTAAAACTGTTTACATCTTTATTCAGGAAAGTGATACTTGTAACTCTTGAGAACTATATCTCTATTAGGGGAGTTGGAAGGATTATGCATAGATAGAGAGTATGGATGTAAAATGACTTTGATGTGATGATATTAAAAAAAATAAAGAAATGAAAAAAAAGGGATTGTTCTAGAAAAAGAGGAAAGGGGAAGGCAGAATGTAGTAAATTACATCACATGAAGAGGCGCATAAGACCTGGAAAGAAGGGAGGGAGTTGAGCATTGTTTGAACCTTACTCCCTTACTCTCATCAGATTTGGCTCAAAGAGAGAATAACATACATACTCATTTGGGTAGAGAAATTTATCTTACCCTACAGAAAGAAAAAAGAGATAGGACTGATAGAAAGGAGGGTATATTGAGGGAGGGGGTAATCAGAAGCAAAATGCTGGTGAGAAAGGACAGGGTGAAAGGAGAGAGAAAAATATAAATAGAGGGGAAAATAGGTTAGAGGAAAATACACAATTGGTAATTATAACTGTGAATGTGAATGGGATGAACTCTCCCATAAAATGGAATTTGGTAGCTGAGTGGATTAAAAACCAGAATCCTACAATACATTATTTACAAGAAGCACATCTTTTTTTTAAAATTATTTGGTTCTTTTATTTCTGCAAAAAATTTATAGTTTACAAATTCCTTTGTCGTTCGTAGGTTAATGCCAAGATATTAGATATATTTTAAATGGTTTTACTCAATTTTATTTTTTAAATTTGATTTGTTTATTTACTTTTAGTTTATAAGATTCAATTCCATAATCTCTTGAGTTTCAAATTTTCTCCCCTCCCTTTTCTTCTCTCCACCCCCCCCCCGATGGCAGCATGCAATCAAGTATTGGATCTGCAAATATTTTCAAATTGGACATTAGTCTTGTTGTA
>CM053581.1:539050635-539100301 GCA_028627135.1 Pseudochirops cupreus
ATGCTCTGCATTTTCTATGACCTCTCAAATATCAGTGACAATGGCTCAACCATCACATAAATTGATGATTTCAGTATCCTTGGATACAGTTCAACTGGGACTAGGGACAACACATCAAAGCCTTCTACACTTTGATAGCAGCTCTCTTAAATGCTTTCACTATCTCCTTACTTATTTTGAATATCAACTCCCTGTCAGTCATGTTTGTTCTGTGATTTCCAGTGCAAAGGTCATTCTCCTTGATAGAGAAAACAGAAGCAAAATAAGTATCCCTATGCTTTCATTCTGCCATAAATTATCTTTGTCCTATCCACCATAAGCAAAGGTCCTAGCCCTTCTTTGATCACCTTTTTTTCTGCCAATATAAGTAACCAAACAAATATCTTTGACCCATCTTAAATGTCAACTCAGAGAATATTGAGTTCTCACTTTACTCAAAGTAAAAGATAGCACTTACTGTTTATTGCTAAAAGCTCTTTTTCAAAAATTCAGATAATTGTGGAATTAGTCTGAATAAAAAGAACATGTCCCATTTTTAATTCTCTACCCCAAACAAGTTAAAAATATCAATTGGTGGTAATCTATTTCTTAATTTAATTTTTTAAATTTTCTAAATCTACTTTTCTATGATCTCAGTTGAGTTGCTTTGCTTTAATATTGTTTTAAAAATCTTTTGTTGCTTTGGAGTACACTTATTTTTAAAGCAGTTAAGAAAATGAAGGCATCTTTCAGCCAAGTGAATTCCTATGAGTCTTTGATAATCAAGATTATCACCTAATTCCACGTTTCAGTTCCCACCAGGGTAGGACAATTAAGAGAATTCTAATTAACCATTAAGAAATAAACAATAAAATCTAAAAAGCAGGATCTCCAATGATACAAAGCATTAAAAAAAATGAAATTGAAAATGTATAGTTTTATTTCTAAGAATATAAGTTGCAGGGCATCTAGGTGGTGGAGGGAATAGAGAGCACAGACCCTGGAATCAGGAGGACCTGAGTTCAAATCCAGCCTCAGACACTTAACACAAAAACTAGCCATGTGCCCTTGGGCAAGTCACTTATCCCCAATTGCCTTCCCTCCCCCCCATCCAAAAAAAAAGGAAAAATAAAAAGAATATAAATTGCACAAGTATAGGGGAAAGGGAGGTAACCTTTTTGAACATCGTGCTACTGTGAAGAATTTTGAAAACTTGTTGGCTCATCCATATGTTAACATAAACAACTATGAACATGATTGGCACTCACATCAAGACTGACACAAATGTTTTTGAGGGACATTAAAAGTGTGTTCAGGCTATGCAAAATAAAAGAGGGCAGGAAGAGTAGGGGATTGTGTTTAGAACTAGAAACAAACAAAGCTTTTCTTTTCCAACCACCTCATCTTAAAGATAAGGGAACTGAGAATGAGGGCACTATTGGCTCGTCTAAAGTCATACAGGTAGCCAAGTAGCAGAGATGTTAATGTTGGGGAGTTGTGAGCAATATTGGAGGGCCTATAAAGCATAAATATGTTTTAATCTAACTACCCTTCCTATGAAAATGAAGATGACTGAGTACACATAATTCTTAATTTCAACTAACTGCTCTCAGGAAAGAAAAAGAGAAAATCCATCTGATATCACTGAATAATTTCATTAATGAAAGCCTCTCTTTCTATAACCATATACGCCCATTTTTCTTATCCTGCTAATCACCTATCTATGGCTTTCAGAGGCTCCTCTTCTTCCTCATACCTTCGAATTATGATTTTTCTCTCAGGCAAGATGGTATGAATATAAAGTAGAATAACAGAATATTTGAAAAAATTATGATATGAATGTAATAGAATATTATTGTGGTATAAGAAATGATGAACACAAATAACATGAATATATGAATATGAAAGACTGACATACAGCAGTGCACTGTTAAGAAAACAGCATTGAGAGAACAAGATATACAGTCATTCTAACTGTATAAATAATAACAATGACCAGTAATCTGGAATTCATACATAAAATAAGACAAAAGAAGAGCATATAAAATGGGATGAATTTGGCTATTAATTTGTTAAATTTAATTTATATGTTATGTTAAACTACAATTAATGGAAGTTCATAATGATGTGTGGGGGTTTTTTTGTCCATTATTTTCATTCGTATAATTAAAGGTTTCTTATTCCCAGATGGAATGACTCAACTGATAAACCCTAAGATGCTTCCAGATTTTAGAGCTGCCATGTCATGCTACTGACTCAAACTGATCTTATCTAATAAAAGAACAATAGTAAACAAAGGTTAAGTGACTTGCTCAATATTGGATAAGAGTTGTAAGGGGTCCCCTAAACTTGACTTTTTGAGAGGCCACATTTTTCCCAAAACACTGGACCCAGAGTATACAGGAGGCCCTGAATGTATCAAGGATGAAGCCTCCTCTGAGCTCACATAATTTCTTGTTTGCATTCCAGGCTGGTCTCACTGTGTGTCTTTGGGAGGCAAGATAGGAACCGGCCAGTCTGTACCAGGCTAGGACAATGGTCCTTTGTAGATAAGCAGTTCATCCTGTCATCGTAGTCTAGTGGTACCCAAGGAAAAAGAGCACCTTCTGCCATCACCTTGCTTCTCCTCTTCTGGAGGGGTTACTATACCTTTCCCCTCACGTGCCACAGCCCTTCCTGTTTTCTTTTCTTGCTTTTGTTGTACTGTCATAAATATGCAAACTTCCATAATGACTGTAAACTCTCTAGGTTCCACATGAGTGTTCTCTTCTCTTGTAATAAACCTGGTTTTCACATAGGCCTTGTAACGTTGTTATTGCCTGTCTATGCATCCAACAGATGGCAAATAGACAGACTGGGACCTGAACCCAGGTCCTCTGACTTCAAGAATAGAGGAAACCAGTTCTCAAAATGTGAGCAGTGCTACGATATTTTTTTTCAGTGAAATTAATTCTTTTTTTTCTCTTTTACTACTGGATAGAAAACATTCAAAAAAGATTATTCTTGTGTTTCTCTGAGCTTCTCTTCTTTCCTCTTTCCATTTTTTTTTCTGTTATCTGTCCCTTTCCTATTCTTGCCCTCCCCTAATTCCAAAACCAGACTAACTCAGAGTTTAAATTATTCGACCAAGCTCACAGAGGTAGAAAGAGCTTAGAATCTAACTAGATTCTAACTTGGATTGATCTGACTCACTCTCTAACACTTTTAGAGACCTTTTTCATTTTAATTATGTTACTGCAAAATATTGCCAGTTTCCATCATGAGATAAATGCCTGGCCTTCTTCTCCATCCCCTCCTTCATTAGGATCTTAGCATTTTAGACTTTAAAGAAACATTAAAAATTATTTAGAATTACAGAATCTAGAGTTAGATTTTGTAGGTATGTGGCACAGTGGATAGAGTTCTGTGCCTTAAGACAGGAAGATTCATCTTCCTGACTTCAAATAAGACTTTGGATACTTACTAGTTGTGTGACCCTGGGCAAGTCTTTTGACTCAGTTTGCTTCAGTTTCCTCATCTGTAAAATAAGCTGGAGAAGGAAATGGCAAACCACTCCAGTATCTTTGCCAAGAAAACCCCAAATGGAATCACAAAGAATCAAACATGATTGAAACAACTGAATGATAACCAAAGAGCTAGAAGAGACCTTCAAGTATGGCTCTGTCAACCCATTTTCCATTGGAGGAAACTGCTACTGGGAGAGGTGAAACGAATTTTTCAGGGTAACATAGCAAGTAAATTGCCAATCAGAGGTATTCTGATTTTAAATCCAGCGTTCTTTTCACTAAACCTTGCACTAAACTCAAGATGTTAAAGATGGAAGGGACCTTTGGTATCAACTTTACTTACTTTACAGAGGAGAATGTGAAGCCCAAAGAAATTAAACAGCAATGAAGGACATACAACTGGTCTTTAGTGGACAGGAAACTGAACCAAGGTGTGATTTTTAAAAGTTTTTAGTAAAATATTCTTTACCTTTCTTTGTAATTATACCATGATTTCATCCTTGGATTTCTTCCCTTAACAACAGAGACAGGTCAGGCTTTAAGCACCATATTTTCAGCTAAGAAACTAGCAACCTGGACATCCTAGGGTGGTTCCAACCATGAACAATCCCTTACCACAATGAATTCATTCTGTGAAGAATATTAATATCTTCTTTTTGTGCCAGATTAAGAAGATCCAAGAGAGACAGAGAGATAGAGATAGAGAGAGATTGATTCACAATGGACCATTTGAAGGCAACCAAAGGGCTGAAGGAATAGAATTATTTTTAAATACAAGGTCCAGTATGAATGTCCCAGATGCAGCATCTCTTCAATAACTTTTTTTTGACTAGTTAAGAAAGCAGGCTGAAAGAAACATCCAAATTATAGGCACTTTTAGAATGGGGAACTATAGCTCTGGCTAACTACTTTCAATTACAATGGCCAGGGAGCACTTCTACTTTCAAAGAGAATCTCCATCATGCTGCATATTTGTGCACTTACTCCTCAACCTGTCCACAGAGAAAAGGAACTCAATATATCATATGCCTATGATAGTTATGGATTTGTGCGTTTCAGTTTGCTTCTTTCCCATTGAGTACTGGTATTTATTGTTCAGTTGTTCTGTTGTGTCCAACTCTTCATGATCCCGTGAACATGCCTTCTATTCTCCACTATCACAATGAAGTCTAAGCTCATATTCATTGTTTCTGTGACACTATCTGTTCATCTTGTCCTCTACCATCATGTCCTTTTCCTTTTGTCTTCAATCTTTCCCAATGTCAAGGTCTTTTTCAAGGAGTCCTGCCTTCTTATTATGTGTCCCGAATATTTAAACTTCATCTTCAATATTTGACCTTCCAGTGAAAATTAATTCCTGTAAGTATTAACTGATATGGTCTTCTTGCTGGCCAAAGAACTCAAAAGTCTTCTCCAGCACAATTCGAAAGTGCCAATTCTGTGGTGCTCAGCTTCTTCACAGTCCAAATTTGACAGTCATACATCACTACTGGATAAATTGTAGCTTTGATTGTAAGGAAGTTTGTCATCAAAGTGATGTCTCTGTTTTTTTAGTATGCTTTCCAGATTTACTCTAACTTTCCTTCCAAGGAACAAGCATCTTTTATTTCATGGCTTCACTCACCATCTGCAGTGATCTTTGAGCCCCAGAACATAAAATCCAACTCTGTTTCCATTTCTTCTCTCTTTATTTGCCAGAAAGCGATGGCAACAGTTACTAAGATCTTCAGTTGTCAGGTTTTGGTTTTTTTTTATGTTTTGCTTCAAACCAGCTTTTACCCTCTCCTCTTTTACCCTCATCCAGAGGCTTCTTAATTCTTCCTCAATTTCTGTCATCAAAGTGGTATCATTTGCATATCTGGGAGTGTTGATATTTCTCTCTTAATCTAACTTAGCATTTCACATGATATACTCTATATGTAAGTTAAATAATGTGACAACATATAACCTCATCATACTACTTTTCCAATCTTAAATCTATCAGTTGTTCCATGTCCAATCCTATTGTTTCTTGGCCAGCATGCAGGTTCCTCAGGAGACAAGTAAGATGATCTGGTACTCCCATCTCTTTGAGGACTTGCCACATTTTGTTGTGATCCACACAAAGGCTTTAGTGTAGTCAGTGAAGCAGAAGAGTTTTTTTTCCCCCTTTTCTGAAACTCTCTTGCTTTTTCCATAATCCAGTGAAGGTTGGCAATTTGGTCTCTAGTTCCTCTGCCTCTAAGAAAATCAGTCTTCTCGTCTGATAATTCTCAGTTCACATATTACTGAATTCTGCCTTGAAGAAGCATAAGAATAACATTGCTGGCATGTGAAACAAGTACAGTTGTTCAGTAATTTGAACATTTCTAGGCATTCTTTAGGATTGGGATGTCAACTGATGTTTTCCAATCCGGGGGCACTATTGAATTTTCTAAATTTGCTTGCATATTCAATGTAGCACTTTAACAGCATAGGACTTTAAATAGCTCAACTGAAATTCCTTCACCTCTACTAGCCTTATTGTTAGCAATGACCTCTTTCTCTAGGATGTCTGGCACTAGATCAGTAATCACTTTGTTGTTGTTACTGAAGCTGTTAAGATCTTTCTTGTACAGTTGTAACAGCAAGCACCCTAGCATCCTCAGGATGGCTGCTAGCACAGGTTCTTAGATCTGCTTTTCTAAAGGAAAGCAACTCAAAATGGGTTAACAATCTTACTTTAATTAATCAAATGTATATCATTTACCTAGTTCAGGGGAAAAAGTCAGCACCCTGAACTTCAGAGAATGCAAAAAGAATACCAACAGAAGTTACAAGCAGACAAAGAAACAGATCAGCAGACGGGCTTCTAGCCATCTTACCATTATATTCATACCTAGTTAGCTACCAGAGAGGGAAGCACCAACATCTGGGTTTTCAAAGCCGGGGAGCTCAATGGCTGCACAGATTCTTGTCTGGCCAAATCACACAACTCTTTCCAAAGTGAGGCCCAAAGCAAAAACTTACATCAGGGTATATATATCCTCCTCCTGGATCAGAGAATGTCACAGCCCTCTTGACCCACTGCCCAATCACAAAGTAATAAGGTGTGGGCATTCCTGAAGAACAAGCCTCCTGCCCATGTGACTACATTCAGCCTATTAGGGGGCAGAGTATATTTTCAAATCAGGGAAGGTTCTCAGAGCCACTTAAGCCTATGAAAGGGCCCAGGGGCAGGGAGGATCTTCAAATTCCCACAACAATAGTTCTTCTATGTATTATTGCTGTCTCTTCTTAATCTCTTCTATTTCCCTTATGTCCCTACCATTTTTGTTTATCATGCCCCCTTTTTCATGAACTGTTCTCTTGATATTTCTGATTTTCTTGAATTAATCTTTTGTCTTTCCAATTCTATTATTTTCTTCTATTTCTTTCTTATTGTTCATTTAAGAAAACCTTCTTATCTTTCCTGTTATTTTTTTCTCAATAGCATTTTATTTTTTCCAATTACACTTAAAGATTTTTTCAACATTCATTTTAATAGGATTTTGAATTCCAAATTTTTCTCTTCTTCATTTCTCTCCCTCTCCAAGGAAGCAAGCAATTTGGTATAAGTCACACATATACAATCATGTTAAACGTATTTCCACATTAGTCATTAGGAAAGAAGAATCAGAACAAAAGGGAAAAACCACAAAAAGTTTAAAAAAAGTCATATGCTCCCATCTGCATTCAGATTCCATAGTTCTTTCTCTGGGTATGGATAGAATTTTCCATTATGAGTCTTTGGGAATTTTCTTGGATCATCATATTACATAGAAGAGCTAAGTATATCGTAGCTGATCATTGCACAATGTTGTTACTATGTGCAATGTTCTCCTGGTTTTGCTCACTTCACTCAACATCAGTTCACATAAGTCTTCCCATTTCCTTGCTATTCTCTAGAATTCTCCATTCAGTTGGGTACATTTGTCCCCTTTTCTCTTCTCCCTTTCACTTTCCTTCTTTAATAAATCATTTTTGCTTCCTTGCCTTTCTTTTTCTTTGGAATTTTTGTTATTGTTGTTGCTGCCTCCTGTATAATATTGTGAACCTCTGTACATAATTCTTCAGGCACTTATCTACCAGATCTACTCCTTTAAATCTATTCCTCAACTCCACTTCGTATTCATAAAGAATATTATTTAGGTGATATTTATACGATCAAATGCCTTTCCTTACTTCAATTTAAGTCTGAATTTTGCAATAAGAAGCTCATGATTTAAGCCAAACTCAGCTCCAGGTCTTGTTTTAACTGACTGTATAGATCTTGTCCACCTTTGGCTACAGAGGATATAATCAATCTGATTTCAATAGTGACCATCTGGTGATGTCCATGTGTAGAATTGCCTTTTGAGTTGTTGAGAAAGTCTCTGCTATGACCAGTGAGTTATCTTGACAAAACTCAATTAGTCTCTGGCCTGCTTCATTTTGTACTCCAAGGCCAAACTTGCCTGTTTTCCAATTATCTTTTGATTTCCCACGTTAGCATTCTAATCCCCTATGATGAACATGACATCTTTTGTGTGTGTTATTTCTAGAAGATGTTGTCAGCCTTTGTGGAACTGATTAACTTTGGCCTCTTTGGCATCAGCATGGGAGCACAGACTTGTATTACTATGATATTGAATGGTTTGTCTTGAATTCAAACAGATATTCCATCATTTTTTAAATTATACCCTGGTGTTCCTTTCCTTTTTGTTTTACTGACTGATAAGGACTACTCAATTTCTTCTAAGGCATTCTTACCCACAATAGTTTATATAGGGATCAGCTGAATTAAATTCACCCATTCCCATCCATTTAAGTTCACTGGCCCACAAGATGTTCTGGTACTTTTCCAACCTCAATCTCCCATCAATACTCCTCTACCTCCTTCTCTGCCAGACTAGCTGATTCTCTGTCCCTAAACATGTGCTGATTATTCCCTTATGCCTATGCTAATTGTCATCACTGTGCTATCACACATGATGCTCCTCTTCTTGGAATTGAGGCTAATCTGGAATCTCTTTTCTTTTCTTTCATAGGTCCCTCCCAAAGTGCAGCACTCTCTTCTTTCTCTGAACTTCTATGTCAGTTATTATTTAGATGACCCATTTGGTAGCTCTTATAAATTAAGCTCAGCATAGTATTATAGATTTAGAGCTAGAATAGACCTTAGAGACTATATAGCCCACTCTCTTCATTTTATAGATAATGATAGTAACAACAATAACTAACATCTACATAGCACTCACTATAAGCGAGGCACTATGCTAAGTACTTTACAGTTATCTCATTGGATCCTCATAATAACCCTGTTGGGTAGGTGTCATTATTATCCCCATTTTACCGGATGAAACTGAGGTAAACAAAGGTTAAGTGACTTGCCCAAGGTCACATAGCTAGTAAGTGTCTGAGGCCACATTAGAACTCAGGTCTTCCTGACTCCAGACCCTGTACTCTATTCACTGTACCACCTACATGAGGAAAACTGAGGCCCAGGAAGGTTACATGAACTTGTGAAAAGTCAGATTAAGACCTTACAAAGGAACCTAGGTTCTCTGCCTTCCAAGTCAGTGCTCTTTCTACTATATCACATTATCTTTTTTCCCCTTTTAACTCCACTATTTTCTACTTAAGAATGGAAACCATGGCTTAGATGTCTTCCCATTCCATGTAGTGCCTGGCTGTAAAAAATTAAAATGATAGAGGGATGGTTGTCAAATCAGAGGACCTAGGTCAGTGGTTCTCAACCTTCCTAATGCCATGACCCTTTAATACAGTTCCTCATGTTGTGGTGACCCCCAACCATAAAAGTATTTTTGCTGCTACTTCATAACTGTAATTTTGTTACTGTTATGAATCATAATGTAAATATCTGATATACAGGATGTATTTTCATTGTTACAAATTGAATATAACCCACAGGTTGAGAACCGCTGACCTAGGTTCATACCTTACTTGCTAAATACTTGGATGATACTGAGCAAGTAACAATCTCACTCACTTCATAAAATGACTGAATTTTCAGCTTTATAAAGATGATCCCATGATTGAAACCCATCACATCAATTAAATAGAATCAGGCTGCTATCATCTTGAAATTGGATATGTGAAACATGAACTAATAAATATAAATCAAACAACTTATTCTTATAATGGATGAGTTATTTTCCCAGTGTTTATATTCCCTTATACAGCTCCTAAGAAGTAGCTACCTCTTTCATAAGTTATGAAAGTTTTAGACAGAACTTGGATTATAGCCAACTTTATTCTAAAGTAGCATGAAATGATGAGTCTTTAACCCTTGTATTTATGTATGTGAGACAACTACCTGGAAAAAGAATCACATGAGCTGGAGTCTGCCTAGGGATCCTCCCTAAAAGAGAGAGTACTATCTACCTGATACCCTTGGCAATTTTTACTTTTTACAATTCTAAGAAAATTTTCTTTCACTTTTAAAGTTACAAGAGACTTTATAGGTCCTTTGGGTCAAGCTTCTCATTTTACAGATGATGAAACTGAGGCTCAAAGATGTACATATTACCTACCTCTGGGAATTTGGGTAACCAAGAATGTATGGGCATTTTTATTATATTCTGAACTCTGCTGGTACAATCGTGCCTTGTATTTAGTAGCATCCAATAAATCCTTTGTAATTTGGCTCATGAGTCATTAAAACCTTCCATCCCAAGTGGTTTCTTGCCTATATCTGTGAATTTATATTGTTCGTATAACTCATCTTACATATAATTACAGATTGTTTTGTACTATCTCATAGGGTCTTATAGTATTATTAAGCTCTTCTATCACTTTTGATATTCATGTCTTACTTCTACAATTGAACTGCTTACTGGGGAACATGTAGACTTCTAGCATCATCTTCCCCCTCTGAATATGCACACACATATACACACAGAATTTGTGAATATAAAAAATTCTTAATAAGTTACTTTTCAATATCATGAACATATGGCACCAAATCAGGCAAGTACAGAAGAACACTTCCTCTAAGAAGATATTGTAAGCAAACCAGTGGTTATAAAAATATCTTAGATCTGTATGGTCGCATATTTTTCAAAGGATTTTCATACAGCTTGGGCTCTGCCACTAGATAGAGTAGGCAAATCATAACCTCACTGGGATTCACTTTCCTCATTTGCAAAATGAGGGGGTTGGACCAGATTATCTCAAAGGTCCCTTTTCAGTTCTAAAGTTCCATGGTGCAATTATCTCCTTGATTTATTCAGCTCATCTGTCATAAAGTTGAAAACACCAGATAGTAACCATGATCGGTTTATAGTGATACATATTTTAGAACTGTTTTTAAATATTAGGAAGCTCCAAACTCAAACATTTATGACATAGCTTTTGAAAGCTGACAACAGGTCAAATCTTAATGTAAAAGAACTTCTAGGGAAGAACCATAAACCCTTCACAATATGACACTCCCTCTTTACCACATTACCCTTTTCTCTGTATACTTTATATGCTGATGCATTCTGCTTTAATAGTGATAATCATCATCATATCTATATAGCATTGTAACATTTGCAAAGCACTTTACATGTTATTTTTCTTGATCCTTATAACAACCTCTTTAGACAGGTGTTATTTTTACTAACATTTTAGGGATGAGAAAACTGAAGCTGTGGTTAAATAACATTCAGAGTCAATCAGCTACAGAGTCAGAGGTAGAAATTGAATTCAGGACTTCCTTACTTCATATTAAGTTGTTGATCCATCTAGTTTCCTGATACTACCTAGCCCTCACACACAGCCTTTTTAATTCCACTCAATACATATCATCAAAGGCTAACTGGGCACTCATCCCAGTTGTAGGTAATATGAAGTTTAAAAGAAAAAAATAAGAAATCTGATCATTGTTGACTTTAAGGAGCTCATAGTATCATTGAAAAGAAAATTCTCATAGACTTCAAAAGATGAAGCAAGAGTACATGACTCTTCAGGATTACACCTAACATTAGATATGATCCTCTTATTTTACAAGGTGGGGAAACCAAGATCCAGAGATGGTAAGTGTGTCTTGCCCAAGGTCACAGTGACAATTAATAACACAGCCACTTCTAGAATTCAGGTCTCCAGAATATTAGTACAAAGCACTTTATACTACACAATATTATCTTTCTTTATAATTAAAGGAAAGAAATAAATTGGCTAAGGGGGAGCAGAGGGGAGCAGAATTCTTCCATTCATATTCACAGAGTTTTAGTGGACTTAAAGATCACTTAAGAAAATAATATTCTCAACTTTAGCACAAGGTACCATCATCCATCTATTTTTTGAGGACAGAGTAGTTAAAATTCAGAATGGGATGTTCTTTGATAGAGGCATTGTGATTGTAAATTGAAATAGAAATAGAGGTTATGTGAAAGTAGAAAGAGGGCAGAGTTCTCCCTATGAAATGATGGGGAAGGGATATTTCCTGTAACTGTATTTCAGTCAAAAAATAATGAATCTCCCTTTCCTCTGCATAAAATATCTGACCATTCACAGGTATTTATTCACAACCATTTGGTATGCTATTAATTAAGCATGTTTAAATTATTCTGTAATAGTTGGTGACATTGAAAATGATGAATATTCAGAAACTGAAAAGCTGAATATTCAGAAGTTAATGAGACAAGAAAGTAGAAAATGTAGTGTTGCCATGTATAGTTCAGATTAGTAGTACCACAGGAGTTTGGATAGGGAAGATATTAACATTCAGTTGAGTAGATGTGAAAGGCTTCAATGAAGATCCTTGGTTATAAAGTATGAATTTCTCTTCCTATCTTGTTATTCCCCATGATTTTTACCCTTTTACCATGGATCTTCTTCAGGATCAACGACCTATTCGTTATATCCCCTTAAACTCCTTCAGATCAAAACTTCAATGTCAGAATGCTTCAAAGCTTCTCAAAGGGGATCTTAACACAGGTACATGGATAGATTAAGGGGTCTGTAAATTTGGACAAAAAATAATATATTTATTTCAAAATAACTGGTTTCTTTTGTAGTCTTATTCATCTTACTTTTTGTATTTAAAAATCTTATTCTGAAAAAGGTTACATAGACTTCATTAGATTGCCTAACAAATCCATGGCATAGAAGAAGATTAAGAATTACTCCTCCAGGTGGATGATGTTTGATTTGATTGATGAATAGCATATTTACATGATCGTACATGTATTATTTCATTTAATCTTCACAGAAATCCTTTGTCCACTTGGTTACTTATGCGTGTGTGTTTGTGTGGTGTATATCAAATACTTTATCATAGGTAGTACCTCTTGATCTTGGACTTTCTGCTACATCTCTTCTATCACAGTCATAAACAACTTTGAAAGTATATGCTGCTTGTTTTGTGCATCTCTTGAGACTGATAATTAGAGGCATTTTGAACAATATTAGATTGGTTACATCCTTCAAATAATCTTGAATAATATTGACCTATGTACATACCTTATCCAAAGAAGGCTGTCTAGAGGACATTTTGCTCTAACGATTAAAATTTTTCAAAAATAAATAACAAGCAATAAGTTGAGTAAGATCTTGAATTCTCTACAAACTTCTATACATTTAATAAAAGGACGTACTTAGAACCAGGAAGACATGGGTTCAAATTCCACTCCCAAGTGTTGCTGACTACTTGACCCTGGGAAAATTACAGCCTTTCTGAGCCTTAGTTTCCTCAATTGTAAAATGAGGGGGTTATATTCAATGACATCCAAGATCCCTTCCAGCTCTAAATTTATGATCTCATGTGAAGATTTGTCCTATTGTGGAAAACTCTTTGCAGAAACCTGACTGTTCCCTACTGTTACCTTGATCAAGGACACTCTTGATATGTGTGCAGATAATATTCACAAAAAATTTTATATAGATGTCAATCTAGGCTTATAAGTCAGTATCTGCTGTTGTTCTGGTAGTCACCTCTTTTCAGTGTCTCTGCTTTATGAGATAATACTACTCATAATTTTCTATTTTCCTCCATACAATTTTACAAGTATTTATATATTCCAAGCAGCTGTTGCCTTTGACCACAATCTCTGTGCAATATGCAAATAAGTATTGGCTGACCAAGGCAATTTTCAGGTTCTTTTGGTCTCCTTGTTATTGCAAATGATTTATAATGGGTAAATTTCTATATAATAATATTATGTCTATGTCTTTTCTTCTGGCTGTTACCCTTTTTCATTACCAATAACTCACTTGAATAGTTCAAGATTGAGTTTTTTTTTTCATTTTATGCACATATATCTGTGTGTGAATATATTCATATATGTATGACTTGACATTTCGTGACATATGTGTGTACATACATGTGTGTATTGTGTGTATGTGTGTGCACATGTGTATATGTATGTATATACACACACATATATAAAATACACACCTATTATTTTCATTCTTAATTGTAGGTTTATATACTCTAACAAGTTGGAAGTTTTACTGAACACAGATAGCTCATTCAGGAATGGATCCCTTGTCAGTAATGATTCATTTACTTCCTTTTAAAATACAATCAATTAAAATGCAGAAGATGTTGTTCAGTGCTCATCATGTCTAGTACCTTCCTATCCTTTCCACTTGATAACAAGCTCCCTGAGGGCACTTTTGGCACTTTTTGTATCCCCAGCACTTAGCACACTTCCTGGCTTAATAAACAAATATTGATTGATTGATTGATTTTCTCACAGAAAATATTCATAATACATAAATGCAAGGCCTCTAGCTTGTCTAAAAGTCTTTGGCCCCTCCTTCCACACATATCTGATCCCTATTTTCTAATAGCTATCACCATCTTTGTCTACTGCCATCCGTACACTGAAGTCATCAGCGTACAAAGTAGGGTAGGCAATGGACCTCTGATTTCATTGAGAAAGGGAAATTGCAGAAGATAAAGTTCTATTTCTCCATGTAGACCAGCACCTTTGTTGTAACCTGTAGTCTAACAGTGTTTCCTAAAGAACCAAGAAGCTAAGTAACTTGCCCAGGGTCACATGGCCCAAGCAGCAGGTCTTCCTAGCATTGAGGCCAGCTTTGATTACCCATATTCTCAAACTCTGCTGATTTAATTGTGACACTTCACTAAGTTCTTTCTTGAAATTTACTACTTCTTCTCTTTTTGCAATAGGTATTCATAAAGAAATGACAATAATTTTCATGATACTTTTTTGTCAAATGCTTATTATTAGCAGTAGAATATGAGATGGACAAATATTTCAATAAATGGTATCTCTTGTAACCTTTGGGTGTAATGAAAAACAATTCCATCAGTCACCAGCTCTCATTTACTTCTCTCTCCCAGGAGAATCTTTCAGCTTTCGTTTAACTTAGCTTCATTCTTTTGATTTCATTTATAATAGGATGGTCAGCTGATAAAATTCACATGCCTCCAGTCATAAGCCTATTGGATGGTGAACTCTTCAAGGGCAGGGACTGTCTTTCTTTTTCTTATTTGTATCTTCAATATTTAGCACAGTGCTAAACACATAGTGGATTCTAAATAAATGTTTATTGACTATGACAATGAATATGTCTATTTGTCCACTGGACAGAGTCTCACAGGCACTGAAGTAACAGCTAGGTTAACACTGGTTGAGTCTTAGAATGCTTGGCTCCCCACCTTTTTTTTTGCTACTCTTCCATTGATATGGCCAGTGAACAAGTGTTTTCTTTCATAGAAATGAGGGCCATTTTCCTTTTTCCCCCTCTTTCATAGGAAGATACAGACAAATAATTGACACCAAATTCTCAGCCTCCTGGTGATAAGCCTTCTTTTAGTCAGTTATCTGCTCTTATAGATTCATTAGGTTTTCTAGTAATACTTAATCAGCCACTCTTTGCACTCATTTAGCATATACTTTCACAACTCACAGTAACCTCTATGTTTTGATGAAAGGGATTTTGTGGAAGATGTATACCATACATATACAAATGAAGCTTTGACTCCTGCTCTAAACTTCAGTCACAGGGCCCCAACTCTTTTTTTTTTTGAGGGGGGAGAGCAGGGCAATTGGGGTTAAGTGACTTGCCCAAGGTCACATGGCTAATAAGTGTTAAGTGTCTGGGTCACATTTGAACTCAGGTCCTGACTCCAGGGCCAGTGCTCTACTCACTGTGCCACCTCACTGACTCCCAGGGCCCTAACTCTTAATCATGCTTCAAGCAATAACCCAATCAATGAACATTTAATAAGTACCTACTGTGTACCACTGTGCTAAGTTCTGGGTATACAAAGAAAGTCAAAAGACGGTCCCTGATTGCAAGGAATCCACAGTATAATGAAAGAGACAACATGCAAACAACTACATACATTCTATATGCAGGATGACTTCTAGTCTCCCTTCCTCCACAAAGCCTTCCCCGGCCGCAATGACCACTCTGTGTTTTGAACTCTCTAGCATGTAGTTTCAGTATCATTCATTTCTCACTTGTAGCAAAGAGATCTTTCTTTTTAAGTTTTCACATGACAAAGTGGGGAGGTCAGTCTCTGAGTCAGGAAAACATGGGGTCCAGCTCTGTCTCTGAACATCTACTTATATGTAACTATGACATAGTCACTTAACCACTTAGTTGACACTGTCAGTTCTAAAGACTACAGAAGAGCTGCTTGATAGAGGGAGTTTTCTCACTGGGAGTTTTTTATACCAAAGTATTCACAATTCTCATCCTAAAACAAAGAAACAAAAAAAAATTCAAATGCTTAAAATGTCCAAGTTTTATTCCAGTTTTTGCTTCACACTAACATACTGAATACTTTTTTTTGATTAATGCATATAAACATGAAAATAAAGATAATATTAACTTTTGGTGGTGAGACAGACCTCACTGTTGACTCATATTGAACACGCAGTTCCATAAAAGTGGGCACTCATATCTTCATTTATAACTCAAAGGTGTTGGAGTAGAAAGATTCTATAGTTTTTCCCAGCTCTAAATCTACTATCCCATTCTAGGATTTGATATTAAATCTCTAAGTTTTTTGTTTTTCCCCACATAAACTAAAATAATACCATATACCTATCTTTTAGATTATGTGATTGGCCACTTTTTTTTCAACCTAAGCTGAGCTCTTTATATGTATTCCTATTAAAATTCACCTTATTTGGTTGACTCCATCCTTCTAGCTTCTCTGGGTCTCTTTTTGCCTGTATTTTCTACATATCTGGTAAGCAAAATCTCTATGTCTTTATCTGAGTCACTGATAAAAGCATAAAGCTGGAAAGCCTAAGGAGAGGGCCATAGCTTACTACATTCCTAGAGACATTCCTCCACGTTGATGTCAATACGACCTAAGAACATTACAAAAATTGTTCCAGATAGTAGATTAATTGTAGTCTGTTCTTATAAGTTCAATAATTGATGACACACTTCTTATTTTTCACAATATAGAAATCAAGAGATATATCTCATGTAAAAATGACAGATTTAAAAGACCAGCATTCACCTCAACTATCACATTTTAAAATATACTTCAGTTAGTAACTGAAATTCCATATTGTCACAAATAGTCTATGTAGTAGCCCTCTTAACCCAAATCACAAGAATGTAAATGCTCCTCATAAATGAAACAAATCTCAATTAGAAATTACATGAAATGTGGATAATGCTAGTATTTAGATTTGTAGAAGTCCTCTGATGCACTTGATGCTTTCATAAGCAATTTAAACCTTACTCAAAATTCTGTTCAGGTAATTATTACCTCTGAACATTGTGAATGAAGAGAGTCATACTCCTTTGATTGGGTTATAATCACTTATAACCACATTCCTATCAAATTTAAGTTGAATTTCATGATTAAAATTATACCCTAAAACATGAACCTTTTTGACATGACAAACTCATTTGTCCATGCTCTTCCAGAAAAAAAGAACCTACAGTGTCCAAGATTTTCAAGGTATGTGACAAATGATTCTCTTGCAATGTCAAAATAATTTGATTCTGTCATGGCTCTGAATTTCTGTATTTGAAACAGATGCATTAGATAACAGCCCTACTTTAATCTTGACAGCAGAGTTCAGTTGCTTAAAACATAAGCCAGTCACTGAGATATAAAAAAAGAAGGTTATAAATTGCTGATATTATAAAATTATCTTTCAGCTGACTTCAGACCTAGTTAAGTCCTATTGCATTATAAAATTTAGGCTTAGGAGGCAAAGAAGTTCTGGTTACCCAAGGGCCTTTTGAGACACTAGTATATTTACATATTTAAATGGTAGTCGACAGTATCACCTTTGGGAAGAAATATGTGAACCTATTATATCCAATTTCTCTCATTTTTTTTTATGCCACTGTATGTATATACATAAAACATGCATGCATTTAATTGACAGAAAGGTCAATACAGAAACATATATGCCATTTTATACACCATACAGATAGGTATTTAAATAATAATGCTGAATTATATATATTTCTATAGTGAAGGAAGGATAGATAGCATGAAAAAGTAGAGAGACACATGATGATCTCCAAGCCCAGGAAGACCAGAATTCACTCTTTCACACAACATGTGATCCTGGATAAGTCAAAGGACCTCTTAGTGCTTCAGGCACCTCTTACTGACTTGAATTTTCAGGGGAGGTGCTAACCTAAATTGATAAGGGGAAGTTTCTCAGTGGGAAATCCATATACCAATGAACTTACAGGTCTGGTGCCCTTACCTATGTTAGTGGAGTGGAGTGAGCAGCGAATTTGGAATTGGAGACTCTAAATTCAAATCTGGAATCTGCTTCTTCCCACCTCTAGAAGTTTCTCTTCCCTTCTCTCTGTCTCAATTTTCTCATGTGCAAAATGATGGAGTTGTACTAAATTATTGCTAAAATTCCTTCCAAGACTAAATTTAGTGATTCAGCATGGGAGCAAAGATGTTTGACAATGATATTTGCCTATAAATCACAGAAATAAATGAGTAAAGATGACAGAAAAAGCTCTCTTTACTCTGTTCCTTTGATTCCAATATCCTTGATTCATCCTTTCCCTTCATCTTTTACAAATCTTGCCACTAATTAGCATATAAGCACACACAACAAAATTAAGCCACTGTAAGAGGTTCATGTCTTTATCACATGAGGAAATGTTTAGGGAATGTACATTCCTACAATAAAGGCTAGCTCTAAGTAAAATTCTAAAGCAGAAAATGTTTATTTATCACCATTTTGTCTTATCTTCTTCCTACATCAATCTTCTTCTATCCTACCCTAGGCATGGGTGCTCAGATTCGTCACTGATCTTGTGAATGTCTCACCTTCTCTCCCCTCCCTTGCCAAAGCATCCCATACAGGCCTGTATCCCCAAACCAGTTAGTGATGTATTTCATTTCTTCTTCCCCCCTCCAAGAGTCTCATTTCCTTGAACTCCTTGAATTTAATAAACTCATTAATATTTTGGTGACTATGACTGATGGAAGCTTGCCTTTCTAGAGATAAATGCAATTTAAAAATAATATGGTTTAAGCACCCAGAATAGTAAGTGTCTAGGGTATGATTTCAGGAACCTTTTCCTATGACCCTCATATTATAACATATTGCTATTTATTGTCCTTTCTACATGTTTATCTCAATATCTATATCTCCTGGCAGTTAGGTAACACAGTAAATAGAGTGCTGGACTTGGAGTCAGGAAGACCTGAATTCAAATCCAGTCTCAGATACATATTAGCTGTGTGACCGTGCGCAAGGCATTTAATCTCAGACTGCCCTGGTTTCTTCATCTATAAAATTACTATAATCAAAGGACCTATCTCCAAAGGTTATTGTGAGGATCAAATCAGAAAATATTTGTAAAGCTCTTTGTAAACATTAAAGCATGTTATGAGTTATAACCATCATCACTATCATCATCATCATCACCATTTACCAACATCACCATCATCATCATCGGCTGCCCAGTGTTGATGCCTCTGAAAACCCTGCCAGCTACAATGATGGATCTGTGTAATTTTAAATGGATGGTGAGGTTTTACATGAGCAACAAGAGTCTAGTAGTAGTGTCCTGGCTTGCTGGGGGGAGGGAACTCCTTGAAAATCATTGCTTGATGTTTAAAAGGAGAGAAAGTGATTGAGATCGGAATTCTTGAAAAAAAAAAGGAGCTTTTCCTCCCTGGTGCCCAAGTAATTAGTGCTTCTCCCTTACTACCACTATCTGCTCAATGGAATTCACCTCATGTTTGCTTTAGGTTATAATAATAATAATAATAATATTTATATAGAACTTTAAATTTTTCAAAGTGCTTTACAAATATTATTTCATTTTATCCTTACAACAATTCTGGTAAGTGCTATCATTATCTCCATTTTACAGATGAAGAAACTGAGGCAGAAAGAGGTTAAATGCTTATCTCAGGATCACACAATTAATAATATTAAAGGCTCTTTCTAATCATCTAATGTTGGAGACCAGAAGCAAATAGATATGTACAAATAACCTATATGCAGGATATATTGGAAATAATAGAAGGAAAGCACTAGAATTAAGGGGAACAGGGTGGGAAACACTTCCTATAGAACAGCGGTTCTGAACCTGTGGGTTGCAACCCCTTTGGGGGTCGAATGACCCTTTCACAGGGGTCGCCTAAGACCATTGGAAAACACATATTTCCAGTGGTCTTAGGAACCGAGACACTGCTCCTCTATCCATCTCCAGGCAGGTCTGCCCACATGCAGATATGCCCACATATGAGTATTAAAGAGTCATGGCATTAGGAAGGTTGAGAATCACTGCTATAGAAGATAGAATTTTCATTGGGATTTGAAAGAAGACAGTAATAATAGTAAGCATTTATATAACACTTCAGGATTTGAAAAAGTACCTCACAAGTATTATCTTACTTTATTCTTACAGAAATCCTGGGAGGCATGTGTTATTATTGTATCTGTTTTACACATGGTTTATAGTTGGGAAAAGTGAGGCAAATAGACATTAAATGACTTGCTCACAGAGCTAGTGTCTGAGGCAGGATTTGAATTCAGGTCTTCCTGACACTCTGTGTGTGTGTGTGTGTGTGTGTGTGTGTGTGTGTGTGTGTCTGTGTCTGTCTGTCTGTCTGTCTTTCTGTCTGTCTCTCACAATGTATATATAAATATGTAACTGAAATATGTATATTTTGCTTCCCAAAGAGAATGTAAACTCTCTGAAGGCAAGGGCTATTCCAATTTTGTCTATCTCTGGAGCAGTGGTTCTCAACCTGTGGGTCGCGACCCCTTTGGGGGTTGAATGACCTTTTCACAGGGGTCATTGGGAAACACATATTTTCCTCCGTCTTAGGAACCGAAACACTGCTCCTCTATCCATCTCTAGGCAGGTCCGCCCACATGCCCCACATATGAATACTAAAGGGTTGCAGCATTAGGAAGGTTGAGAACCACTTCTCTAGGAAAATAGGAAAGGTGTTCTAATTCTGTTCTTTATACTAAATTGTAGGTGATACAGACCATATGTAAATCAAATCAGAGTCTGATCTACCAGTGGTAGAAGAGGTTGAGTTCTTCTTATGAGTGGAAAGACATAGTTTCTGAGACAAAGAAGAGAAGGTAAATGTCTATCAATAGAAAAATCAGCAGTATGTAGTAGTACAATGAATGAAGGAAACAGCTACCTTCTCTCTGATTTTAATCAGTTTCTTCTCAGCCTTAGTAACTTGGCAGCCATTATATGGTCATAATGATTTTGATGAACTTGCTTAAAATATATTAACTTGTCTCCCTAGGTAATGTCATTATAATTTGGTTACACTACTAACCAAAATAATATGTGGAATTTCAGAAATTGCTACAGTAACAAATAGCGGATCAGGTCTAATTCAAATTTAAATTATATTTCTCTATGCAAAATATTAAAGTTTCATAGTGATACATGAAAAAATCATGTGTTCTTAGGTAAACACCTGAGACTACATGAATAGTCAGTTCTACTCCTTTATTTTCAAATGAGTCAAAAATCATTTAACATTTTGTGATTTGTTTGAAGGTCATAGTGGTCACTCTTTCATATACAGAAACATCACCTGAGCATTGATTTAACTGCCTCAATGAAGAGGAAATAGTCAGAATATTATATTAGCAACATATATCATGTTATTTTGAAATATGACCTTGGCAGTTTTCCCCCCGCAAGGAGAGCTAGATAAGATATTTGCTGAAATGTAAAGTCGATATCATTTCAAATAAGGCTTTCTCTCAGTTAAGAAGCATTTGGGAATTTTACCCAACCAAATATGTCACATGAAGGGCCAGATATAATTTGGAGATATGCATTGATTCTGACATAAATGGTAGATTTAACAAATTATATCAATTTCTGGCAGACAATTTCATCTCAAGGTACAAAAAGTGCACTGTGGTTTACAAGAAATCTCCAAAAAAGAGCAACCATGTAAACAGCTAAAGAAACCAAACAAGCACTGCCCCAAGTGCCAGAAATAAACTGGAAACAGTTCAAGTTCTCTAGAAGTTCACTTAAGAGCTTCTTAAATGTTCAAATGGCCAGATATCAAAATAAACTCAATCTTTAACATGGTGGTTTGAGTGAATGCAAAAGAGCAGAGGAAAAACTCAGAAGGTTAAGAAAGGGTTTTGAAAATATTCTGTCAAATATCATGGATTAAACAGACATAGACATTGATACTAAACGGTATGGACAAGCACTCATAAATATATCTCTTGTAAGACCTTGCCAGCCTTGTCTACCATTACTTCTTGCTGCCTACTTTATGCTCTAATCAATGGAAAAACCTTTTAGCTCTCTCCCACAAATATGCACCATGTTCTCAAATCTCTCTGTATTCAAGCTGCTCCCAATGCCTACAATGCCTGCCCTCTCTTCCTTCACCTAGTGAGATAATCAGAAGTGGCCAACAGTCTGTGAGAGACGTACACACAAACTTCCAATGTTCCCATCATTTCTAATTCTGCAACATGCTTGTTGGTCAGAATGGGTCTAGAGCAGCAGTTCCTGTTGTTACCTCAATTCTATAAAGTTAGTCAAGAATTGCTTAGCTGCTATGATTTTTCTTCAAGGAGGGGAGCATAGGAAAGGGGAAAGAAAGGACAGAGAAGAAAGAAGGAGGGGAGAAAGGGAAGGAAAGAAAGAAGGGAGGGAAGAAAAGAAGTAAAGGAGGAAAGAAGGGAAGGAGGGAAAAGGAGAGAGGGAGAGAGAGACAGAGATAGAGAGAGGGAAACAGACACAGAGAAACAGACAGAGACAGAGAGAGAGAGACAGAGAGACAGGGACAGAGAGAGAGAGAGAGAGAGATTAAGAGAGAGAGAGAGAGAGAGAGAGAGAGAGAGAGAGAGCTATTGATTTCCAGAGAGATACAATTCCCCATCACCAATATATTACTTTCATGTCAAGCTTGTGGATCCATTTCTCATACTGCTCACTTATTTCTTCCTTCAGCTCAAGTGGTTTATGATATATGCTCAGAATAATATGCTACCTCTTTCTATGTCTACTGGTTTTCATCCCAATGTTCTCTACCAAGCTTTCCTACTCTCCTTGTCACAAAATATAAGATGAAGTGGTCACTTGTTCACTTTATAAAATTTTTAGTTCCAGATTCTCTCCTTCTATCTCTCCCCAACTTCTTGAAAAAGCAAGCAATTTCATATAGATTATACATTTGCAGCCACTTGCTATAGGGAATGGAGTTTATACCAGGAATTCAGTGCTAGTTCAGTATTAGGAAAACTATCAGCATGATTGACCCCATCAATAACAAAAACCACAAAAATCATATGATTATATCATTAAATGCTTTTCTTAAAATGATAAGTATCTTTCTAAAACCAAGAGCAAACATTATCTGTAACATGGATAAACTAGATGCCTTCCCAATAAGATCCAAAGTGAAGCAAGGATGTCTGTTATCACCACTATTATTCAATATTGTATTACAAATGCTAGCTATAACCATAAAACAAACAAACAAGAAATCAAATGAATAAACCATAGGTAATAAGGAAACAAAATCTCCACTCTTTGCAGGTGATATGATGTACTTAGATAATCCTAGAGAATCAGCTAAAAATTTAGTTGAAACAATGACCAATTTTAACAAAGTTGCAGAATATAAAATAAACTAGAAATCACCAGCATTTCTATATATTACTCACAAAATCTAGCAGGAAGAAAGAAAGAAAAATACCACGTAAATAATTGCAGACAATATAAAATACTTGGGAATCTACCTGCCAGGAATAACCCAGGGACTATATGAACACAATTACTAAACACTTTTTACAGAAATAAAGACAGATCTAAACAACTAGAGAAATATTAATTGTTCATGGATACGCCAAGGCAATATAATAAAAATGACAATTCTACCTAAGGTAATTTACTTATACACTATTATGCCACCAATCAAACTATCAGAGAATTATTTTGTAGAACTAGAAAAAGATAACAAAATTCATCTGGAAGAATAAAAGGTCAAGAATATCAAGGGAACCAATGGGGGGGAAAAAAGAACAATTTTAAGGAAGGCAGCCCAGGAGTTCCAGATTTCAAAATATATTAAAAAGTGTTAGTCATCAAAACAATCTGGTACTTGCTAAGAAACAGAGATTAATCACTCAATGCACAGTAGTAAATGACCATAGTCATCCAGCGTTTGATGAACCCAAAGATCCAAGATTTTGGGGTAAGAACTCACTATTTAACAAAAATTACTGGGAAAACTGGAAAGCAGTTTGGAATAAAGTAGTCGTAGATCAACAACTCATTCCATATGCCAAGGTAAGGTCAAAATAGATTAATAATGAAGTTTGATATCATAAGTAAATCAGAGGAGCATGGCAAAACATACCTGTCAGAACTATGTATGAGGGAAGAGTTTATGACCAAACGAGAGATAGAGGAGACTACAGAAAGTAAAATAGATGCTTTTATTATATCAAATTTTTAAAAATTTCCAAAAACCAAAATAATTCAGGCAAATTTAGAAGGAAAACATAAAATTGAGGAATTTTATCTAATAATTTTCTCTAATGAAGGTCTCATTTCTCAAATATATCAGGAACTGAGCCAGACTTATGAAAATAAGGGCCATTTCCCAATTGTTACATGGTCAATGTATATGAACAGGCAGTTTTCAGGAGAAATCAGAACTCTCAATAGATACATTAAAAGAATTGCTCTAAATCACTGCTGATTAGAGAAATTCAAATTAAGACAACTCACCTATTAGCCTGGCTAACATGACCAAGAAGGATGACAAATGCTGGAGGGGATGTAAAGAAATTAGGACACTAATGTTCAGTTCATGGGGTTGTGAACTAAACCAACCATTTTGGAGAACAATTTGGAACTATACTCAAAGGACTATAAAATGGTGCACACCTTGGGACCCAGAAATATCACTACTAGTTCTGTATCCCCAAAAGATCAAAGAAATTAAAAAAAGAGCATTTTTGGTACAAACAATATTTAAAGTAGTTCTTTTTGTACTACCAAACAACTGGAAATTGAAGGCATGGCTGAGTTAGTTGGGATATATGATTGTGACAGTATACTGTTGTGCTCTAAGGAATGATGAGTGGAATGGTTTTAGAAAGACCTGGGAAGACTTATATGAACTCGAGTGAAGTGAGGTGAGCAGAACCAGGAGAGCATTATACACAGTAATGGCAAGCAACATTCTAAGGATCATCAACTGTGAAAGATCTCTACTCTGATCAAGTCAATGACCCAGGACAATTCCAAAGGACCGATGATGACAAATACTATCCACTTCCATAAAGAGAACTAAAGAACTCTGAATGCAAAATGAAGCACATTTTAAAACTTTTTTTAGTATAACTGGATTATTTTGTTTGTGTTTTCTTTTGCAAGACAGCTTATACGGAAATGTCTTGCATAACCTCCCATATATAATCAAATTGCTTGCCCTCCTAAGGAGAGCCAAGGGGATAGAAAGAGGGAAACTATTTGGAACTCAAATTTTAAAAAAGAAGACTGTCCAAAAAAAAAATTACATAAAATTTTAAAATATTTGACAAAATAAAGAAAATATTTTAAAATCTGAGATGTGTATTTTTTGAAATTGAAAATCATATTTCATACTTCAGTCTTGAAGCCCAAGATTTGTGTTTCTGTATATTGATTTATTTCTTTATAAATTCTTATATATATTATGAGATTTCATAAGTTTAATTTGCATCCAAAGTTGTGTTTTGACAAAATATTCTTGAACCTTTTTAAAAAAATTTTTACTTCAACAAAATTATTGTTTAAAGTACTCATAAGAGTTATATACACTTTTTCAAAGAAAAAATAATGGAAGATAAGGAGATGGAAAGGAGAAAAAAATTTCAGATTCTTTATGGAAACTTATTCAGGAGACAATGAATTAAACATCAAAACTAGGATGGTATTGACTAGTCTCATTTAAATTCCATTGTACTTTATTTCTTTAGCACTGTGAACTTGTTCTATAGGAAGCCATGCTTCCCCTTGTTTTCACAAGAAGCAAAGTCAGGTCTTTAAGAAGGTAGCGGATTTATAAGATATGAGATGAGGGTCACTGGGACTGTGCCTATGATGTCAGTATCATTAACTGGTATGGGATAAGGCAGCATTTATAACGACAAAATAATAATGATAAACAGGTAACACATTTGTGCTGCTTTGGTATATTTAGTATATAAAGCTCAAAACATTGTACATATGTTATTCCCATTTGAACTTCACCATAACCTTGTAACAAACATGTTATAATCACCCCTACTTTATACAGATTCAGGAAGCCAAGTCTGAGAGATGTTAAATGGTTTGCTCAGGGTCACCTGTCTATAATATTAAGTGTGTGAGGCAGGACTGAAACTCAGGCCTTCCTGTCCTTAAGTTCAATGATCAATCAACTATATATAACTGCCTCAATTTCTATTACCAAAGAAACTATTTTGCACACAAATCTTCATTTCAGAATATTCTGACACAAAAGTGAAAAAGCACTAAATGGGGAAGAGGTACCCAATATGACTTCTTAAGCTGTCTTTCTTTCTTTGGGGGCAAAATATCAACCCTAAGGGGGAAAAAAAAGTATTAACAACAACAACAAAATCAAAGTCATAAAAATTACCCATGATGCATCAATGCAATAACTATGCCATTTCCTATTCCCTCCATTTTTACTACTTCTGTTCAATACCAGATCTAGAAATTCTCCCATCGTTCCTTTGAATTTCAAGCATCTTTTTTTTCAGTTTATGAGTCCTATGTTTCCAACCAAAAAAATTCAAGAAAAATTGCAAAAAAGGTCCACGAAAAGGTGGGTTCACTACTCATGTAGTAAGAAGAAGGAATCATCATTTAAACAGCGTATGTGCCCTAGTTTCAAATCCTGTTTCTGAGGCTTTACCAACGCATATTCTTACTCTTATACATAAGAAGGAACTCGCAAAGCTGTGTCTTGAATGAACATCTTGTGGCCTTCAGTCAGTACTCTTTCTACCATACTCTGGACAAGTCACATAATCTCTGACTCTTAATTTCATCATCTCTAACATCATGGGTTTGAGCAATATTATCCCTAATATTTCCTCTAGCTCAAAACCCTATAATCCTATGAATTATAAAACAGAAGACTTGATTTCAATGAGCTATTCCACGCCAAAGGAGGAACTCATAAAGAATGCAATAGTTAGTCAGGCAATAAACAAATGTTTATTAAATGTTTTCTCTGTGTCAGACACTGTGCTAAACAAAGACAGCTCCTGCTCTCAAGGGACTAACAATCAAAGGGAAGAAAACACACAAAGAGAAATTGACAAGAGGGGAGAAGAAGGTACCTGGAAAGTAACATGTCAGAAAGTTCCAGAGAAGTCCAAAAGCAGTGTAGCTATTGGAAAATCCAGACAAACATTGTGCTGAGCCATTTCTCTAACAGAGGCCCTGAAGCCCATGGCCCTGCCCTCCAGTCATAGATTACAATCAGAGTGTGACCTTGGACAATGGGATTTCTAAAAAGCAGCAACCCCAGGCTTTTAAACCAGGAGTCATCCCCATAGGATCATAGACCCAGAGCTGGAAATCAGGTCAGAGGCCATGCTCTAGATCCAGAACTTTTCATTTTTCTTCATTATTGAGCTACTACTGGCAATTTCATACTTTAGAGAACTATTTTAAAATGATCTATGAAAAGAAAACTAGGTCATTTGGGAAGAAGTTTGGGGGAATTAGAGACAAAGTTGCTAGTTCTCACTCTACTGTCTTGACTCTGCCTCCCCACCCCCATTTCCTTGTATTTAATATGCGTGTGTGTGTGTATACAAACACACAAACACATACATACATATAGCAGATCTACTTATATATGTTTCACCAGACGTAGTAAAAGTTCCCTCATGGAAAGGACTGGGGTTTTGTTTGCCTGTTTGTTTGTTTGTATCTTGAAAGCCTGGTCTATCTGTTTCTTCCCCCTAACCCTTTTAAATCATATCTATGATTTCAATTGTAAAGGGAACTCATTTGAGGAAACCCCCTCTACTAGACCAAGAAATTATCATTTATTTGGTAGATATTAGCATGTGTCCACAAGTTTTAAGCAGAGGAGAGAGCTGATTAGATCTGTCTATAAAGAAGACTTATCTGGTAATAAGATAAAGAATAGACTATAAGTGTGAGGGTAGGGGCAGGGAAGAAGGAGAGGAGGTGAAGTTTAAATGAGCAATCAGAAAACTAATGACTAGTCCAGTTTGGTGGTACTGAAAGTCTGTACTAGATTGGTAATAGACAAAATTTTTAAAAGATGCCACAAAAGACATTATGAAGGTAAAATTGAGAGAAACGAGCATCCAATTGGAATTGAGAGGTGAGGGTAGTTCAATTAAATTAAATAGGCATTTAAGTGCCTACTATGTGCCAACAATTTTAGACTTTGGGGATAAAAAAACTAAAAATGCCAGTCACTGTTCTAAAAATCTTTTTTCTAGTAAAGTAATCAAATGTAACACCAGATTTTCAAACATAGAAAACATTTATATATAGTTAGACATTAATGTATAGTTAAACTATTTCCAGAAGAAGACCTGGTTATGATTTGGGGGCATGGGATGGAGTGGAACAAGATTATTAGAGGTTGACTAAGAAGTAGTTCATCCAGAAGTGGAGGCATCAGGCATAGATTACCTTTTCAAGAATGTTGATAGTGAAAGGATAGTAGTAAAGAAGAAAGATGGTACTCCAACTCCTTAGGACAGAAAGATAAGAGAAGACTTTTTAAAGAGCAATGTGTATATTTATAGTAAAATGACAATGAAGAAATATCAATACTAAATGTATATGTACCAAATAGCATAATATCCAAATTCATAAAGGAAAAATTAAAATAATTAAATTAGGAATTATACAGTAAAAACGTATGAAAGAGGAGACCTCAACTCTCCCTTTTCCAAGCTAGATAAATCTAAACATAAGATAAATAAAAAAAAAAGTTAAGAAGATGCATGGAATCTTAGAAAAGTTAAATAAGATGGACCTTTAAAAACCTTTAATGGGAATAGAAGAAAAGTGTATCTTTTTCTCAGCTGTACAAGGTAACTTCAAAAAAATAAACCATGGATTAGGGCATAAAGACCTCACAACCAAATGCAGAAAAGCATAAATATTAAATACATATTTTTCAGACCATAACACAATAGAATTTCATTCAATAAAGGGCTAGGGAAGCATACACAAAAAGTTAATTGGAAACTTAATACTCTAATCCTAGAGGATGAACATGTCAAAAAACAAAATACAGAATCAATAATTTCATTATTATTAAAGAGAATGAAATTCATGAGGCAACATTCTGAAATTTGTGGGATGCAACCAAAGCAATAGTTGGATTCAAATTTGTATCTCTAAACACACACATCAATAGAAGAAAGAGAAGCCAGAAAGAAGCTATTGAAACATCATGGAACTACATTCAGGATAACACAAGATTTAGGAATTGTAAAAGGCAGCTATTCTTACCAAGACAATGATTGAAAACCATTCCAAAAAAGTCATGATGGAAACTGCTATCCATCTCCAGAAAAAGAACTGAAGAACTCTGAATTCAGATTGAAATATAGATGTTTTGTTTTCTTTACTTTTCTTGATTTTTTTTTGTCAGGGTTTGTTTTCTTTTGCAAAATGACTAATATGGGAACATGGATTGTATAACTTCACATGTATAATCTATATTCAGATTTCTCAGTGAGGTGATAGTGGCAAGAGGGAGGAAAAGAATTTGTAATTCAAAGTTTTGAAATGAATATTTAAAAATATGTAATTGGAAAATATTTAATGAAATAAATATATATTATTAAAAGTCAGGTGTTCTTAAGGGGTTTGGTTTGGTTTGGTTTTATCTGTAATAGAATCCTTTGGCAGACTGGTGAAGTCCATAGATATCTTTTCATAGAAATGTTTTTAAGTGCAACAATGTAAAATGCATACAGTTACAAAGGAAACTAATTATATATAGTCATAAAAACATTTTCAAAAGTTCACAGAGCCCAGTTTAAGAACCCGTTGCTTTAAGAAAAGTGGGGAGATGCTTTCCAGTAGAACAGAAAGGGAAGATTAGAGAATGGTTAAAGAAATGCTGAAATTTTCAGAAATGGAGGAGGGAGAATAACAGATCGCCCAGTAGGTGATTTGGATTTTCTCTGTGACAAAAGTGGTAATGTTACCTCTAATAAGTATAGAATTAGGAGTGGTCATTGGAGGCAGAGCAGATAATTGGACTAACCACTATGGAAAATGAGATATGAAAAGAAAAGATGTTGAATGGAAGAGTAGCTAAGTGAGTACAATGAGAATTCAGACAACATTATGTAGCATATATTTATAGTTGTTGAAATCAACAAGGTTTTACGCATATTAATATCTCATGTCAAGGATCTTGAATTAATTACGAAAATTCCTCACAAAATGACAATATACATTAGTTAAGTAGATATGATTTGCAAGATATTGATAATAAACTTTTTCTATAAGGCAGTGAGAACTTGGGAGTTCTATAGCCTTGGCTTGTGGGGTCATAGATATTGCCCTTCAAAATAAAACATAGAATGTTTTGTAAAAATAACAGTCTCTTTTCTGTATTTGAATTCAGGAAGAATTCCACACTCTAATTTATGAAGGATTGGAGAGAATACAGAAAGCTTTAGGATAAGCCACAGAAGATGACTCAGAATGATTTTAAAAAATCAAGAAAAAGTTTCTTTTGTTCAGACCAAGATAGGTATAAAAACTGATAGTGTATTTCCCACAATGCATCATTTTTATGTCAGACTTTAAATTTGGACTTAAGCCCATAGGAATGATAATGAAAGGGATTAAATTTCCTTTACAGTCACCTAATTTAATCATGCAGCAAACATTTATTAATCACTTAGTACATGCCAGGTACCATACTAGCTGCTGGGAATACAAATATACAAAATAAAATGAAAAATTCTACTCACAAGGAACCTTAAGTTAAAAAAAAAATAGCAAAGAATTCAAAGCAAATTAGGTTCCCATTCACCGAGGAATAATAAAACCACTTGTTTTACATTAACATAATGGAATATTTCTGTGCTGTAAGGAAAAAAAAAAGAACATAATAAATATGTTTGAAAGTGATGCAAAGTGAAATGAGCAGAACCAAGGAAACAATGTACACAATGAACACACCAACCTAAACGGGAAAAATAACACAATTGAAACAGAATGTTGTACAAATTGAATACATCTGGCGCTAAGAAGAGAATAAACCCCCTCACCATACTTTGCAGAATAAGGTACTATGAGTACAGAACGCTGCATATAATGTTGGATTTAGGCGATGAATTGGTTAATTTTAATGAATTGGGTTTTTTTGGTTTTGCTTTTTAAGGATCATTTATAAGTATTTTTTTTTTGGAGGGATGACTCTCTATGAGGAATAGAATAGAGGATATATTTGGAAAAGAAGGTTTGTGTTGTTGTTCTCAAAGAGGACCAATGACATTCGGAGGGTGATATCTCGACTTGTGAGTGAACTGGATTTAAGTGAAAAAGAGTTGCACAATGTCCTTAGCCTCACTCTTTCCTCCAGAGGCACTGGAGTTCAGTGACAAGACATAAGTCAAGATGACTGGTAATAGCTCAGGAAAAAAGGAGGTAATGTAAAAATGAGATACATAAAATGCCCAAGACTTTTCTTAAGAATCAGAAGAAACAATTTGATTCAGTACCTTGCTGCATGAAAGTCTTCTCCACAAAATACCAATGTGAAAACAAAGTATTAAGTCAATTGTTAATAAACATTTTACTGAGCACCTACTATGTGCCAGGCACTCTACTAAGAGCTTTATAAATATTATCTCATTTAATCCTCACAATAACTCTGGAGTGTAGGAACTATCATTATCTCCATTTTACAGGTAAAGAAACTGAGGCAAATAGAGGTTAAGCTACTTGCCCAAGATCACATAGCTAGTAAATATCTAAGGCTGTATTTTAACCCATGTCTTACTGATTTCCAGGACTAGTGCTCTATCTATTATACCACCTGCCTATGATAGCAAGTCAGAAGTATCATCATTTTCCAATTTTAATAGTTAACATTTATTGCTCAGAGCTTTACAAATACCATCTCTTTTGAACACAACAACTCTGGGAGCTCAGCTTTCATTATCACTATTTTGCAATTAAAGAAACTGAGGCAATTATGAGTTATGTGACTTGCCAAAGGAAGTTATCAGTATCAACAGAAAAGTGGACAATTGCTCTGGTATGTACAGACCCTCCAATACTCACTGAAGTGCCAGCACTGATTGGAGTTAATTCTAGTCTTTTAAAAATTCTAGCAGAATTATTTCAAGCAACAAGTTATGACTCAATATCTGTACATTTTGACCATGCATGAAGACTTAAAAAAAAAAACAATAGAGAAAGAGGTCCAGCAACCACAGAAGCCCAAACTGTTTACCTTCCATAGTTAATCCAGAGGTATTTTATCTTGGGACTCCCTAATATCACAAGAGTGGAAGGATAGTTTGAGGCTAAAACTCAGTAAGAGGACAAATATGTTCTTATTACATGAGTGAAATATAGGATATTCAACTCACAGAATTCAGCTCACAGATTCCAGACCACTTAGAAAAAGATCTTAGCAAATTCCTCTGCTGTGATGAAAGATCTCAGAAAATGTCCTAAAGAAATACTGATCAATGGTATCATCACAAAATCTAGTACGCCTTATGTGTTGATTACTGAAGTGTGAACAAAAGAATTAAAGTAATGCTTTACACTATGCCACAGACACAAAGTGTCCTGGATTGTCTGTGAGGCAACCAGTGGTTTTTATTATTGAACTTGTATAGTGGATACTAACAGATACCTGTATCTGAGGAAGAAGAGGTTCATAGGTGCATTTGGATTTTACCAGTCTGACTGAGCAATTTATCTGTTTACAGAATAGCTCCTGAAAATGAAGGGGAACTCTATGAGAAATATTCACTGCAACCACCAAATGTCCATAGAAGTTCACTGAGCTTTCAAATGACCATGTAGAGAAAACTAATAGGCAACCTAGGCAAAGGCTGAAGAAAAGAGACTGTCCACCAGGTGTACAAAGACATTCTGACCCAGATATGGGTACTGAAAATGATGCAATCAGTGAAGGAAGTATTTTGTATTATTGCAGGGCAAGAGATTTAAACCCAGAGGTGGCTCCTTCCCTCCCCAAAACTTCCACAGAGACTGGAAGGGAACAAATTCAGTCCACATACTGATGATAACTAATGACACAGCTGCCATCAGAAGTCTAAAAATCTATAATGATTCTGATGGTCAGCTCATGTTAACTCCTAGCTCTAGTACAGAGACAAAGAGAACAATCACAGGAGGACTAGTCCTATTATACCAGTCACTAGGCTAAGTTATGACATTACAGACAAACCTGAAAATACTTACAGATACATATGTATCTAGGCAATAAGACTAGATATTGCACATGTGAACATCATCATGGATGTAATTGCATATGTTTACTGATGTACATGCTAATTATTTCATGTCTGAGTGTGATTTTTATTGCCATTTCCATTTGGCAATATTTCATATTATGGGCAACTGGTTATATTTAAGTTGTATCATATGCAGGTATCTAGCTTTGCTTTGTTAGTCATGCTTATTGCTTTTGATTGGTGTGTGTTGTATATGAGTATACTTCTGAACATGCAGATATTACGTCTTGTATGTAGTAGGCCTATTGATATTGTATTATCCTTCTAGATGTTGCTCTGTATAGTTACACGTCCATTGCAGGGATTGTTGATGCATATTACTGAAGGCTGATTACATTAGATGCCAGGAAAATTATTCATGTAGTTTTAAAACACTGATGCTTGTGTTTACAGTTACAGATTTTGAACAGATGAACTTTGCAAGGTACTGCAAAGAATTTTAGCCCAGGGGGAAATGTAACTCCAGGCTCAAAGCCCATTAGAATGGAACTTCTTTCTCATTGGTAAACATCTATTTCTTTGCCTGCATGAGGGATAAAGTAAGGTTGAAGAAAATGGTATAGAAAAGAGATCTTAGTTTTCTTGAAGTCAATGAATCTCTTTGGAACTTAGGCACTTTTGGCTTTCAGTTCCAACACAGAAGATGGAAGATGCCAACTCTACTTCAGGCTGCTGAAGGTAACATCAGACATGAGTGGAGCTGGCAATCTCTATCCCCAGACTACTGTGCTAGAGACTTTGGGGAACTTTTCCTTGGGTGAGATCTGGATGGCTCTCTCTCCTTCTCTCCTCACAATAGAATTCCTTCACCCTCTATTGTCTGGTAGGTATTCTGCAATGTATATGTTCTCTGATTTTTGTTTGCTATGGAATTGGATAAATGGGTCAAAAAAAGAATCATTCAGTCTTTGCTTGAGATCCAGTCAGGAATAACTTACTACCTGTGAAGCAACAATTAATGGGGAATATTTTAAAGATAGAGGTAGTGAATACATGAATTATAGGTGGTGACTGGACTCCCAAAGTCACATATGAGGTTTCATGAAAAGAAAAAGGAATAAAAGAAGGAAACCTGAACACAGCAACTAGGTTAACAGTAAAGAGAAACACAGAACAAATCGGGGATTAAAACTCTCAATTCCCACCTCTTTGTCTTAAATTCCATTCTTTCTTTCTTCCTTTCTAATATATTGAAGAATTTGTTCAAAGAATTTTATTTTTTCTGTTCAGGTTGCCAAGATTATTTGGAGATTCAATTACCGGTCACAAGAGTAATAGACTCAGAATGAAGTTACCAAGGAAAAATTTGAGATTCATTTATGACGTCAGATTTGTTATGTGATGTTCTGCTTTGTAACTCCATTTTCTTCTAACAATTAAGACTGAAGTCACACCCATTCTCTCCAGAGACAATCCTCTTTCTACCAATTGACTCATGTACTCTGAGTTTCTTGTTGTTCTATAAATCATCTGAAGTTCATGAAGTATCATTTTCTGTGATTTATTCAGTATGGCTGGGAGTGTCTTGTGGAGGCAATGAAGGAGAAAAACATAATTGAAGTTTGAGCCTAGGCAGTGCCTCTGAAACAATGATACTTATAAAAATGCAGATATTATAATACCACTTAAAGCCCAAACCACATTTTTTAATGACCTCGTTGCAATGGCATTTTAATAGAAGGACCACAGTATTAAAACTAACATTCAGGTTCAATGGCTCAGTCACAGAAGTTAATCTCCAAGCTACCCTTTGTAGCAGACCATAAAGAACATGGACTTAACTTGGGGTCCATGAACTTAAAAACATATTTTGATAAATGTATGTCAATATAATTGGTATGTAATCCTTTGTCTTTTATTTTGTGCCTTTGAAAACAATCTGAGGAGGCATCCATAGGCTTCACCTGATTACCAAAAAGGATTATACACACACACACACACACACGCACACACACACACCTGTGCATATACACATGTGTTCACACACATATGTATGTATGCATGTATGTATGTGTATATATGTGTGTGTGTGTGTGTATAAACAGGCACAGCTAAGAATATCTGCCATAGGGTATGTTACTGAGAGTAGATTGGTTGATTTTATTTTGAAAAGCTAATATATTTGGATAAAGGATTAATAAAGACTTTATATTAAAATTATGAATTAGTTAAAATTACAAGTATGGATTAGGGCTTAGCCTCTGTGCCTGAGGAATCAAACCTGAAAGTTAATATGATGTACTTAAAGATTCTTATTGAACATTTTATGATATTATTGAGTCAGAAATGTTATTTGGCCAAGAGAGTCTGAACAGGTCAAAAACCTAAGTCTAAATGCCACCCACTCCTAGCCAGCTTCCTACTTCCACTCTACTGGTAGTCATTTTACTGATATAAACATAATAAAATTCAATTGCTCATATTTAATTTGTTACATTGAACAACTCTTTACTAAAACATTTCTGAAAGAGAAGCAACATGTCCAAATGTTAGAATTGGTGAGGAATTCAATAGTGAGGGTGAGAAAGGGGATTACTTGTGGGAAGTAGGGAATAGAAATATTATCCAGTAATGTGTCCATCCAAGTTTGCACAAATATGGACATAAATTCTGAATAGATAGCAGTTGCAGCAAATTTGGAAATCTATATTTAATGAAGACAAAATAGTAAGGCAACAAGTGATTCTAATGGAAATCTTTGCCTTGGACTTACCTGTGCTACAGTTCTTAAATTCAATATCATCAATTGCTGCTCCTCCTCCCAGATCTCTTGCTCTGATGCCTTCAAATATAACTTCAAAATTTCTTAACTTTCCTAGAAGGACTTCTGCCTTCTTCCAATGATTGCCAGGATTCTCTCCTTCTGTCCACATTTTTGAAAGTCCTTTCTTAGTCTGAAAATTTAAAGTTGACAAAAGAAAGCAATTAATTATGAAAAAAAGAAAAAAACATTTAAAATAGACAACTTCCATAAATTTATCCTTGAGGAGTATTGAAACATAAATACATTGAAGATCATTGGAAATAGAGTTGGAGCTTTAGAGATCATCTATTCTAATGCTCTCTCTCTCTTTTTTTAAAAAGCACACACAGAGATATATTTATTGCATGGTTTTTCATAATTTAAGTTTTTAAAAACACACAAAATTCATTCATTTTACAAAAGGAACCCTTTAGTGCTTTTAAAACTATTTATTCAGTTAGTTTCAGTTTTCAACATTCATTTTCACAAGATTTTGAGTTCTAAATTTTCTCCCCATCTCTCCCCATCCCCCACCCCAAGATGGCAAGCATACCGATTACCCCTTCCCCAGTCTGCCCTCTCTTCTATCTCCCCATCCACCTCTTTCCCCCTTCCCCTTACTTTCTTGTAGAGCAAGATGGACTTCTATACCTCCTTGTCTGTGTATCTTATTTCCTGGTTGCATGCAAAAACAATTTTTTAACATTTATTTGAAAACCTTGAGTTCCAGATTCTCTCCCTTCTTCCCTCCTCACCTATCCCCACTGGGAAGACAAGCAATTCAATATAGGTTATATATTTGTAGCTATGCAAAACATTTCCATAATAATCATATTGTGAAAGACTAACTCTATTTCCCTCCATCCTATCCCACCTCCCATTTATTCTATTTTCTCCTTTGACCCTGTCTCTTTTGAAAAGTGTTTGTTTCTGACTACACCCTCCCCCATTTTGTCCTCCCTTCTATAATCCACCCCTCTTATCTCCTCCCCCCCCCCACTTTCCTGTAGAGTAAACTACCCAAATGAGTGTGTATGTTATTCCCTCCTTAAGCCAAATCCAATGAGAGTAAGGTTGACTCATTCCCTTTCACCTCCTTGCTCTTCCTCTCCATTGTAACAGCTTTCTCTTGCCTCTTTTATGTGATATAATATACCCTATTCTATCTCTCCCTTTCTCCTTTTCCCAATATATTCCTCTACCACTCTTAATTTTATTTTTAGATATCATTCCTTCATATTCAACTCACCCTATGCCCTCTATATATACATATACATATAGACATACATAAATATACATATACACACACATATATAAGTGTATGTATGTATATATATTCCATTGAACTACCCTAATACTGTGAAAAGTCTCATGAGTTACAAATATCATCTTTCCATGTAGGAATGTAAAAAGTTCAACTTTAATAAGTTCCTTATGATTTCTCTTTCCTGTTTACCTTTTCATACTTCTCTTGCTTCTTGTATTTGAAAGTCAAATTTTCTGTTCAGATCTGGACTTTTCATCAAGAATGCTTGAAAGTCCTCCATTTCATTGAACCCCTCCATATTTTCCCCTGAAGTATTATACTCAGTTTTGCTGGGTAGGTGATTCTTGGTTTTAATCCTAGCCCCTTTGACCTCCAGAATATCATATTCCAAGCCATTCAATCACCTAAAGTAGAAGCTGCTAGATCTTGTGCTATCTTGATTATGTTTCCACAATGCTCAAATTGTTTCTTCCTGACTGTTTGCAATATTTTTTCCTTGACTCGGGAACTCTGGAATTTGGCTATAATATTCCTAGGAGTTTTCTTTTTGAGATATTTTTCAAGAGGTGATTGCTGTATTCTTTCAATTTCTATTTTACCTTTTGGTTCTAGAACAATAGTTCTCAACCTTCCTAATGCCGTGACCCTTTAATACTCATATGTGGGCGTATCTGCATATGGGTGGACCTGGAGATGGATAGAGGATCAGTGTCTTGGTTCCTAAGACCATAAGAAATATGAGTTTTCTGATGGTCTTAGGCAACCCCTGTGAAAGGGTTGTTCGACCTCCAAAGAGTTGCGACCCACAGCTTGAGAACCGCTGTTCTAGAAGATAAAGGCATATTTCCTTGATAATTTCTTGAAACATGACATATATGTTCTTTTTTATCATGACTTTCAGGTAGTCCAATAATTTTAAAATTATCTTTCCTGGATCTATTTTCTACATCAGTAGTTTTTCCAATGAGATATTTTACATTGTCTTCTATTTTTTCAATCTTTTGGATCGGTTTTGTAATACCTTGATTTCTCATAAAGTCATTAGCTTCCAATTGCTCCATTCTAATTTTGAAGGAATTATTTTCTTCAGTGAACTTTTGAACTTCTTTTTCCATTTGGCCAATTCTGTTTTTTAAGGCATTCTTCTCCTCATTAGCTTTATGGACCTCTTTTGACATTTGAGTTAGTCTATTTTTTAAACTGCTATTTTCTTCAGTATTTTCGGGGGTCTCCTTTAGCAAGTTGTTGGCTTGTTTTTCACAATTTTTTTGCATCACTCTCATTTCTTTTCCCAATTTTTCCTCTACTTCTCTTACTTGAATTTCAAAATCTTTTTTTAGTTCCTCCATGGCCTGTAACCAATTCATATTTTTTTGGAGGCTTTTTCATGTAGGAGTTTTGACTTTGTTTCCTTCTTCTGGTTTTATGTTTTCATCTTCTTCATCACCAAAGAAAGATTTTATAGTCTGACTTCTTTTCCTCTGTTTGCTCATTTTCCTGCTCAATTACTTGACTTTTGAGCCCTTTGCCACATCTGCTTCCATGGTAGAGAGTGCTGTTTCCCAGATTTCTGATGTTTTGCACAGTTGTTGTCAGAGCTACTTCTAGGCGCCTGCCTCGGAATTGTGAAGAGGACTCCCTCTCCACAGCCTCCACAATTTATGCTATGCCAGCACTTCTCCTCAGCCCAGGATCACCACTCAAGACTGTGACCCAGATCTAAGCAGGGCAAAGAAAGAGAACCCTTTCTCAGTACCAGCAAAGAAATTCCCGCAACTGCCCTCTGATCAGCCACCTGATCCCCCCAACCATCTGTTGGCCTGGAGCTCCAGAAGCAGCCACTGCTGTTGCTGCCCCACCACCACCTCCACCACCCAGAGGGCAGGGGCCAGACAGCACTCTTCTCTCACCCAAGTCCAACAGGATGTCCCCCCTGATCTTTTACTTTCTTGTTGGACTTTGTGGGTTGAGAAGTCTGGAAACCACCACAGCTGCCAGTGATACAGGGCCCTGAAGTCTGCTACAGCCCAGTCTGTTCTGCCATCTGTGCTGGCATGGCCCACAAGGTCCTACTCCTATCCTGGTGCAACAGAGCCTTCCTTTTGGCTTGCCAGCTTGTCTTAGGCTGAAGATACATTTCAATCTGTCATTTTGTGAATTCTGTATCTCTAAAATTTGTTTAGAGTCACTTTTTACAGGTATTGGAGGTGATTGGGGATGAGCTGAAACAAGTTACTGCTTTTACTCCCTCTAATGCTCTCAGTTTGAGAAAGCATGGTCCCATCAATGACAAACCAAGAAATGGGTAAGAGAAGGAGCAGAAAATGTGATACCAGAAATATGTTTGATTGGAAAAGATGTTGGCCCATTCATGGGATGAGAGGGACAGGTAATTGAAAGCCAGATTGCATGCTCTACTGGTATCAAAGGTAATAATGGAAGGTCCTCAGCATTTACTGTAGGATGGACGTTTTGTAAATTATCTATTTGGTAAGATGTGGTTAATAGACACACAAAATGAAAAGGCATGGATATGGTAAAACCTACCAAACTGAAGAGTACTTGTATCCATGAGATCATAGATCCACTGAAGCACACAAACTGAAGTCCTTTCCTTGAAACAATGAAATCACCCATCTCTGTTAGTGAGGTTATATATTTGTTTTGCTCATGTTGATTCTTTCAAGGTGAAAATATGCTCAATCTTCCTTCAAGAGTAATGAGTTAGTCAAAATGGGAGATTTATTTTATTAAATTCTGTAGATATTTCCCTTCAATAGTCTAATGTTCAAATACTCAATTGGATATATCCACTCCCTTGAGGCAGATCACAATTCATCCATACTTGAATAGCTGATAAGAGTCTTGTTCATATTCTCCCATGTTTGCCACAGGGAGATTAACCAACATTTTGGGGGTAATGGGAGGGCTCTTATTTGCTTTCTCCTGATAATACAAAGGTACCAGGGAAACATAAGGTATATCTATCAGTTATCCTTTGCTCTCAACATGTGATGAGCTCTCCTTCAAAATCTGATTTTCATTAGAATATGGATGGCAAAAACAAAACATTACTTTGATGCTTTTTCAGTAATTATGACTTGAGAGTATTCATTTCTGCTCATCTGAGTCTAGTTGTGCTTTTACTTTCTAAAATTCATTGATTCTGGTTCAGTTAGAGCAATGCACAGCATTTTTATTTTTTTGCAGCAGATACTGCTGACTGTAAGGGAAAAAATCAAAAGAGAAGGCTCATTAAAGAAATTACTTTCAGGTCTACAATTTAATGAGTATAAATCCAAGTGAAACTAGTAATACCATTTGAATTACAGCTCGACTGCAATATGAGGTAGAGGCTAGTTATAATCAAAAGAGTAGAAATCTATCATCTCATGTAACTCACATGAGTGATAAGAAACATAATTTGTAATCCCCTTAAGGACAGAAGCTAAGTTTTTATACTATATCGTGCCATTCAATTCCCAGACACTTTTGAAAGTATATATGTGGCCAAATTCAAGAACATGACAAAATAAGGATCTTTAATCAGGAGACAATGTGAAGCAGTGAAACCTTCCAGATTTACCATCAGTAACAGTTAGCATAGAAATAGTACCTTAAGATTGACAACATGCATTATATACACTCTCATTTGACCCTCACAATAATCTTACGTGGTGGGATTGATAGGTACTAATATATTCTTTTTTTTTTTTTACAGAATATGGAACTGAGACTTCAAAAGGAAAAGTGACATACAACCATAAATTTCAAGGTGGAAGGGACCTCATAGCTCACTTATTCAAACCCTCTCATTGTTATATGAAGAAACTGAGGTCCAGAAATTGATTTACTTTCAATTCATCTGGTCCAGAAAAGTTATTTAATTTCAGTTCATTAGTAACATTTCAGGTTTCAAATTGAGGCACTGTGACTTTCAAATCTATTCTTTTCTCCATTGTACCATCTTTCCTGGAGGCTGATTATGCTAACATGGAAGGCTCTTACCTTGGAAAAGCAGTAGTATAAGAATGAGTGATCATCCCATCCTGGGGTAGGAGAAAGGAAAACAAAGCCTAGGCAGTCAGATATTCTGAATACAAGATCTGCAAACCATTTACTACTTTATAGATGTGTCTGCCAACCACCTTTTCATAATAAGAGATCTCCATATTTAAACACAGCATGGACTTGGCTTCAATAAGTGATTGCATTGATCATATCTCAGAGCTAAAGTAGGTGGAACATGTACAGCTAATTAGTTGAATTTTAGGTACTCAACTAAAAGAAAAGGAAAAAAAATCCCTATATCCAACAAATTATTTTATTAATTGCAGGGAAGCCCTAGATTATAAAAAGAAAATTTCTTCAGCTGATTGACAGATTTAGTTGGTGATTTTTTTATCATATTGTCTCCATATCATAACGTCTTCCTCACGTGGGAACTAGTTCTACTAAAACATCTCTGACCCAACTGTGACTTGGTAGATACTAAATCCTACAGAAGAGCTTGAGGCCCTGAGTAATTAAATCATTTGCCCAGGGTCACACAGCTAGTAAGTATCAGATGCTGAACTGAATCCAGGCCTTCCTGACTCTAAGGACTACACTTCATCCACAATACTAGGCTGCCTCTCACTGAATTAAAATGCATCCATGATGATAGCTAATTATCTGCGCTAACTGGAAGATAGAAGTCCTCTTCAAAGTTGGCCTTCAGCTCCTTCATTAACATCTTACTGGTTTAGAAACAATAGAATAATTAGTTAAAATTAAAGCTATAAGCAGAAGAATTGTGTCTGATGTTCAGCAATATAAATGACGTGGATATTGATGAAAATCAATTCTAATTTGCATAACTCATTTATCTTGGCTATACTTCTGAAGATTTTCTATTAATCTGCCTGTTTCTTACATATTCATTCATTAAGTATGCCAAGCCCCGAGAGGGTTTTTAAACAATATCATTACAGGAAGGTGATTCTTTTCATCTGTAAAATTTAGACCACTTCTTCAGTCTTCTCTTTGAGTTTCTTATGAAAAATAGATTTTTTCGTTACATTTTGTTTTTTCTTGCTTTTATTATGTAGCGAGAATGGAGAAGAGAGATTCTCTTGAATAACTAAGTACTGTACCATTATAGAGAATCCCAGTTGAACTCAAATTCTGAAATGCATCTATGATCTCATCAATTCAGGGCTCCCACCAGTTATACAAGCCACCATCGATGCATTTTCATCTGGTTTGACTCCTGTGCATTTCCAAAAGTTTCCTCGTGGGTTACCTACCCAATATGCTGGAGAACTTAATCATTTTCTTCCAATATCATAATGGTCTCCTTGCACATTCTTGTCATCTCTCATTCCGTTACCTGATCAACTACCTTCTCTTTCCATCACATAATTCTTTTGTGACATCCCTTACTCCTGTTCTCTTTCAGAGTTCCTCATTAGATATATATTGCAAAGTGCCAACATCCACTATGAATTGTTTTCATTACCTACTGTGGAATGTTCATCTTTGGTTCTTTGGAGAGGGTAAAATCCTAGATCTCCCTGACTTACAGCAACTCAGGTAAAATACTCAGATTAAAAATCCGGTCTTCTGCTGTTATCAGAAGTATGGGATCAGATTTGCATATAACATGCATAAAATCATGTCCCGTTACACATACCAGATACTTCTCTCCACTGCAAACAAAACATAAACAAAAACCTCTCATGTTAAATAAATAGGTTTTTTTTTATATAGTTAGAATTGTTAATCATCAGTCCCTGAATTTGTAAAACAACTTTAGAGGTTCTACAGCAGGCAATAAGGGTGTTTCACCATTTTGTTTTTCACCACTTCACTGAATTCAATATTGTGTAATTAACAACCAGGTCTTACTTCTCAGCTTTTATCCATTTAATCACAGGATCCTTAAACATAAATAAATAAAAAGTATAATGACTGTAAGATAAGGTATTTTTGATTGTAGGGACTGTCTTTTGCTTTTCTTTGTTTCTCTGATACTTAGCATAGTCCCTGGCATACACATGGTAGGCTACTTAATAAATGCTTATTTACTAAATGACTAGCATTTTGCTTGCCCTAGACAATTCTCTAGTGAGACATGTATTTGAGCCTTCTTTAAAAGTTCATGAAAATTACTTTGCAATGGTTTTGTCAACCTCTGTAGAGTTTATTGTAAGAAAGGACTAACAAAATTAGGTTGTGTCCACATCTTTAATTTCTCTCAATATGGCAACACACATGCATTGCATGGGAGTTACAGTCCAGAACTGGCCTCCCTTAGGGAGCCAGTCTATAACTGGCTCACTTGAGGGTTGGTGTGCCCAGTTTATATAGCTTTTCAACAGGGGCTGATAGCACCCCACTGTGGTTTTACCTCCCAATAGAAGAAATACCTCTTCTATCAGACCAACCCTCTAAACAGACCACTCCCAGCCTTGGGCTCTCTAAGCAGAAGAATCTTACTCCACTCAAGTCTGAGCAGAACACAATGGAGCTTCCATACCTTTGATTAAATCAATTCAGGCTAGTTTTGGGGTTTGACATGGATAAGACTCAATGCAACCTCATTATAAATAATGTCCTTCTGAAGAACTTTGGAAGATGGGGGATAAGGAGGAAGGTCTGAGTTTCCAATATACTGATCACTAAGAAAAAAATCATTTTTCACAGTTTATATGATTTCCCAAAAATGAAGTATGAGTTTGTTGGTAGCATGTCAATAATGTATCTAGTACTATAAGAATACCCAGAGTTATTTGAATGTATCTGCACAATGGCTAATATAGACTCCAGTACATAGTGTACATTCGTTCATACATGTTGAATGAAGAGACATTTCATTCTAGTATCAAGAAATTTAGTTACTGTACATACTTCATGGCACAGGGCAAAAAATCAATGACTCCAGAGTTTGAATTCAGGATTTGAGTTCTAATCTTGCCTCTGACATTATCTATGTGACTTTGGACAAGATATTTAACATTGCTGAGTCCTAGTTGCCTATATGATAAGGGAACTGGACCAGTCATGTGACTCCCAGCTCTAAACCTATGATCCTATGACATTTTTAGTTTTCTAAACATGCTATGTGTCATTAGTTGTCAGTTTTTCTCCATGACTTTTAGTTCATAAAAGAGTTGCACAGAAGAATGATCAGGGAGGGACCCAGTATTTGGTTTCTTGGAGGGTCATTAGGCAAAACATGTTTTGTAGAGAACTTGGCTCTGACATTCCTAGACAGGGCAGACTGAAAAAAATAACTATATTGGCAGAATTGGTTGTAGAAGGATAAGAAGGGTGGGGGAAAATGATTTCACAGCACTTAATGTTCCCTAGAAATATTGCTTCAAATTATTAGGCGCAGCTTCACTTGAAGCTTTAAAAAGGTAGGAATGGACTGATGAAAAGGCATTTATTAAATGCTTACTATCTACCAGGAACTGTGGTAAGCCCTGCAATAAAAAATACAAACAAACAAGATCATTCTTCACCTCAAGGAGTTTATATTCTGATGTAGGAATATAAAACATAAAAAGGTGGCAAAGTTTGGGAAATCCCAGTAAGTGAAGTGGAAACAAGCCTATTTTCCAGCAAGATAGTGAGACTGTTCACCTTTCAGAGGTCAGGGTACAAGGAAGTAGAATCCAGGTTGCAATGGAAAAGAGTTGAAAAGGGTGAAGCATGTAGGCACAACTCTTTGGAAGGAACTGAGTAGTTAGATTGAATTTGGAGGAGAGAAATGTTGGGATGACTTCTTTTTGGGAATGGCTTTCACTGGGATACACATATCTACAAAAAGTGTTTACTAGGCACATATCAATCAGTTCTTAGGTCACTGGACTAATTTGAAACATATTGTTAACTACAGAGAAATTTATTAAGAGAAAATGTTTTCAATTCACACTTCAAAGAACCAAAGTCATATGGTAGGAAGAGACATTAGAGACTATCTAGACCACTGTCCCTTTACTGATAAGGAAAGGGAGATGCAGATGAGATGAGAAATTTGCCCAAGGTAACAGAGGTAGCAAACAGCAGAACTAGGATGTGAAATCAAGTATTCCAAATCCAAAGAAATTCTCAGGATCCTCTACCACAGTACCTCTGCATCCAACTTGGTTGGGGAGCATTTTTTAGAAGTAGCTTATTCAAGTTTATTCATATTATTCCCCCAAAAGCTTCTAAAATAAAGTCATATGACTGATGCATTTTGTAACAAAATGGGTACCATGTCTGAATGCTACACATAGCACAGGCTATTTCCAGCATGACTTTACTCTTTTTAAGCAACATAAGTGTCCTCTAAAGTTCAGCTTTGATGGTTCCTTATGGAATATAGGCAATACTCCACTTCTGAGTCCATTTTTAGAATACAAGCTGTACGAGCTTCTATTAAGCTAGAAAGATTCACGTTATTTAGCTAGAAAGACTTTGAACATGGATCTCTTCTTGCTTATAGCTAAAATAGCTCTTAAATTCAATTTAAATTTTTGACATGTAAAATCCTTTTCTTATATTATTCCCTATATATTTCTTATCTACTATAGCTTGTACCCATATATATCTAGTGGGTTGTCAAAATATGCGCATTAATGACATTATTTTTACTTCATTTTTTCTACCTCCCTTCCATGTTTTTTGGGAAATCTGCGCTGTAATTCATGTCTTTCTGCATGTACCACAGTACTCTGAAAAAATGAATAGCTCTTTTTATCCAATTATGATATCATGTCTTGAAGCACTTATAATTTATCAAACTCGAAAATACATCCCAGAATTCCATTTTTAAAAAGGAAACGTTTTTTAAGCATCTGTTTTACAACCATTTTGCTATTTAAAATAAACATTTGGAGTTTCATCAATAAGAAAACTACAGATAACTTTAGTGCAAAGAGAAATATGGTGTTCCCTTAAGACTGAAATCCATCATAAATTTAAGCAAAGGAATGACCCATTAAAATGTTTAATAAATGTGGGAATTTAATCAAATATTTACAGAGTATCTACTTCCAGGTTCAAGGGCAGAGAGGAAACCAGGTCACAAGGGAGCAGGATCTCTGAGGGGCAGTATTGCTTGTGATCCCAAGGGAGTAGGGTCCCTTCCTGGGTAAATATGACAGCACAGACCAGGAAGGCAGTATCCAAAGTTCTACCCAGATCACACTTCCTTGGAAGCATTGAAAAGTTTTGAACGCTCAGAACTATCGCTGAAAATAGCAGTGCAAAAAGGCCTGAAATTTGGACGAGTGTCCCTCTTCCACTCAATACCAAAACAGGACCCAAATTCAACATAACGTTCAAAGTCAAGAAACAAGATAGAAAAATAAGCAAACAACAACAAAAAAAGATTCACCCTGATTATGAAAAACTGCTATGGGACAAGGAAGGTCAAGATACACATTTTGAAGAGAACAATAATATCCAAAAAGCTACCAAAGCTTTAAGGGAAAAAATGAATTGGATATAAATTTAATGAGGGAAAACATAAGCATAACTGATATTAATAGCATAAAAATAAAAAAATAATACGATTATACTAATAGATGCAGAGAAAGCTTTTGACAAAACAAAACACCAATTCCTGTTTAAAAACACTAGCAAGCATCTATGACAGGGATAACTTAGATGCCTTCCCAAGAGAATCTGGGGCTAAGCAAGGATGTCCATTATCACCACTATTATTCAATATGGTACTAGAAACGTTAGCCGTAGAACTAAAACAGGAAAAGTAATTGAAGGAATAAAAATAGGCTACGAAGAAACAAAACCATCACTCTTTACAGATGATATGATAGTATACTTAGAGAACTCTAGTGAATCAACTAAATAACTAGTTGAAATAATTAACAACTATAGCAAAGTTTTAGGATATAAAATAAACTCACATAAATCAGCATTATGTCTATATTCTACCAAGAAAACCCAGCAGGAAGAGATCAAAAGAGCAATTCCATTTAAAATGACTGCAGATAATATAAAATATTTTAGAGTCTACCCACCAAGACAAACCATGGATTACATGAACACAATTATTCACACAAATAAAGTCAGTTCTAAACAAATTAAGAAATACAAAAATGACAATTCCATGTAAGTTAATTTATTTAGTACCATATCAATGAAACGACCAAAAAAACTATCTTACAAAATTAGAAAAAATATAATAAAATTCATCTGGAAGAACCAAAGGTCAAAACAACAAGGGAACCAATGAAAAAAAATGTGATGGAAGTCAGTGAAGGAGTTCCAGATTTCAAACTCTATTATAAAGTGATAATCATGAAAACAATCAGGTACAGGCTAAGAAAGAGAGTGGTGGATGAGGGGAATAGATTACGCATATAATGCATAGTAGGAAATCACCGTAGTAATTTCTGGTGTTGTTTTGCAGTGTCTGTCTCTTCATGGCAAAGGCGTTGAGGGGGTTTGCCACTTCCCAGGGTCACCATTTTACAAAATTTTCTGGGAAAACTGGAAAGCAGTTTGGCAGAAACTAGGTATTGATGAATATGTTACATTGTACACCAGAATAAGGTCAAAATGAATAAACAAATTAGACGTAAAGTGTGATGTCAAAAGTAAATTAGGGGAGAATGGAAAAATTTACCTGCCAGATCTATGGATAAAGGAAAAGTTTATGACCAATTAAAAGAGAGAGAGGTGACAGGAAATAAAATGAAAAATTTTGACTACATGAAATTAAAAAATTTTGCACAAAACTAATGCAACTAAAATTAGGAGGAAAACAGGAAGCTGGGAAAATATTTTTACAGCAAGTTTCTCTGATAAAAGCCTCATTTTTCAAATATATAGGGAACACAGCCAAATTTAAAAAAATATGAGCCATTCTGCAATTGATAAATGGTCAAAGGATATGGACAGACTGTTTTCCGAAGAAAATCAAAACTATGGATAGAAGAGAAAATGCTTTAAATCCCTACTGACTAGAGAAATGCATATTAAAACAAACCTGAGGTACTACCTGACATCTATCACAATGACTAACATGACAGAAAAGAAAAATGACAAATGACGGAGGGGATGTGGAAAAGTGGGACACTAATGAACTGTTGGTAGTATTGTAAACTAGTCCAACCATTCTGGAAAATAATTTGGAACTATGCCCAATACTCTATAAAATTCCATATACCCCTTGACCCATCACTACCACTACTACTGTAATCCAAAAAGGTCAAAGAAAAGAATTATAGTGGTTCATTTTGTGACAGCAAAAATATTTATACTAGCTCTTTCTGTAACAATAAAGAATTAGAAATTTGAAGGATACCCATAAATTTCAGAATGACTGAAATAATTGTGGTATATGGATGGTTTTGATGGAATACAGTTTTGCTATAAGAAATGATAGACAGAATGGTTTAAGAAAAGCCTGGGAAGTCTTATGTGAACTGATGCCAAGTGAAGTGAGCAGAACCAGGAGAACACTGTATTCAATAACAACAATATTGTATGTAAGGATGATTAATTGTGAATTAGTTACTCTGATCAATAAAATGAATCAAGACAATCCCAAAGCATACTTTTTTCAATTTCCTTATTTTTCTTATTTTTATATGTGTGTGTGTGTGTGTGTGTGTGTGTGTGTGTGTGTGTTTTCTTTAGTAACATGGCTAATATGGAAATACAATTTGCATGACTTTACCTTGTATAATCAATATATATCACTTGCTTTCTCATGGAATAGGGGAGTGGTAGGAGGGAAGGAGAGAATCTGGAATAAAAGCTTTTTTTTTAAGTGAACAATAAACAGTTTTCTAATGTTACTGGGAAATAGCTAAAGAAAATTAAAATATATTTAAGGAAAAAATGGGAATAAGGAATATTAGAATTTTGAAGTTTCAGAAAAACTACATTTTTCTTAAAGACAGTGAATATAATTCATATTTGAATTTTCAAATATTTCACAGAACTTACAAAATTTTTACAAAGAAAATTCATTCATTATGCATCCTTTTGGTTGTTTGAAATTCTAAGGATCTTCAATTCTGCCAACATTTTTGGAAGTTCTTGCTTATACTGATGCAATTTCCAAAAATATAATTAAAAGGAACTAAATTGAGAAGGTTCCTACATATAGGATAGCTGCATGATACACAGTATGGTTTCTTAAGAAGCATCTGGTAATGAGCTACTATGCTTGACATTAACTTGAAAGTCAAAATTTTTTTATGTT
>CM053581.1:539100801-539117810 GCA_028627135.1 Pseudochirops cupreus
AAGGTTGTACATGAACTGAATTTTTAAAGAAAGTGAGAAAAGTTAAGCTATACATGTGATGATGAAGAACATTCTAGGTATGGGAGGTGGGGGGAACCAGCGTAAAGGCATAAAATTGGGAGATTGTAAGGGATAGCAAATTTTCTATGATTGCTGAATTGTTTAAGACATGGATGGGAATAAAGTTTAAGAAGACTGGAATAGTAAGGTATGACCTGATTATGATCTTTATTGGCTTTAATGTGTCAGACAGAAATTTATATTTGATGTTGGGGGTAATAACGTTATAGGAATCCTTTGATTCCTATAGATAGGGAAATTTTCTATTTTTGTGGAAAAAATTATTGGAGTTTCAATAGGCCTGAGCACATTGTAAAGTGTCTTCAAAGAAATTTGAAATCTCAAAAAGTTATTTGTTTGTTTTTTGCCATGATCTTCTACAGGGAAAAACACAAGTGAGTAAAAAAAAAAATGCCTATTGTTCATACTCCTGTGATATACAGTCTTTCTCCCTTCTCCTTTCTCCCTCTTTCCCTTCTTCCTAACAGATACTTTATGTAATCAATAAATTGGGCCAGTGTTAAACAGAATATCTTAGAAAAAACTCAAAGTTTCTTTCAGGGCCTCAAACATTTCCCTGAAACAAATGCCTATCTTTTCTCATACCTTTATTTTTATAGTATTGTTTCATAGGAAGCTATCAGTCATAGGATGGTATAATCTCCTGTAGTGCCAACATGATATTCACAGTGCTGATGACAATTATAGATATGCCACCATAGTTCTCAATTGCAAAATATAGGAGACTCCATATAGAAGACAAAAGCAAAATATTTTTTCAGACACCAGAAAACCAAATCTCAACACCAGAAAGCCAAATCCATCATAGTAGCAAAGAAGTTCGTACACCGTAGTATAGCATGAAACCATACCATCCTTTAGCCTTCCCACAAAACAATACTCACAAATCTACCTATCTCCCTGGGTGTGTCCTCTCCTCTCTCATGTTCTAACTGCTCTGAATTCCAGTTTCCTGTGGGCTCTGCTCCACACTTCAGCAAGCTCCTCCCACAACAGGCTCCTTTTGATTACATTCATCCTATTAGGGGGCAAGGAAGATCTTCAAATTGCCTTAGGCTTCTTAAAGGGCAGGGAAGATCTTCAGATTCCCATACTATTACATCTCCAAAGAATAAAAAGAATTTTTCATAGGACAATTGAGAGGTATGTAGTAGATAGATATAGCCCAAAAAACAAATGACTGAAATGATCAGATATGTATAATGAAAAAACATATAAGATGATTATATAGCAAGTGTAGGGATTACCAATGGAGACTAATATCTTCTTGAAATCAAAATAAATCAAGGAAGACCCCATTGAATATGAGGTTGACCATAAGTGGTGAATTTATGTGAAAAAGTAGACAAGAGTTGAATAGTATGGCTAGGTTTAGAAGCACTGTGATCTGTGTTGTTTCACTTAATATTCATATTGACAAGCTCTTCCATCTGTTTGAATATTTGAGCATAAAATTCCTACTAATTTGTTTCAATAATGGATTTAGGGGAAATCATCCAAATGAAATAATCTAAAGCCAAGTAGACCTGTTGACTCTGTATGTAGTTGGTGTTTTGATTTTCCATGTTGAATATTTTTTTTGTTCTCTAGTACTTGAATGCAGCTGGATTTTCTGAAAAGATAACAGAGGTAGTTATTTTCTTTTAGGTATAGGCAATTGGTGAGAAGCCGTTGAATGCTTAAAAATTGTTGAAAATTTGAATAACCACCACTTTACTTTGGAATTTATTTAGTCACAAATAACATAGATAGCAAAATAACAATATCGATCTTAAAATGTATGGATGAAATTTTGAAATATATAATGTTTATTTTGGACCCTTATATCCATCTCAATTAGGAAAAATAATGTAGCATAAACATAGGTTATAGCAAGTATAGCAAGCCTATGCAGGTCCTGCATAGCAAGTTTAGCAAGTCCCATCTTCCTCCCAGGCTTTAATCTAGGATAGTTACTTCATTGCAGTTTACAAGTTTTATTCAAAAAGTCAAGCTTGGATGTTCTACCTTTATGATTCTTCTTCTTCTTCTTCTTCATTATCATCATCATCATCATCATCATCATCATCTTTTCTTGCATTGGCTGAAACACCATTTGGAGTGGGACTGAGATATAGGGTAAAGAGTCTTCCATTTCCCTGATAAGAATTATTCAGTATTTGTGTATCAGTGTCCTATTTCATTCTCTAGTTAACTTGATCAATACCCTGATGATCCTTCATTTCCACAGTACTCTTCTGGCCATCCATTCCTGTAGTGCCCATTCTATAGGTGACTGACAAATCTTATGCATCATGCTGTAGCAGCAACCACACTGGCATACCCAGGATGGCTGCTAGCACAAATTTTTAGATCTAGTTTACTAGGAAAGATAGCTGTTTAAGGGGTCAACAATCTTTTTAAAATTACATTCACTAGTTCAAGGAAAAAGTCAGCACCTTGAACATCAGAGAAAAAACATGCAGAGAAATAAAGACCAACAGACAGGGCTCTGACTGCCTGAATCAAATCAAAACACTTCACATATATCCCTGGATTGAGAGAGCCTTTATATCTGAGCAGTCAGGGAGCTCTGAACATAGGGCTACTCACAATCTTGACTAGGGAATCACAAGATCCTTCTCATAAATGAGCCCCCAAAGCAAAATACCAACTCAGAGCATATATACACTTCTCAGAACTAGAAGGCATCACAACCCCCTTGACTTAGTACCTATTTAGAAATTAGCAAAAGATGTGAAAGCCTTCCTACAAGCAAGCCTCCTCTAAGCAAGCTTCCCTTAATGGACTCCACATGAGGACTGTTAATGGGCAGGGAAGATCTTAAATCCTATTAACATTACACATGCCAAAGGATAAATGACTTGCCTTTCCTTCCCTCTGTCTTGTCCAACCTTGTGTCCCTGAGATAGCATTCTTGCAATGGTGTATTTTTTTTTAAGTTTTACAAGTGAATATTTATTTTGAAGTTGCAGTGAGAATAGACACACAAATACTCCCCCCTATCTACCTTTGACACCCCACCCCATGACTTCAATCTCTGAGGGAATAGTTTATCTTTGTTCCTACACAGCATTGATCCCAAGAAGTTCAGATATATTCTTCAAACAAAAGTATTAATTGCAAATGCAGTTAAGGTTTATGGATCTGAAGGAAACTTAGAGATGAGTCATCTAGACCAACCTAAACTTGAATAAGAATCCCATCTAAAACATATGGGTAAAACTTGTAATTACGTGAACAAATGGGTATTTTGGGGAGAACCATAATGCTTTCATCGTACTGGACAGATTTTTTTTAAATGGAATTTCTTTCCAGTACCATCTTGAAACAAAATATACTTGTGTCTTTTTAGACAACTTTTTGAATGAGTGTCAACAACTAACAGCTGCTACCTGGAGGGTTTTATGCTATTTCAGAAGTCTTCTCTCTGAAATAAACTAATTAATTTTAAATAGTCATCATGACCTTATGCTTTGGAAGTGTGGAAGAAACTCAAACCTATGTATTTTTTAGTCCTGATAAAAAGTCCACGTGTTATAGATCAAAATGGATGGGCACACGAAACACTTTTTGATAAATGGCACTCCTCTTTGAAACACACTAGTTTTGCTGAAAAGCATGTTATGCTGTCTTGTTTCCTCATTTTGCCTTATACAGATCTTGGAATTTTTGACATTGCAAGAATCTGAAAGGCATTCTAGCCCAATGACCTAATTATCTATGTGAGGAACTTGAGGTCCAAAGAGGTTAAATGATTAATCCACAGTCAGCTAGCAGCAGGTTCAAGCAATGCCATCTTCTACTATCCCATCCTCATTTGTACAGATACGTACTTTTGCCTTTGAATTATGAAATTCATTCCTCCTTTCCTCCTTCTGTATCCTTTTCTCTTTCCCTTTCCTTTTTACTTTTAAGATCATCAAAGCAAAAATAAAGTCACTCCCCAATCCTCCCTTTTTTTTGACTCCCCGCATGACTCATACTAACATGACGGTTCTTAGGGGATACTTGTACCTGCTCCACTACCACATCCCCAATACACCATTAGAACAAAAACACTGGATCTTTAAGAAGTCTTTTGTAATTACTGTTAATATTTACTTTTTATGTTTTTCTATACCCTCATGTTTGTATTTTAAATTGGCTATTAAGCTCAGCCCTTTTCCTCCAGAATACTTAGAAAGCTTCCATTAAAAGTAATTTTTAAATTTGCAACAGGATTACAGAAGTGTATTGGGTAAATTACTCTTGATTGTAAGCCTGTAACTTTTGTCTTTTGGAATATCATATTAGATATACTCTGTTCTTTTATGGTAGTTGGTAATCTTTTATAATTCTGACTGTGGTTCATCAGTGCTTGCACTATTTCTTTTTGACTCCCTGCATACATTTTTCTTTGACCAGAAGTTTTGAATTTTGGTTAGAATGTTCCCAAGAGTTTTCATTTTTGAGGCTTCTTTCAAGATGTGACTACTACGTATTTTTCTAATTTAGTCAGTAAACACTGATTAAATGTCTACTATGTATCAGACACTGTCTTAAACAATGGGAATTTAAAGATAAGGCAAAAGCCAATCTCTGTCCTCAAAAAATTACTGATCTAATGGGAGTGGGATGGAAGGGGGTGGAGACAACATTAAAAAAAGCAAACTAAAAAGTGGAGGGGGTGGTGGTTAACCTGGCATAGGAACACAATGAAATCAGAGATGATGATGGGTGAGAAATGATGAGATGGTTGTCCTGTGCATCTACCTTAAATGGAGAACATGGAAGGAGCTGTCCACTATCTATTCTCTACTTTCTCCATTTAGAGGAGGAGAAAAGCCCTAGATGCAATGAATATTGAGGCAGTATGAGATTTCAGGGTCGATTTGATCTTGCAGGATAATGAGCTTCCAATAAATTTAAGAGTACAGCCATGAAGTATAGGACTGAAGTTAGTTGGGAAATACCCTCTTGATCTAAGTGATCTAACCAGTTTTTTTTTTCATAACTTCTTGAAATATGATATCTAGTCTCATTTTGTGGTAATAACTTTCAAATAGCCCAGTGATTTTTAAATTACCCCTATTTGATCTATTTTAGATCATACATGTTATGACTAGATCTTTCCAGTGATTCTCAAGGGTGATAGGGTGAAGTGTCAAAATAATGGCCTCATCAGATAATGTCCCAGGGTTGGATCTGAATTGGCTTGTTTGGGAGACTGACCTCTGGTGAGAGCCAACATAGCCATAGAACACAAGATACCTGGTGACCTGGGTCAGGATGCAGATACACCATCATTTATGTCCCCTGTTTTTTCTTGTTTAAAGCTTTTCTGAACTCCAAAGGCTTACCTGGGTCAGTTCTTATCTCATCTTGTCTGTTCCTCAAGATAACACAGTTTTATGGTCCATTTTATAATCCACGGACAAAGGCAAACCAATATATTTTTCCTCAAATGCCTCCAGTTTAATGTCACCTTTTTTACCCACTGGAAAAGTAGCACCTTTCTTTAAATTGCATATAGTCTATCTACCTGCTTCATAAATTTCCCATTTGGGTTCTCTGATGGAACAGAACTCATACTACTTAGCTTTTACATATTATACTGTATCCCTGTTTATAGGATGATGAATTTGAGGCTATCAATACACCTAATCAGTTTTGTAGATGAAGAAATTGAAGACTAAGAAGGTTAAATAATTTACCCAAGTTCTCACTTGTATTAAGATGGAGAGATGGAGTTTGAAACCAGGTCTTCTAGCTACACATATCTTACATTTACAATTGCATCAGGGCATATAGGTGGCACAGTGAATAGAGCACTGGCTCTGGTGTCAGGAGGACCTGAGTTCAAATCCAGCCTCAGACCCTTGATATACTTACTAACTGTGTGACCTTGGGCAAGTCACTTAACCCCAATTGCCTTGCCCTCCCCCTTCCAAAAAAAAAAATACAACTGCAATACATTGTTTTGCCCTAGATTATAAGCACCCAGGGTACAGAGACCATATTTATCGAAGACACTTTACAGTGCCAAGGACAAAATATTTTGTTAATATTTTGCAAGTGCTTTTGAATGCTCAGAAGGAAGGATGCCACTAGAAAAAACAAAGATTTATATTTATAGAAATATGAATGTCAGATTTAAAATGTTAATGAGATAGATCAAATGATTATTCAAAAAGGAAAACTGATCCTGACACTGGCACAATATAGTATTACAGGATATTTTTCTGGTCTGTGTGTTCTCAAGAGGCCCAAACTTTTACTAGCAAACTTTTGCTGATATCATCAATAGTGAGACCTTGTAGATAATAGTTTTTGTCCCCCTTGTTTCAGTGTGTTTTGGGAGAAATCTATTATTTTTAACTGTATAGACTGCCATGTCATTTTATATATCAGTTTCATAAGGACAAATGACATGTGTATCATTATTTCCAGTTAGCAAGAGAAATCAAGATGTGTGAATATCTCTATAGGAATTTCAGGTCTGAAGTGAACCACTTTGAATGAATTCCTCTAGGCACTAATGATTAGAAACATAATGCCATTGTTGATCAGTGCCAAGTTCAGAGCAGCCTAAGCAGAAGCAATCTTGGATGCTGCCATAGTTCTGAGCTCTCCCAGACAGACTCAGCTGTGGGCCCATGGCCAGCTGGAACCAGCAAATTGCCGAACTGGCTGTTAGTAGATTAATGTATTTGGAGGATTTGTCACCTGGATTTAGGGAGCTCTTTCTCAAATGTCATATGTGGGCATAAGTATTGACATCTGGACTAGTATGGCAGAAAGGCAGAGGGGAGCAATATGCTAAATTGCTGTTTACCTGTCTGTAGATTTCACTGACCAATATATTTAAACTTTTTAAAAATTCTGAGCTTTATTCTATAGAAAGTTTTTACCATAATATGAGTCTTAATAATGTCAGTGTATCAGTTTATTAAGTGCTATTTAATTTGTTGGTTTCTTGTTTCCTTTCAACATACCATTTTTTTGTTCATTTAAAATACCACTCTTATTAGAAACAGTCTTTTCATCTTTTAAAAATGGAATTTATGTGAAAATTTGTAAAAAAAAATATGAAACCAGTTCTTTGTTACTTTTTTGGGTGATATTCCTTGTAGGGACAATGATCTTCACCATTCTACATGGCTTGTTCATAATGATTATGGCATTTGTACCATTAAATTAGGGTCAAACATCTATTAGAAGTGGAATAGTTTTCCATGTGTACTTGACTTCATCTTACATTCTTTTGCAAGAAGATGGATTTATCTAAGAATAATATAACTATTATTTATCTAAGAATAATTACAAGACGGGCACTGTCCTATAAGAATATTGTTGTAAACTAAAGCTCAGAAGAATAATACTAGCACTGAATGCTAAGTATATTTTAAAGGGCTTCTTGCCAAACTGGGAGCAGGAGAAAATCAAAGATGGCTTCCTCAAGACCACTCTTATGTTAGATAGGTTGATGTTAAACAACAGAGAAAAGAAGGCAATGATTATTCATACATTGATTCAATAAGCATTTATTCAGTGCAGTGGTTCTCAACCTTCCTAATGCCGCGACCCTTTAATACAGTTCCTCATGTTGTGGTGACCCCCAACCATAAAATTATTTTTGTTGCTACTTCATAACTGTAATTTTGCTACTGTTATGAATTGTAATGTAAATATCTGATATGCAGGATGTATTTTCATTGTTACAAATTGAACATAACCCACAAGTTGAGAACCGCTGATTTAGTGCCTACTATATACTAGATGAGGTGTAAGACTTGGGTGATATGAAGGGAAAAAAAGTTTCATATGCTCAAGGAGTTGATATTTTACTAAGAAGAAATCATGGCAACCATTAACTACTGCAAAAGACTCATAGGGATGTGTGATCCCATTGCCCTCTCAGAAGCTGATCACAATACATCTGTGCCCAACTATCCTTTGTGTTCTCTCCCAAATACATCAGAGGCAGCATGACATAGTAGATAAATGTAAGAGGTATAGAAAAAATGAGTTCATATTCTTCCCCTGTTATTATTATCATAGACAATGGGCAAGTAATTTAACTTTTTAGGCCTTTCTCAATGAGGAGAGTGAGATTAAATGACTTCTAGGGTCCCTTCTATCTCAAAATCTATGACTCTATGTTCCTTAAAAATCCCCACTGCCTTCAAGATCTAGTTGGACAAAAATCTGTGAAAAGTGGCATATAACAAATAGCAATTTGATAAAATAATAAAAATAAATGCCACAAGTATATATGTGAATTGTGCTAGCAATAAATGTCATTGTCCAAAGGTTCATGTGAACACAAAGGGCTGAGGAGGCTTTATGAGGGAGCAGAAACTTGAACTGTATTCTTTTAAAAATAAGATGGGTGGGGTATAGATAGAAAAAGAGAAATAGGAAAGGGATGTTAAGGAAAGCTATGAAGAAGAGTATGAACCCAAGTCCAAGAAAACACATTTCTTACCTCCATGCTTTTATATAAGTGGTCTCCTCCTCTCAGCCTTATAGATAGGTTCCTGAACTTTCTTCAAAGCACGCTTCTGCTACTTTAAATATCATACTTTTTTGATTCCTCTTCACCCTCCAGTTATTAATGTTCTCTCCTTCTTGAAATAATTTTTGTTCCTTCATCTCTTCCCTCGTGTGTATCCTGCATCTCTTTATTAAACAATAATTTCCCTCAGGGCAAAGACTATTTTGTTTTTATCTTTGTATCCCCAGATCCTAACACAGTGTTTGCATGTAGTAGATCCTTAATACATGTTTGTTGCACTGAACTGAATATCTATCTAGATATCACTGAGTGCGTCTGTAAACTTAACAATTAACCAAGTATTTTGTTGTGTCGTATTAAGTGATTCGAACATTTTATTATTGTTTAGTTATTTTTATGAATATTACCTTTTGTTATGTTTGTGTTATTTTCTTAGACAGATCGTCAGTACTGCTAGAAGGGGGACCATCTTTCTTTGTATTTATCTCAAAACCTGGAACAGGGAAGTTTATATGCAGATTCTTATTACACGTTTGTTGATTTGATTCAATAAAATAACCCTAAGGAATCTAGAATGAGTTTATTCAGAAAATTTGAAAGCACTTCATTTACCATTAGGTTGACAGGAAAAGTCAGGGAATGAAGTATGTTTGAGATCCTAAAGTCAAGACTGAGGGAAATATTTATTTGCCTAGATGAAGATGAGAACTATCAGCACATATTTATGATATCTCTTGTGCTAAGTCCTGTTATGAAATTAGAATATACTTTTTTTCAATTGTTCAGTCAACTACTCTTTATATCCGACTCTTTATCACCCCATGTACTGTAGTGTGCCAGGCCCTTCTGTCCTCCACTATCTCCTGAAGACTGTCCCACATCATGTTTCTACGACACTACCTATCTCATCTTCTCTTGTCCCCATTTCCTTTTGACTTCAATCTTTCCTAACATCATGGCCTTACAATTGAGTCCTATTTTACAAAAACTTTTTATGACCAGAGTGAATCAATTGGCAAATCTGTAGCTGATATTGATATCCCAATGACTTTCCTTTCCTTGGTGTACAATTTGGAGTTCTGTCCTCTGCGATGATTGTAAGTGGATATATGGAGAAAATTTGCTTACCATCTTTAATGACACTGAATTGAGAACTGACAACCAATTCACGATTCAGAAATAGCAGTGCTCCTCACATCACTGGCCTCACTTCCAGCAGTCCTCATAGACATTATGAAGGGAGCCACACTTATGGGACTGCAAGGGCATCTGCTCCTGCAGGTGCTGTGCTCCACCCACCCCACCTCCTCAGGAGTCACAAGATCCTGAAGAAAGTAAGTTTTGACTGCCAAAGTCTTTGGTACTGTCAAATGTTTCAACTTCAGAAATGGATTTACTCATGGAAATGGGCTTAAAGAAGATATATTGTCATCTGTTCTGCCATTGGATCCTTTATTAGGATGTGAGCTCCTTGAGAGCAGGAACTGGCTTGCTTTTCTATTTGTATTGTAAATACTCAGCATAGTATATACTAAGCGCTTATTAAATAATTTTTTAGTCACTTGTTTTTGAGCTCTAAGGAAGTGGAAGAATTTTAGGTATTGTATTTTTAATTGGTTGACTTGACTGTCATTACTCTTAGCCCAGTTAACCAAAGGATATTTAATCTCAGAAATATGGGTATTCCCACAATTGATGTAGCTCACAGCACATTCTGTGCCACCATTGTCCATGTCATTCCAAAATGTTGCTGCATGGCATTCATTCAGTGGGTTGAGGGGAGGTCATCCTTTCATTCTTTTCCTACAGGTAAAGGAATAAAGTCTGAATCTGTGAATTCTTTGGTTCAGGGAGCTCTAATGCAGGTAAACTCTCTCTACTAATGTGGGTTGACACCTTCATAACTCAGGCTTAGAAAATTTCCTAAGAACACTGAGAAGATAAGTGTCTTGCCCATGTAACATAGCCAGTATGTATAAGAGATGGTACTTGAACCCAAATCTTCCTGAATTTACATGTAGTTCTCAAGCCATTATTTCTTGATAACTCTCTTCAGATACAGCCAATAAATCCTAATGAAAGGAGGAACAAAGATGATGCATGGAATATAGAGTCTGACAGAAGTTTTGTGAGAATGCCTTGCTGCCTCAGTCCCAAATCATGAAATATTTCCTTGTCAGTCAAGCATTGTAATGGTAATTAATTTGAATTTGAAGATCCCCTTTTTGTATTGGTAACTAAGCAAGTACTTGGCACCTTGTTTCAACTTAAGCAAAGGTAGCAGGTACTTAGAACTTAGTAATTGATCAAGCCACTGTTGGGGAACCAGAAGGTATGAATTCCTGTTACTGATGTAACAGGAAGGGGTTGGCTGAAACAAGAAGCTAATGCTGTGTGTATATAAGAAAAGCCCCAGAAAGGCATGGCCAGAATTTTTTAGGACAAGAATCTGGTGGCAGAACCTGTTCTGAAGAGGAACCCAGGAAGCCCCATCCTCCCCCTAGGCTGGACAAGGTGATTCTGATTTTTTGAACGAGCTGCAGAAGACAGAGGAAGCATGACCAGGATGCTAAGACTTTGTCTGTTTGTGTCTTACTTGAGCCTTGAATTCCTGGGAACAGAAATTGTGAAGGATTTGAGATGGACTAGACCCTGTAAACTTCAGTGTGGAACAGGACCTACCTGGATAGCTGGACAAGGAACTGTCTACCACTGAACCCAGGTGACATTTTGGTGAATCCAGGTAGAATCTGGGAACATGGAAGGGGATGCAGGGAATCTGAGAAACGGGCCCCAAGTCAAGATGAAAAGACTTCTCTGTGGGTCGCAAGTAATGATGAAATTGTAGTTTACTAATGACCCAGGGGTGGAGGATTTGTGTATTTTCTAATGATTTTACTTAGTGATTAGTGATACTTAGTAATCTGTTGCTGAATAAGTGACTGATTGAGTTAACTTAGTTGCCCCATGAGTGGAAGACTTTGACTATTGTACTTTGAGATGACTGAATGACTGAGTAAGGAGACAAACCTCCTTAGGGATACCAGATGATTGTTCTTTGTTCAAAACTTTGTGGCCACTATGGTGGAAACTATGTGGCCATTTTAATGATAAGCTATTGTGAATACTATATTGTGATTTTCTGTGATAAGTTGTAATATTGTGAATGCTGTACCTTGATTTTCTGTGAATGTTTTGCTTTGATTTGTTATGGAATAGAGTATTCACTATACTGTGAAATCAGAACCTTAAAAGCTATTCACAGTAGAATTCTTCTGGAAAGCTGCTTGTGCATGGCATTACAAGCGTTTATTAGTCTTCTACTATATATTAAGCAATTTGCTAAATTTAGGGGATATAAAGATGAAAGATAGTTCCTGCTTTCAAAGATCTCACACTCTAATAACTGTTTTGTCTCAAATCAGAAGATGAACAAAAATTCTCTAAATCCCAGAAGTCTAAGCAGATCCATCCCCTTCTTATCCCCTTCAATTGTTTGAAAGCACTTTCAGATACTTGTTTGAAACATTAGCTTTTCATAATTACATTTTAATGTTTTTTTCCATTTTTTTCCTTTGGAACATTCCCAAATTTCTGATAAGGTTATGTTTCTTTCTTTATATTTTTTAAGTTGTATTTGAATTTCCTTTATAGTCAAAGGAATACCTGGCTGAATGAAAAAAAAAGTATCTATATCCAAAAATTGACAAGCAAAATACAAGCATCCAGGTGACCCCAAATTAGCTTAGCTGTCACAGAATGATTTTGGTTTTTTTTCCCTTTTTTTTTGGTCAACCTTGCCAATCTAATGCATGTGATGTATGGAACCCCAGAGTTTTAAATTTCATTTCTCTAATTGTTAGTGATTTGGAGCATTTTTTCATGTTAGTTGATAATATGGATTTCTTCTTTTGAAATTTGCCTGTTAAATTCTTTTCTATGTATCTGTTGGTGAATGATACTTGTATTTTGCTGCAAAGATTTTTCACCCACTTACCTGTTTATCTTCTAAACTTTGATGCATTGGTTTTATTTGTGCAAAGCTTTTAAAAATTGTTTATAATCAGTATTGTATTGCTCCCCATTCCTTTTTAAAATGACAACTGCTAAATTGTGTGTTATCCTGACTGTTTCTTTTTGATACATGCATTGTTTCTTTCTGGCTACTTGAAATATACTTTGTCTTCTACCTGGAAGCTTTGCATTTTGTTTATGATGGTCCTGGTAGTTTTCATTTAGAGAATTCTTTCTGGAGGTAACTGATGGATTCTGCACAATGATTTTGTTTCTTAATAGGAATTTGTTTATAATATATGATTAATGCAGGGGATAAATAAAAGGAAAAGAAGTATGATAATCATAGGGCTTGTTCTCTCTTTGAAATGGTTTTCATATGCTAAAAGATAAGAACATGAATAGAAGTGGTTTAACTTATTACATTTATTAGGACAAGCAAGTTGGGAAATTGTTGAAGTCTTTGTTTTCCTAGAAACGGTTGCTATCAGGGTTGTGAATTGTTTCTATCATGTACATTATTTAAATTACATGTAGGTTAATTGTGCAATACAAAAGATAATTTGGATGAATTGAAACAAAAATTGAAAACAGATCTTTCAGTGCTTAGGAAAAGCATTCACCCATACTTTACCGAATAATTGGAAGTATAGTGCTGTCTGGGAGCTTCAGATAATTTATCTTGAATTAATTTGAATGAAGTGATTGCACCTCACAATATAATTTTCCTTACTCTGGTGTACCCTCTAAAATTCCTAGAAAATTTTTTGCGCCAAATTCTTCAGAGTCATATATAAGTAAGTAATCTTTTGGGGGTAGTAAAGGTAGTCAGATTGTCAGAGGAATTGCCATCCTTTATATGCAATACATTATTCTAGATTACAGTGGTTCTCAACCTTCCTAATGCTGTGATCCTTTAATACAGTTCTTCATGTTGTGGTGACCCTCAACCATAAAATTATTTTTGTTGCTACTTCATAACTGTAATTTTGCTACTGTTATGAATGATAATGTAAATATCTGATATACAGGATGTATTTAAATTGAACATAACCCACAAGTTGAGAACTGCTGGTCTAGATGTTAATATAGAACCAAGTGAGTGCTAAATAATTGTATTCAGTTTTCCTTTCCTTCTCTAATGTTTACTAGTTGTGTGACCCTGAGAAAGTCACTTCATCTCCTTAAGTCCTGCTTTCCTCATCTGTAAAATGACCATATGGCCTTTGAGGTCCCTTCCAGCTGTGAACTTTTGATCCTGTCATTTATACAATTACAGATTCACAATATCCTCTCAGTCTTCCAGCATATATAATACTTCTTTGTTTCATTTCCTGTCAGTAAGTCAGTAAAGTATTAATTAAGGACTTAATATGTATCTGGTGGTATACTAAGCAATACTGTCTAAAAATGTACTTCCTTATGAATATAGAATTATATGGTGAACAATGAAATGGTCTTGAGATACACTATATAAAGATACATTGAAGGAAAGGAGTGTTTAACCTAGAGAAGACTGGAGTGGGGAGAAAATGAGGGATAGCTTAAGAGTGAATATGTTGACTATTTCAAGGACCATTTTCATGTAGATTGTTCCCAGATCTATATTGTTATTGTTGCTCAGTGATTTTTGTCTTGTCTGACTCTTCATAACCTATTTGGTGTTTTCTTGATAAAGATACTAGAGAGGTTTGCCATTTCTTTCTCTAGCTCATTTTACAAATGAAGAAATGAGGCAAACAGGGTAAAGTGTCTTGCTTAGGGTCACACAGCTCACAAGGGTCCAATGTCAGATTTGAACTCATGAAGATGCCTTCCTGACTGCAGGCCCAGCACCAGCTGGCTGCCATATATCCAACTCTAGTTTCTCTCCTGAGTATGTTACACACTTATTGGCTACATTTTAGACATTTCAAATTGGATGTCGTCTAGACATTTCAAAACTGTTCCAAAACAGAACTCATTACTTTCCCTCCCCCAAACAAAGATTCTCTCCTCCCAACTTTCCTAGTACTATTTAGGATACCATCATCCTCTCAATCACATTATCATCATCTCAATATCATCCCAAACTCCTAATTCACATTTACCTCTTGTTTCTAATCTATTGCAGATCTTGATATTTCTATCTATTTTGACAATCTCCCTACATGGATATTCCTTTCTCTCTATGACATATTCAACTGCACAGGTTCTCATCACTATTTAAAAAAAAAAGATTCTTGATTACTGCAAAAGTTTTCTATTTTGTCTTCTACCTCATTTCTCCCTAATTCATCCTCCATTCAGCTACCAAAGTGATTTCCCTAAAGCATTTCAGACAATGATGCCTAGTCCTAGCCCCCTAATTTGGTAGAGTCCAGGTTCTTCCTAAGATCTCTAGGATCAAACAGAAAAGAATCTTTTGTGACTAAAAGATCTTCACATAAGACTATCTTTCCCCTGATGTCATGTCTTTTCACTTGTCCCTCATGCCTGAAATGCTTTCCCCACTCACCATTATCCTTTGGTATCCTTGTCTCCTTTTAAAGAGTCAACTCAATGCACACCTTCTCCAGTAGGATTTTCCCCATCCCTTCATGGTTTTATATTCCATTTACACTGCTTCTGATATGTACTTAATAATTTGCAATGTCTCCCGTTTTGGAATGTGAGATACTTGAGAGATGGAACTGTGATTTTTTTGGCCTGTTTTTATACCGTGAATTTAGCAAAGTACTTGGTGTACAGTGAGTGATTAATAAATGCTTATAGAATTACTAACTATTAAAAGACTATTAGATAAAAGGGATTAAATCCCAAAAGGGTGATATAGCATTTTAAATAAAGTAATAATTTTGAATCTGGCAGACCTAGATTCCACTCTTATTTTCACTTCTAAACTTCTAAACTACTACTACTGCAAATTTTGCTACTTTTGTAAAGTCAGGCATGAGCAGCTTTCCAGAGGACTGCTGCTGTGAACAGTTTTCAAGGTTCTGTTTATACAGTATAATGAACTTTCTATTTATTCAGTAACAAATTAAGGCAAACTATTCACAGAAAATCAAGATACAACATTCACCAAGTTATAACTTAAAAACAAGACTAAAATGGCCATGTAGTTTTGACCAAAGTGGTCACATAGTTTTAAACAAAGTACATCCATTTAGTAACTCAGTCATTTAGTAAGTCCTTAATTCAATCACAAAGTACAAAGGTTAAAGTTTTCCACTCCTAGGTCACAATTAAGTTACAATATCATCAGTCACTACTAAGTATTCTCTTAAGGGGTAGTGGAAAGTACAAAGGCCATCCACCTAGGTCACAAGTAAGTTACAGTTTCGTTGGTCAGCATTAAATACCCAAGGAGAGGTCTTGTCATCTTGACTCGAGGCAGGCTCTTAGCTTCCATGGTTCCTCTTCTATGATTCTAGCTCCTGCCTGAATCTAACCAACTTCCACCTTAGTTCAAAGGCAGACAGCTCCCTGTGCAGTTCCTACTCCATATTGAAGCTAACAGTGTGCAGTCCACCTCAAATCCCTCACGGTCTCTGCTCCTGGGAAGACAAAGCTCAACAAAGCCACAACAACATTTATACATATTAACAAAGCCACAAACATACATTCAGCAATTCGCTCTCTGCCTGTGAAATCAGCATAGACCCAAAGCAGACAGACAAAGTACCAGCACCACAGTCATGCCTCCTCAGTTCTTGGCAGCCCTGGCTGGCCCTCAGAAGTTCTCAGGATTCTGGCAGTTCTCTCTCTCAGCAATTCTGGCTCCCAGCAGTTCTCTCTCTGTCTGTCTCTCTCTCTGTCTCTCTGTCTCTCTCTCTGTCTCTGTCTCTGTCTCTCTCTCTATCTCTCCCTCTCCCTCTCTCTCCCTCAGCAATTCTCATTCCTGGCAGTTCTCTCTCTCTCTCTCTCCAGCAGTAGCTACTCTGCCTCTATGATGCTGCTCCCAGAAGTTTTGGCCTCTCTCAGCTTGGGCTTTTCCTTACATACAATATTAGCTCCTTGCAGTCCAGCCCCTTGTGTTAAATCAATATATCCATCCCACTGTGGGATTCACAAGGTCTGGGTCTTAATACTTGACTTGAAAGTAAGTACTAAGTACCTACTAGCCTGCCAATACAAGGAGATCTTCAAATTCCATTACTATTACACTATTATTATCATTGCTGGTACTACTACTACTAATTATTATTATTGATAAATATAATTAATACTGAAATTAAAAGTATTATTACATGATAGCTATCGTTTACTATTACTGATATCACTGTTATATCATTAATGACAGTCATTCAATAAATTAAAATTTGTATTATTAATAGATGATATTTAATCATAATTTAACATAATTAATTAGCATTAACTTGTTAATTGAAACAAATACAATAATAAGGTATTGCTAATATTCATATAGCAC
>CM053581.1:539124051-539142233 GCA_028627135.1 Pseudochirops cupreus
AATACTAAATAAATGCAAAAAAAGGAATAAAGAGAATTTTCATTCATAGGACTATGTGATGGGATGCAGTAAGAGAATTTTAAAAGTTCCTGAAAGGCAGATTTTTAAAATAAAATTTAACCACTTGACTATTTGATGAAAATGTACAGCCATTTTAGATATGAAATGTTCATTCCTTTACTGGCAAATGAAAAGTATTGCAATAAATGATAAATGTGCTTCATTTTTTTTTATCAGTGTTTACATGTAAACCAAACATTGTAGGGAAAGAATGTGGCTTTCTTCTCTTTTCCACTGTGTGAACTAGGGTTAGCAAATCAACTATAATCTCAAAGAAGCTAATGAATGAATGACTGACCGGTTTTGCCTACAAGGTCATTTGAAAATATTCAAGGTAGAAGTATAGTAACATAAGTGGAGAATAAGGTAACATCTGAAAACAGTCTTAGTATTGCAATGAGAGGCAATAAAAGGTTTTCTTCTGCAGAATGTTTGTGATGGTTCACGATAGTTTTAAGATGGTTTTTAATGCATATGCCCAGTGATCATGTTTTCAGTGTCAGGGTGGTTTTATTTAAAGAACTTAAACATTCAGGACAACTTGGTCACCATGAATTAACAGGTAATGATATAAAATTACTGGGTAACAGAGGGGGTTGAGGAAGCCACTCTAGTGTAGTGCTTCCCAGGAGACTGCCTTCCATGTTGATATTGAACTACTTTTGTCCAACCATTTAATTAGTTTGAAATCCAACTAGTTAGCACTTATTATAATGCTTGACACAAAGTAGGGGTTTAGTAAATAATTTTTACCTTATTATTTAAAACGTATCTTTACAACTTGTTAATATAAATAGCATTGTATTTTTTTGTAAAAATAAAATAGGTATAAAATAGCCAGGTGAACTATTCCCACATAATTTCTCTGATGTACCAGTCTTATAAATCCATCAAAGAAGGAATTCATTAGACAGCTGTTGTAGCTGAAACCACAAAACTTTTTTTTGTGATTACCAATTGATTACCAATTTTAAATATTCATTAACCAAAATATGTTCTAGGATTTTTTAGATAATTGAAATCAATTTTATTGATTTATAACGTGCCAACTATTTCACTACCATTTTAGTAACAATCACGACTTTTTCTTCTTCAATGCGGTAGCTCTCCTGTTCTCCAGTTGTTCTTACATCACTGAGAATTGCTTAGCAATAACCTACGTGTGCCAGTTCCTTCATATAGTTCATCTGAGCCTGGTAGCTTGAACTCAAGTGCAGTTAAGTATTATCATATCTATATATCTATATCTCTATCTACATACATACACACATACATATGTGTGGTTTTTTATTTTATCTTTTCTAACCTATTTATTATCATAATCCTAACTCATAATTCTATCTCTGTTTTTCAAAAGGCTCTGAGGCCCTTTTTCTTTTCTTTAGATTTTTTTTATCAATTCCCACTCATTCTGAGCTTCAAACCTTCTGACACTATTCTTTAAGGATCATGTCACATTTGTTATCTATCCTCTTTTACTTTTCTCTGTTTCCATGTTCTTTACACGTCTTTTAAAACTCTACTTTGATTGATGAGACTCTGTGCAACAATAGGAAACTATGTCAGTAGTTACTGTGGTTCTCCTATGTCATCTTGTGATTGATGGAAATCTGCACTCTCTTGGCTCTATCTTGGTATCATAACTCTCTTAGATTCTCATTAACTACTGGGCACTGCACCTAAATGTCAGAATACCACTTTCTTCCTAAATTATAACTCTGCAATGAATTCAGTAAACCCTATAGCAATAGAATGTTGAAATCATAAAAATAAAAGATAATGTAGCAATACTCACTTCAATATTTTAAATGGTTTCAATTATTTATTTACTTTTGGTTGTGGGGGGCACTTCTTCCACTGAAAGAGATCACAACTTTATCAATGCATTCAGTCATCAAGGTTATGCAATAACCATATGTAATTTCTGTCATTGTAAAAATCACTTGGTAGCTAACCATCTCATACTACATTATGGCAATACATTAATAAATATCATTAGGGTATTTTAGTCTTCAATACTTCAGTGTATCTGGGATTTTATTGTATGGAGACTTATCTAGTTATAATCTTACTACGTCTTCCCATTTGTTTGATTCTTATCTATGTTTTCCCATTAGGCCTCTTTAGAAAGTCTACAGAATACCCTGGAGAAATATATATATGCATATTCATATATATATATGTGTATATTTGTGTGCATGTATATACATATATATATATATGTATGTACACACACATGCACACATATTTAAAACATTCCCTAAGAACTAAAGCTTTACTAGGTCTGTCCATGTGAGTCTTTTTTGCTTGCTCTGTGATTAGCTCATCTCCTTGGCTAATCATATTTCTTATATGCCACTTTTTGCATGTTGGTTTTCACTAGTATTGTTTTATAATCTATTTGTTTCCACCATGCACATATCTATATCCTTTGGGGAAATTTCAGATCTGTGGATGTGGAATTCCATTATTCATAGCCACTGGAGAACATTGTAAAATAAGTTACTTAGCAAAATGAAATTTTAAAATGTTGGTTTATCAGATCAAGTATAGACATACACACATATTCATGCTGGAGATGAAGCAATTCTGAAAGACTTGAGTATCAATTTTTCAACATATCCGAAAAAGTAGAAGACACCGAACAGGGAAATATCCCTAAAATGTTTTGTCACAAAAGGAAAAAGTGATCAAGACATAATATATTAAGGCTTTCTCATGTACCTATATTCTCATTACTTCAAAGTCTTTATTTGTATCATTGATTCATGTATTAATGATATTCTTAGTAAAAGATAAAAGGAAGAGGTAGTCTTTACTAACAACTTTCTTTAGCAGAGCACATATTTATAACCAAACAATTGACTGAAAAGTTTGGAATATCAGATACTCCTAAGAATTGAAACTGAAAGTTACCTAAAGGCAATTAGATTACTACATATATTTTTTAAAACAAGCTTTCCTATACTAAATAATCATTGAGAGCATATAGAAAAATAAAAATTTTAGACCTTTTAATTAGGAGATTTTTACCATGAGTACCTAAACAAATTTTTCTTCCCATGTTTTAAAAGAAACGATTCTAAGTGAAGCTGAATATTGCTTTTTAAGTGAAAATAACTGCTTTTTTTCTATGAATTTTGATGAGCTTATAAAATTTATCATTGAGCAAGAGATCACTTTTTTGTGCACGTAAATATTTGGTAGAGATTTATAAAATGCATTTATTTGCTGGCAGTTCAGACTGAAGTATGAAAGCAAGTTTGGGTTTTCCAGTTGATCATCCTTCATTATCAAAGACAACCAATGACAACAAAAGAATGATGTCATGACTTGCACATGAATTGGATTGAAGTGAGGCAAAGCTGTGCCCAATTGTCAGCCTCATTCTTACCTCATAAGCCATCAAAGTCCAGTGACAAGACAAAGATGACTGCCAATATTCCAGGATGCAATGGATGACCTTGACCTTTCTAAATTAAGATATTTTCCAAGCCTTAGTTTGTCTAAAGCATTCCCTACTCAATGACGAAGGGCTGGGTAAGAATTTAGACAAAAGGTAGTCTAATTTACCATCACAAAAATATCAATCTGGGAGGGGAAGACCCTCAAAGTTTCTGGGCACAACACACAACAAATGTTATTTACAAGCATTCTAAGCTGGCAAGGTTTTTCCAGTTGGTGAAACTGTTTAGATCCTAGCTCTGCCTTCCTTTTTGTGATCTTGTGATCTTGGGCAAGCCTTTTTGAGATCTTTGTGTTCTTGTGCATACCGCTTAGCTTCTCAGCCTCAGTGTATACATCTGAGAAATCCTTTTCTACTCAAGGTTTATGATCCTCTAATACTCTGACTTGATGGCCTCTGAGGTTATTTCCAGTTCTCCATCTATTATCTAGATGTCACAACTCTTTTATTTTCACCTTGCTTGTTTTTATAATTGCCTAGTTTCCTTTACTGACTTAATTATTTTTAGCTCTACAGAAACTAAATTTTCTTAAACTTAACCTGAAATAAACAAGAATAAAAACACATATGATATTGTAGTTTTCCCCACATACTTCCTGTATCCTTAGAAACAACTTAAATCAAGGGAAGCATATAGCAAGGTTGAAGGGTAGAAAGACTGGTATTATATGCATGATCAATAGTGATAAATCAAGAAGAAGTGTATATGTTATAACCCTGAGTAATCTGAGTTCTAATTCCTTTCTTTCCACATTCAGTGGATTGTAGCACACAAATTTAGAACTGGAAATATCCTTAGATATCTAGTCCAATCCTCTCATTTTGCAGAACGGGAAAACAAAGTCTAGGAAAGTCAGTGATAGACTTGGGATAATAGCATCACAAATCCAGGGCTGGAAAGGACCTAAAAGGCCATCTGTTCCATGCCTCTCTTTCATAGATGTAAATTAATATGGAATTTGAGGGGGAAAATACATTTTTAATCGATTTGTTTATTTACTTTTAGTTTACAAGATTCAGTTCCACAAGCCCTTGAGTTTCAGATTTTCTCTCCTCCCCCCCACTCCCCGCCATGGTGGCATGCAATCAAATATAGGATCTGCAAATACTTTCACAATGGACGTTAGTTTGCTTGTGTATAAGGGTTGTAACTGATGGAATGAACAATGGAAAAGAGGAAACAAAACCACACATGGAAAAGAGATCATGTAGTTTGCTTCAGTCTCCATTTAAACTCTATTTTTTTCTAGATCTTCCTTTGAATGTAGACATCTCCTTCCATCCTGAGTCTTTTAGAGTTGTCTTATAACCTTGACTTGCTGAGAAGAACCCAGTTTATCAAAGTTGGTCATCACATATATGTTGTGTCTGTCACTGTGTACAAATTTCTCCTGGTTCTGCTCTTCTCACTTAGCATCAGTTTGTAGAAGCCTCTCCAGGTAAATATGAAGTCCATCTTCTCCTCATTTCATATAGCACAATAGTATTGCATTACATTCATATACCACAACTTGTTTAGCCATTCCCCAATTGATGGGCATCCCCTTAATTTCCAGTTTTTTGCCACCACAAAGAGAGCTGCAATAAATATTTTTATACATATGGGTCTTCCTCTGAGGGTGAAAATATACTTGTAGCTTGTCACTTTGATGGCTATAAAGATATAAACTTTAATCCTAGTTAAATGGGGTTTTAGGGTGACAGGGAAGCAAAGCATTGGGGAAGGTCCCATCATTTTAGATTCCTTCAGGCTCAGAGAGAAGTGTGCAGGTCAAGGATAGAGAAGTTTCTCTTTCTCTAATATGGAATGACTAGCCACCTGCTTTACTCTAGTGGTGGAGAACTTAAGTCTCATCAGTTACCTTTGGTCTCTGGGAAATCAAGAAGGCACAATGTTACATTAGCAATAAGGACATTTTGAGAGACAAAGATGAGTTTGTAAATTTAATGAGGCTTTAGAGACTGGTAAAAATAAATTGGAAGAACCCCTGCACTTCATTAGAATATTGAAGATAAGCAAAAATGTAAGGCTTGATAGTTTTTATGTCTAGTTCTTATATTCAACTAAACTAATACTGGTAAAGCACTGTCATAGTGCCTGGCACAGAGTAGGTACCTAATAAATGCTTTGTCCCCTCCCCCCATTTCGTATTCTCAGAAGTTCAGAACATAAATCCACAGGAGCCATGTACTCCAACCTGCATTGGCTAATAATGATTGATTGATGTGATTGATACCCTTGATAAAGTGGTCATCTAAACTTTGCTTTAAGACTTAATTAAAATAACATTAATTAATGTTATATCACCACCTAAGCCTTGTTTTAGATGGACAGTTCTAAATTGTTAATTTTTCGTTATATTAAGGCTACTTCACATTGAGTAGTTTGAGAAAGAAATTTCAGTTAATAACAGAGCAGGACCCCTTGAAAATTAGGCCCTCTCACTCATCTAATCATGTGTTGGCCACATACCTAGAATGAAAGACAGCAAATGTTTGGATTAAGTGGTACATTATGTGAGACATATTAAGCAAATCAGGAAAAATATCCCCCCTCCCAGTCATGTCAGATGACTCTTCTGTGGAGAATTTCTAGAAAGATGTAGACAAGAGGAGACAGCATGAAGGGGTTGTGAACTTGTGGAGGGAATTCTATGTTATTGAAATAGCAGAACCATTAAGCTGTCAAAGTAAAAAGAGACCAAGCAAGAAAAATTTCCCTTTTCTATGCTCATGCATTTCTCCTATGTAGGAAATTAATGCATGTATCTGAGTATAAATAAAGCAGTCAGTTGGAAACCGATATCATAATACATTATAAGGTTTTTTAACAAAGGTAGAAAATTGTTGTTTTTTTAAAAACATTTTTATTGATACCATTTTTAACATAGCCTGTTTCCTCTCCTTGTAGAGAGCATTCTTTATAACATTATATTTATAGCATTCTTTATTTTTTTAAAGTAAGAAGAAAAAGAGAAAAAAATGACAAAATCCATCAATATGTTTAAAATACATTAAAAATGTGACATTGTAGGTAGTGTCACACACACACACCTGTGCTACTATGGTGCGATGTTACCACTTCTGAAAAGAAGTGGGGAGGTATTAGATGATTGTTTACAACAATCCCCCCAATATGTTGAAGGCCGGTGTTCTTAGCTTCTTTGGCAATTACCTTGGAGACACCTGTTAAGTTGAAGCCTAGTAAATAATTATTCTTAAGAGTAGAATGAGGGAGAAAAAATGTGTGGGAGGGAGGGAGAATGGGTACTATCAAGCGTATGAATTATTAGGGAAATTACTAGTTTACCATGAGCATCTATATCCATCAAAATGGTGTGTACATATTTATACATGATAATTAATGAGAATCTTACTTATCAAATATGCCCTTTTACCAGCTGTCTACCATGCCTGACATGTTCTGCTTCCTCACCTCCATCTTTCAGCTTCCTTCAAGACTAAACTCCAACCTCACCTTCTGAAAGAGGTGCCCCACGCTGTTAGTCTCCTCCCTCTGAGATAATCTTCCAAATATACTGCATATATCATAGATGTACTATGTAGGTATATAGCTGTTTACATCTTTTCTCTCCCTCTCTACCTACCCACACAACTATCACCCCTTTGCAGGCCCTTATTATCTTTTACCTGGATGATTGCTGGAGTTTCTTAGATGCTCTCCTTGCCTCAAGTCTCACTCCATTTCGATCTGTCCTCTACATGAGCGCCAAAGGGATTTTCTTAAAGCACAAATCTGGCCATGTCATTATCCTGATATTTCAAAGATTGATAAATTCCTCTGTTTGGCTCTTCACAGCTTAGCCCCAGTTGACCTTTACACATTCTATGACCTTCTTACTATTCTCTGTTATTGTCTCCATTTCTTGTCTCTGTGCCTTTGAACTGACTTTCTCCCATTCCAGGAATGGCCTTTGTCCTCACATCCGCCCCTGAGAATCATTGCTTTTCTTTAAGATCTAGCTGAAACTACACCTTCTATAGGAAGCCTTTTCTTTTCATTTTAAATTTTTATTTTTTAATTTAAGGAATAAAACAAGCATTTCCATAACGTAGTATAATTTTTTTTAAAGATGATTGCACAAGAAACTGCAAATCTATTGTCTACATCTTGCTATTCCTTTTAAATGCATGATAATTATCATATACATTTTTTTTCCTTCTCCCATGCCCTAGAGATGGCATATATATATATAGGTGTGTGTACACATATATGTGTGTATGTGTATATACGTACATATATAGTATATATACATATATCATATTATTTACATATATATATACATATATCATCATTCTATACATTTATTTATCACTTCTTTCTCTGGATATAGATAGTGTTTCCCTTCATATGTTCTTTGTAATTAATTTGGGTATTTGTAATTGTCAAAATGGTTGATTTTCTCAGTTCTTAAAATAGTAGTGCTATTACTGTATACAGTGTTTTCTTGGTTCTGTTCATTTCACTCTTTATTATTTCATGCAAATCTATCTACATTTTTCTAAGATCATTGAGATCCTCATTTCTTATAGCACAGTGGTATTCCATCACAAACATGAAGGTTTTTCTTAATCATTTAGCTACTAAATCACACCCACTCCTCAGTCACTTTACATATATTTTACATATGCCTATACTTATGTATATTTTTCTCCAAAATAAAATGTAAGTTTTTTGAAGACAGAGACCATTTACCTTTTGTGTTTGTATCCCTAGCATCTAAAATAATATGTGTCACAAAAGAGATACTTAATAGCTTCTCAGTTTTTGGTTCCTCCCTGGTTAGGTAAGAAGATGTAAGCAAAGCAATAAGATATTTAGTGAATAGTGAATAGCCCAATGCCATCGTGGAGGTGAATATTTAGAAATAAGGTAGGAAATGTTGAGTGATCAGTCTGAGAATGCAACATGCCCAAATTTTCTATCATCCATAGATAAATGTTCATTACTAATTGTGTTACTTGTGCCACTCATAATTCATTCATAAAAAGATGAGTTATTTAATTTGCAAAAGTTACCATTTCATCAGCTTTGTTAATGGAACAGTGTTCTTTATTATCATTTATCTAGAGAGGCTTCACTGCCAAATATAAAGAGAGAATAAGTCATTTAGTTAGATGAGTTCATTTAAACATGAGAAATTGCCTCAGATAGAATTCTTTACATTTACAAGATACCTCTTCATTCATCTATCAATTAAAATCTACACTAAGGAAAATAGGTACAAAACAAGGACATTTTTCTTGATCTTTAAATGAAATAATTTTACTCTACCCCCTCAATATGAATATGTATACCCTGACTGAATCAATCAATCAACTGGTATTTTTTTTTCTTTTTGCAGAATGGAGAGCCTTAAACAGTTATTCAAGCCCGTGACAAAAATTTGTAAGCAGGGCATCAAATCTTGGGAAATAATTTTTTAAATTGAAGTATAACCTAGAGAGTCTCATCCTCTTACCTTAGCCTTTTACAAAGTAAGAATAATAATGAAATTTCTTCCTAACACATATGTATACATATATTTGTATATGTATGTGCATATATACATATATAAAATTATTAATTATACTGACCTATATTGCTCGTAAGAGTATCAGCTTCTAGAATGAAGGGAAAAGATATTTTGTCTCTAACATATTGTAGAGTTTCTTCTTAAGCTAAACAAGAATCAAAGCACAAAAATACAAAAATATCCATATTCCATCAAAACATATTTCTACATTAGCCATGCCTTTAGTGGGCACTGTGAATTTCTAACCTCTCTGTCAGGAAGCAGAAAATATTCTTCATCCTCAATCCTTTACAGTCATCACTAATCTTGTCATTAATTGGAGTTCTTAAATCTCTCAAAATTGCTTGTCTTTAGAATGTTTGACAACAAATTGTCACTTCACTGTGCCAGTTCATTCAAGTTTTTCAACAATTCTCTGAAATCATCCCCGTGTTTTTTCCTCTAGATCACATATGACTTCCTTTTATTGCTCTATTCTTACTCTTACGGATATTATTCATAGCAAGTCATTTTTTTTTAACCTAAAAGGATTGCCTTAGCAAATGATTGCCTACTGGAGATCTCTTAGCCTAATCAAGGCTGTGCTCTAAAGATAGATACTACAGTACAGGCTAGTTGGGTCCAATATGTGATCTACAGTGTTCGGACTCTTATTCAGTTAGTAATTTTAAACTTATTAAGTGACTGCTATGTGCCAGACATTGTGCTAAGGGTTGAGGATACAAATACAAAGAGGGAAAACAGATCAAGCTCTTAATCTAATGGGAAATCTTTTAATCTAATGGAGAAAAGTAACACAAAAGGAAGATGAAAAGGGAAGAGGAAAGCACTTGGTTTGGAGGCATGATGAAGTCCAAAGCCTTGTCCCCCAAAAGTTAACCAGTCTTTCAAGGTCTCTAAAGAGGGATAGTGGGAAGAATGGGGGAGACCTTAATTCCAAAAGAAGTATGAAGAAGGTTAAGTTGTGTTCAACTAGTGCTAAGATTGCTGTACCTTAGTTCCTCTGATTTTATGCTAGAGAGGTGAAATTTTACTCCTAGACAAGAAAAGGAGTATTGTATCCTTAGGACTGGTTCTAACACCTATGGTAGAGGTATGAGAGTGTTTCATAGAAGACTGCTTATTGAACTTAGAGTCATACTTGGGTTCACATTCTGCTTCTGATTTCATATATATATATATATATATATATATATGTATGTATACACACACATAATTATTATAACAAATATAAATAAATATTATTCATAAAATATATTATTTTTATGTAAATAATTTATTTTATAAATTTATATATACAGTATATAACCAAGGGAGAGTAATTTAACCTGAGTCTCAGTTTCTTCATTTTACAAATGAAGAGGCTATGCTAAATGACTTCTAAGGTTCCCGCTAGCTCTATATCTATCCGTATCTATCCAGTAAAATAAAATGGCCAGTAGATAAATAGATAATATAGATATACAAATATATAGATAAATAAATATATAGATATATAAATATATAGATAAATAAATATCAGAAGATAACTGAAAAAAACAGAAAGAGAAATTACTACCATGGGAATAGAAAGTAGGAGAAAAGAATTCCTATTTGGGAACTGTTTGCAAGAGATTTCTGTTGTTTTTTTTTATTTGTTTATTTATTCTGTTGGTTGTTTTCAATACTTTTGAGTTTTAGACAAAAAATTCTCTCTCTCTCTCTCTCTCTCTCTCTCTCTCTCTCTCTCTCTTTCTCCATCTCTCCTTTCTTCCCTTCTTCCCTCCCCCACTCTCTCTAGTTCTTGCTCTTTCTGCTTCTGGGTAGCTAGATAACATTAATGATTAAAAGAAACAAGAGGAAAACATGCAATTCTCTTGACTTAAAGATAAGGCAGTGAGTGGTAGTTTAAAGAATGAATTATCACAGTGCCTCTGGCTCATTGAATTAGGGTATCCAAAGACTACAAAATAGTGAAAAACTTCATAGTTTTTTTTTTCTTGTAAATCAAACAGGAAAGAAATTTGTACTGATAACTTCCCCCAATAGAGATCTGATGTCTCAGCCAGAAAGACCTGAATTCAACTCATGCCTTTTATGTATACTGGCTATGTGACCCTGGAAAAGTCACTCAATATCTCATATCTTCAAACAACTTTTTAAGTTTTAAGAAGGTTGTGACATCCATCCATCCATCCATCCATCCATCCATCCATCCATCATATTTCTATCCTATTTCACTAAGTTCTCACAGCTATGGAATTTTTCACATTTTTAAATTAAAAAATAGATATTTATCCAGGCCACCCCTTTCTGTGAATTACTTGAATTACTGTGAATCACTTCTGTGAATCCCCCATCATTGGGGATCCAATGTCACATAATAATTGAAAAAAGAGTTTGAGAAAATCTGTGAGTACCCATAAATGAAATGAGACTGTCATATTTTATCAGGTAAAGATTTTTAGATATATCTTATTGCCATTAAAAATCCAAATAATTATTACCTTGCTAATGGTCTCCATGACCTATGCCTTTGAGCATTTTGTAGAAAATTCTGTATGCTGTCTCTGTGTAGAAAGTTGTATTCTTTTTTAAAAAAATTATGCTATTTGCTATTACAGGCTTTAAATATTGCTCCTTCCTTTTATATCATGGGAATTTGCTTATAACCCCCAATGTGTTATCACTCTCCTTCACATAATCAAAAACAAATGAGTGAAACCAACTGAGAAAGTGACCATGACTGATGAGGGCAACATTTAGAGACTGTAGTTCCCCATTTCTTTACAGATAATGTGAAGGTGCATCCATTGTCATTTATCTTATGGACTCAGTATTGCTTTTAATCAAGATTCAGTTGCTTTTCAAAGCCGTTTCATTTAAATTCTTAAAACCATCAAACATCTTGTTCTCCTGGTTCTGTTCCCCATGCCTATCCTATTTTCATTTATATAACTCATATTTCTTTGAATCCCCATGTTTCTCATTTCTTCAAGTGGAGTAATATTCTATTACATTTGTAGGTTCTCCCCAATCAATAGCTACCCACATTGTTTCTGTTTTGGGGCTATTTCAAAGGAAAAGACCTAGTAGGAATATTTTCATGTGTATAGGGCTTTTCTCTCTTGGACCCTGTGGCATTACATTTTTTTGATCAGCAGAAATTAGTGGTTGTCTGCTAACTAATTTGTCTGCTGGTTTCCACAAGGAACTGGAGTTTCTAAACAAAATAACATCTCTCCTTATAAATAATGCAACAATCATGCCATTGGCAAACTTAGAAAATAGAAGATGGTATGGTGCAGTGTTCTCGAGTCTGAAAACCTGGCTTTAGTCCTGCCTCTAACACTTACTGTTGTGATTATTGGGAAACCACTCTCTCCCTAGCCCTCAGTTTCTTCATATGTAAAATTAATGGGTTGGACTAGGTGCCTTTTGATGTACATTCAAGCTCTGGATCTATGATCTTTTCATTTTAAGAGCTAAAGGGATACTTCTAATTCTTACTAAAACATTTTCCTTATCAAACAAAATAGTCAGGTACACAGAGTCGTGGCCATGGGATGATAGAAGCATAGATTCAGAGCTTGAAGAGATCTTAATCTTCATCTAGGCCAATCCTATTATTTTATAAATGAGGAACCTAAACTCATTTTAAAGTTAATTTAGTTTAGATATGAGTAAAAAGGAAGGAATGTCTTATTTCTCAACATTTTATGAAATTACCTAGTGTCAAGAAAACACACACATAGACACATAGACACATATACATACACCCGTACGTATATGTGTATGTGTATTCTGAAGACAAAGCTTGATGTATAGTTCCTAAAAAACTGAACTTTTCAATTAGCAGGTTAGAAGAGCACTGTACTAGACAGAGAATAACTCAAAAGTCTAACCGATAGAGGCTGAGCTCTTCACTTTATTGATAAAGCTCAGTGAACTGAAAGGAAACATAATTATTTTGGTCATGTTTCAATCAAGGTTACTTTATGATGGCATTTTATGAACTTGTGCAAATGGCATACTATTTGTAACAGCTTTGATCTGCTTGAGAGACTCTATGATTCTCAAGATCCCTATTAATAGTTACGAAATACATGTGCCTGCCATCTAGTGGTAGAAAAGCACGTGGCCAACATAATATCATGCATCTAACAAGTCCCTGATTTGCAGTAAAATGATACAAGTGCTCATTTTATACAGTTCCCATAAAGTTAAAATTAAGGCATCAAACCCTTTGCTTCTGCATTCTGCAAGGACTAGTTATAATTCTGCCACCTCTACAAAAGCTTCTCTAAATCCTCTGGCCCACTTTGTTCTGTTTACTCTTGAGTTTCTACTGTATTTACTCTATCCCACATTTTAGCCCTTAAAAACACACTCCATCTTATTATTCTTTAATTGTTCCATTATCTTAGAAAAGAAGGACTGTGTTATTTCACTATTCATCTCTCATGCTCAATCACTGGCTATGCCTGGGTCTCTGACCTTGTTCTTCTCCTCTTCTTGCTATATACTTTCTCTTGGTATACTCTTTTATTCCTACAAGTTCAGTTAATACTAAACACTAAAATCTATATTTAGCCTTCATCTAACTCCAGAAGCTCCATTCCTGAGCCTCCAATCACCCAATAGATATTCTATAGGCATTTCAAATTCAATATGACCAAAGTTAACCTTATCATCTTTCTCTCTAAACCAACCTTTCTTCCCAACTTACCACTTTCTGTTGAGGATATCACCACCTTTCCAATCACCCGGGTTTGCAAAACCAGAATCATACTCAACCTTGAGTCTTTTCTCCTATCATTCCATGTCCAATCAATCACCAAACCTTGCCAATTCACCCACAAGGTAGATTTTTTTTAGCCATTCCTTCTTCTCTAATAGAGATACCACCCTAATTCACTAGCTCATCACCTTCCTCCTGGACTATTGCAAAACCTTCTGGTTGGTTTCCTTTTCTTTAGTGTCTTTCTTTGCAATTCCATATTCCATAATCTGCCTCAATATTATTCCCAAAGCACAAGCCTGATCAGGGCACTTCCCAGCTCAAAAAACTTGAGTGAGTCACTCACTCTTCAATGACTACCTATTGATTTTTTGATAAAATGCAAATTTCTCTAATAGGTATTAAAAGATATTTAAAATCTTGCCCCAGCTGATACCTCCAGATCAATTTCACACAATTGTCTTTTAAGTCCTTGATGTCATAGCCAATTTGGACTAGTTACTGTGCCTAGTACAGAACATGTGATCTCTTATTTCCATGATTTCATGCATATAGTTTACCTTGTCTACAATGTGCTGCCTCCTCTTTTCCATCTAGTGGAATCATTGCCACCATTCAAGACTCTATGCAAGTGTCATGTCCTAAATGAAGCTATTCTGGGTACCCCAGCTCTTCATCCCCCTGAAATTATTTATTATTCACTTTGTATGAGTTCAATATTTACTTTCATTTCATTTGAATTCTATTCATTTTAATTCAGGAAATTCTTTGAGGTTCTATGTCAGTTTAAGAATTTATATGTAAAATGAATACATTCCATCTTATAGATATTTATAATAATTTATTTTTCCTTATGACTCATTGTCAGTGCTTATTGGTGAGCTATCTAGTTAGTTCACTATTACAAAGGAAGAAGTCATCAATAAGAAGGGCTTGTACAATATCTCAGCCAGCCTACTTTCCTCGGATGCATTTTTGATTGCTAAAATCATTGCTAAATTGGCATTTGTCACATTGTGTATTTTGAATGCCCTCCAAAGAACCAATTTGCAGAATCACATTGAAAGAGTAAATGATAGTCTCCCCTCCAGAGAGGCTGCCCATCTCTGGATCTGCTGCAGTCAGTACTATTATTTAGAAAGAGAGGGGAAAAGTTCAAAAGACCTTTAAGAATGAGCACATTTGCTGCCTTTTATTAAAACCAAAATGAATCTTCTTTATATGAAAAAGTGTAGTCATAGATTATAATTTAAGTCAGTTCTTTGTTTTCATGGTATTTTGTTGGAGAAATTCTATTGTTTCATCATCCTGTAGAAAAAGAGGCAAGGAGGGTCCTTCTTAAAGACAGCCTTGTGCTCAACTGCTATTCATCAGTGAATCACGTATTGAGTTGAAAACCATTTAATAAGACTTCAACTAGATAAGAAGCTTGTTATATTTTTTTTCAGCCTTGCTGTTGCATCTCCTCTGAGCCTGTCCAAGACTTACACTGTATCATTGAATCAGTGCTTTGTTTCTACATGCCCAGTAGTAATACCAGAAAATGGAAAAAAGGGCACCATCTTATGCAGGGTCTAGAATATGTAGCAACTGAAGAGACAAACAATTATATAAATGAATTTCAGAGAAGGAAAAGTAGCATACCTAGCTTTTCACACCATCTCCCATGTGAATCAGATTGCAAAGAAATGCCTGAGTTGGCACAAATTATGTCCACTCAAGCAGGAATTCTCATTGCTAAGTAAAAAAAGATAGTGTTTCATTATATTTTAATTTTAATTACTTTTTTTGTTGTTTATGGCTTTTCATATAAAGGTTAGTTAGAATACCTGGTATTACTCTAATATTTCTAAAAGTCTGTGACTTAATAAGTATAGGGATTGCTTCCAAGGATTCGGATTATAGATCTTCCACATTCTAGTAGCCTATTCTTTGACTTTTTGTCGCTAAAACAATTGATCAACTGGTGGTCTGTTTACTGGTCATAAGCTTCTTTGAACTCAGTCAGACTCTTATTCAGAAGACAGTCAAGATACCAGCATGAGATTGGTATTAGGGCTCTCACTTTGGAGTCAAGAAGAATTGTCTTCCAATCTTATGGACAATACTTCCTGATTATTGGACCCTGAGCAAGATATTTGGCCTCTGTGGGACTCACTTTCTTAATCTGTAAACTGAAGGGAAATTTAGCTCTTACCCCCCTTACCACTGTGAGATCAAATGAGATAATCTGATGTAAAGTGCTTCGCAAATCGGAAAGCTCTTTAAGGTTTGATAAATATCAATTATTGATTTTACATTTATTCTTCCAATCTTATATTTTGTTAATTTTTTAGTAGAAATTGGCATAGAACGAGGTGGATAGATAGATAGATAGATAGATAGATAGATAGATAGATAGATAGATAGATGGAGATGATAGAGATATATGATAGATAAACATATAGGTATACATAAGTTAAATATGAACGTATATTTTAAGTTTAATGTTTGGTGGACTATTGCTCAGGTAGTTAAATGATTATTTATTGGAATTTCATAAAATTATGAGATATAAATGCATCTTCTCATAGGCTTTATGAAAACATCTTTTGTACATTTCTAGTACCAAAGAGGACTAGGAGGATGAGTTGTCTTCATCCTGTTCTAATAAAATTTGTATTTTTTCTACTTGAAGTCTATATTTGGAGGGCATTTCATTCCAAAGAGTTTGGGGGTTAGGAGTATATTATGTGATCACATTTATTTGCAATATTTTTTATTTAAATTAAAGATAGCTTTAGATTAAAGTTCAGTGGATAGAGTGCTGGACCTGGAGTAAGGAAGAAGAGTTCAAATTCTGCCATTACTAGCTGTGTTACCCTGGGCAAGTCACTTCATCTTTCCTTGTCTCAACTGTAATGAGAATGACAATAATAACACCTATTTCCCAGGGCTGTTGTGAGGATCCAATTTTGCGTGTGTGTGTGTGTGTGTGTGTGTGTGTGTGTGTGTGTGTGTGTGAGAGAGAGAGAGAGAGAGAGAGAAAGAGAGAGAGAGAGAGAGAGAGAGAGAGATTTGAGAGAGTGACTTCATCTGGATGTCTCCTTTAAAGGTCTTCTGATTATACTCTTGAATCTTAAGTTTTTCAAAGATCCCATCTAGAGTCTAATGAATAACATTTAATAAGACCAGTGAAATATTCATATTGTTACCCTTTACCATTCCTCTGAGAAGTGCTGCCTGTTTCTTTTCCCTCTTGGATGTATTTTAAATGATTTTAACCTACTTATGTGACCTGAGAAAAATCTATCATTTCCCCTTTGTTTTTGATGAAAGAAGTGGAGGAGTTATTCATTTTTCCGAAGTTGCTTTGTGGTAATTGGCCCTATGTTTAGTTAGCATTGTACTTCCCCCACTTTAGATCCTTTTTAAATCTATTGTTGTCCATTTTACTCTCTCCGAACTAAGTATTAATCCTCATATTACAAAGGCATTGCATCTTCTTCCCATTGAATTCTGTCTTCAGGATGTCAATAAAGTCTTTCAACAAACACTGCCATAGCATTCACCTCAATAACTTTATGCTTAATATATCTTGTTTGGAGAAGAGCCAGGGATTTGCAAGTATTGTCTTCACCCATATACTCCATTTGGCCTCCAAGTTTATTCACAAACCATTCTGTTTTTACTTTTTCTCGATGCATATATTTTCACTTATTGGGTCCAAGTGATATTTTAATTGATATTTTTATATCTTTGGAGAAAATTTTTGAGAGATGAAGCTGTTTCATATGCTTTTAGTGCAGTCATATCACTTGACATCTACCAACAAGATATTTACTGTGATGATATTGTTATTCTCATCTTTCTTTCATGAGTTTTAGATAGAATTGGTCCTAGAACTAGTCCCTCTCCTGTTATTATTCTTTTACATTTAATGTTCTATAGGTTACTGCACTGGATAAACTAATTCCTTTCTGATTAGTGAATAAAAGTGTTGGGATAAAAGTTCATCTTATCTACACTCACCAAAAACATTTTCAGTATTCTAGGAATGACCAGAATGTTTGGTATGTTATCCTTTTCCCACATGTTTTTGATTTCTTCTGTCTCTCTTTTTCCTTCCATAATATAGTATGTTTCACAATTACATGTAAGAATGATTTTTACACTTAAAAAATTGAGTTCCGGGGGGTCGGAGCCAAGATGGCAGCATAGCAGCAGCAACATATCGCAGCTCTCACATAGCCACCCCAAAATACCCATAAAATAGGACTCTAAACCAATCCTGGAACTCCATAATGCACACAAAGATACTTCCCACTAAAGTCAGCTCAGCTACGGGGAACCATATCAGCACTGCAAACCAAAACCAGCCTGGCCTGAACCCACGGCTGTGCCCCGGGGGCGGCTGGAC
>CM053581.1:539147435-539173454 GCA_028627135.1 Pseudochirops cupreus
AAAAAAAAAACCAGGTCAAGAAAGCAACATACACACTGACTACAACGTAAATTGAAAACACACACACACACAAATGGAAATGAATGTTACAAAATTACAACAAACTTATCACCCCTGTTACTTAATTTGATACCAGAAACATTAGCTGTAGCAATAAGAGAAGAAAAAGAAATTGAAGGAATTAGAATAGACAAAGAAGAAACTAAGCTATCTCTTTTGCAGACGATATGATGATACACTTAGAGATTCTTAGAAAATCAAGTAAAAAACTACTTGAAATAATAAATAAATTTAGCAAAGTTGCAGGATATAAAATAAACCCACATAAATCCTTGGCACTCCTATGTATTTCTAACAAAACCCAATAGCAAGAAATATAAAAAGAAATTTCATTTATATTTATTGTAGACATAAAATATTTTGGAGTCTATCTGCCAAAACAAACCTAAGAACTATATGAATACAATTACAAAACACTTTTCACTCAAATAAAGTTAGTACTAAATAATTGGAAAAACATGAGTTGCTTATGTTTAGGCTGAATTCGTAAAAGAAAAATGACAATTTTACCTAAATTAACTTACCTATTTAGTGCAATACCAATCAAATTACCAAAAACTATTTATAGACCTAGAAAAAATAGTAAGAAAATTCATCTGGAAGAACAAAAAAGGGTCTGGAATATCAAGGGAATTAATGAAAAAAAAATGCTAGGGAAGGTGACCTAGCCATACCAGATTTTAAACTGTATTATAAAGCAGAAGTTATTAAAACTACTTGGTACTGGTTGAGTAAAAGTGGTGGATCAGTGGAAGAGATTAGGTATACAAGACACAGTAGTCAATGACTATAGTAAATTACTGTATGATAAACACAAAGACTCCAGTTTCTGGGATAAGAACTCACTATTTGAAAAAATCTGCTGGGAAAACTGGAAAATAGTATGGCAGAAATTGGGCATAGGGCAATATCTTATATCATATACCAAAATAAAGTCAAAATAGGTTCATGATTTAGATATAAAGTCTGATACTATAAGCAATCTGGGAGAGCAAGCAATAGTTTACCTGTCAGATTTATGGAGAAGGGAAGAATTTTGACCAAACAAGAAATAGAGAGCATTACAAAATACAAAATACATAATTCTGATTATATTAAATTGGAGTTTTTGTACAAAGCTAATGTAACCAAGATTATGAGGAAAGCAGAAAATCGAGAACAAGAGTATCTGATAAAGTCCTCATTTCTAATATATACAGAGAATTGAGTCAAATTTATAAGAATACAAGTCATTCCCCAATTGATAAATGGTCAAAGATATGAACATGTAGTTTTTAGAGGAAGAAAATAAAGATATCCATAATATGAAATAATGTTCTAAATTACTATTGATTAGAGAAATGCAAATCAAAATAATTCTGAGGTAACACATCTCACGGGTCAGCTTGGCTAACATGAAAAAACAGGAAACTGATAAATGCTGGAAAAGATGGGGAAATTTACATGTTATATAAAATACATTAAGGTACTGCCAGTGGAGTTGTGATCTGATCCAACCATTCTGGAGAGCAATTTAGAACTATGTTCAAAGTGCTATAAAAATATGAATACTCTTTGACGCAGCAAAACCACTTCTAGTACTGTATCCCAAAGAGATCATACATATGGGAAAAGGACCCATATGTACAAAAAATATTTATAGAAGCTGTTTTTGTGATGGCAAAGAAATGGAAATTAAGGGGATGCCCTTCAATTGGGGATTGGCTAAACAAGTTGTGGTATATGAATGTAATGGAATACTATTGTGCTATAATAAATGAGGTGTGGATGGACTTCATAATAACATGGAGAGTCTTATATAAACTGATGCTGAGTGAGGAGAGCAGAACCAGGAGAACATTGTACACATTTATAGACACATCATATCTCTGATGACTAACTTTGATACTCTGGGCTCTTCTCAGCAATACAAGGTTATAAGACAACTCCAAAAGACTCATAATGGAAAAGGCTATCCACATCCAGAGAAAGAATTACAGAGTCTGAACGCAGATTGAAGCAAACTACTTGCTCTCTCTCTCTTTTTCATTATGTTTTGTTTCTTCTTCCTCATTGTTCATTTCATTGGTTATAATTCTCCTTCTCCAACTTGACCAGTGTTTAATGTGAATGTATATGTAATATCTATATCTGATTACATATTCCTATGGTCAGGGAATGGGTAGAAGGAAGGGTGGGGGAAATTTGGAACTCAAAAACTTGTGGAACTGAATGTTGTAAACTAAAAGTAAATAAACTTAAAAAAGAAATGAATGAAAAAAATTACAACAACCTTGACCTTAATAGAGATATAACAAAATACTTCATTCTACTCCTTTGAAAAAGGGAGGGTAAAAGGTGCCTAGATGTGGAACTTCATATCTATTGGATATTTTTTTCAATACACTGATAAGTGTTACTAATTTTTCTTCTCTTCCACTTTTTCTTTTTCAAAAATAAATTCTCATCAAAATGACTCACGAGAAGGGATTAAATAGGGAAGAATAATAAGTGGAAATTGGGGAGATGTTAAAATGAAATATATCAACAAAATGTGCATTAAAACTTACCTGTCATTAGTGGTGTTAGAGGTTCCTTGACAATGGAGTGATGGGATGCTAAACAGCCCTTGGACAACACAATATCGTCAAGTGCAATATGTCCCCTGTGACCTTTCCCAACTTGACCTTCAAAGGTGACTTGGAAATCTTCTTCATTGTGCAGAATTAGTTCTTTCCTCTTCCAGTAATTGCCTTGTTCTCCAGTAAGACAGAAAAGGACATTTGTCTTATTTGTGATTGATATCTGAGAAACAGTTAGTGCTCCAATACCCTTTCCATACATGTGATAATGGAAAATTATCTAAAAAAAAAAAAGACATTTAATGTAGTTCTATTCATTTTCCTCATCTTCAGTGATTTCATATCATACATATGCCCTTTTGTTTATAATGCCTGGAAGGTAGTTGAGATATTTAACCACTCTTGCCCTTTTCAAATTCAATTGCAAACACAGTCACCCACAGAACAGCTAGCATTGCTCCAAACTCAATAGCTGTGATAAAAAGGAATTAGTGAATGGAACCCCCAAAATTCCAGCTCATCATGTAACACCTACTGGAAAGTGAACTTCCCTGACATAGTCTCTGAAAAATCAGGTCATCTCTATGCCCCAATGATTGCTCAGAACAAGATTGATTTCTACATATTTCTACACCTTGATCAACCTCATCTGATCATATTTCTACATCCACACATCACATATCTACAATCTCTCAAAAATAGCAAGTTGAAAGAGACAATCTAGTCAGAGCTGTTCAATTTAACTGAGACCAAGTGAGGTGAAAGTAACTTGTCCAAGGGGACAGAGGTGGAAAGTGATAGAGCTAGAATTTGAATGCTTGTCCTCTCTTTTCAAATTGAAGACTCTTTACACTGGTTCACCAAAGTTCTAATTTCCATTTGTGTGATAAAATAAAAATATATTACCAAATCAATGCAATTTCTACCTAGTGCTAATAGATTTACTAGATTCTACACACATATTAGGGCAGATAGGTAGAACAATAGATGGAGGATCAGAGTTGTAGTCAGCAAGACTTGAGTTCAAATCTGACCTCAAACATTTACTAGCTGTGTGACCCTGAACAAGTCACTTAACCCTGGTTGCCTTAATTTCCTCATCTGCAAAATGAGTTAGAGAAGGAAATGGCAAATCATTTCACTCTCTTTGCCAAGAAAACCCCAAATGAGGTTATTCAGAGTCGAGTACAACTGAACAACAACAAAATGAACTTTAGAGAATGTCCACAAATAAACTTGACCTGCCTTAGAATTGATCATGTACCTTGAAGATTAATGGGGAAGAGAACCAACCATTTTCGTAGCATCAGAATGAAATGGGGAAAACTATCCTGGCTATAATTTCTAATCAGTCCTATATCTAGACAACTGTAGAGCACAGTCATGGTGAGAATTTGCAGTGGTTTTACTTTTGGCTATTTAAATGGCACAATGGGGGGAAAAATTTTCTGATTTTGGCAGTCAACTTAAGATTGGCATAATAATTTGTGTGTCATTATTCACTTTTCCATTCTCTTGCACCATTTCATCACACCCACATGCAAAAAAAAAGAATTTCCATAGATAATATCTCATATTTCCTTTTCTGGATAATAGAAACATTCCCTGTGAGGGCCATGTAAGCTAATCACCAGGACTACATAAGCACATAAAAAATATGTTTCAAATGCTATTCCTTGTAAGGAGTTGTTCTTTGTCAGTGGAAATTTCAAGATGACTCAGTTTAAACTCTGTGAAAATGCTGCTTTAGGGTGTTTCACAAGGTCAAGCATAAAAGGTGTTTTTCTTCGGAATTGGCAGGTAACACTGCTTACCTAATAAACATATTTTATACATGAAAGAGCCAATCATTACCAGCATTGACCTTTCACTTACTCTTCTGTATTCAGTACATGTCGTAAATATTCATACAATAAGCTATTCATCATTAATTTTTCTGCATTTCTTGCAGGCATGCTTTATTATTCTCAAACAGATGCTTATAACAGTGGGGACTATGATTCTGGGGGTAGGAAAGAAAAGAGGGAGAAGTCCTACTTAGTTGCATAGATGTTCTTTAAAAATAATGGAATTATTGAACTAAAAATTTTTAAACAAATCTTTGAGAAAAAAAGCATGTGAATTGTTACCTAATTAGAAATTTGTCTCTTTTGTTTTATGATTACTTATATTAGTGCTTCTTCTAACTAATTTGCATTATTTTACCTGGTGTTCATTGCACCACTATTTCTTAAAATTATTTCATGATTTCTTAAAGGACTGAATGTTTAAGGGAGATAAAAAGAGTAACATTTGAACTTTGAAATTCTAATATAATTTGTATCCATTAAATTATTATAGGAAGGGAAGGAAAGAGGTAAGAAGAGACAGAGAGACACAGAGAGAGACTGAGACTCTAACACACTAAGGAAATAGAATAATAAAATAATAATTCACGTTCTCATTGTCATCTCAATAAGCCCATGAGCTAAGTATTATCCTAGTTTTACAGATGAGGAAATACAGTATCAGAGAAGTTAAGTGACTTGCCCAGAGCACACAGCAAATAGATGTCAGAGTCAGGATTTAATTCTAAACTTCTCTTGCGAACCTGATTTCTAGATCAAATAGGATTTAAACGACAAAATAAGTTAAATGAAATATCACACGGCAGGAACAGAAGATTCTTTGCTCTTGAAGTAAATATGATAAGTCTGATTTCCTCTATAAAGCAGATCAACCAAAAGAACCCTGTGAAAACTCTAAACATTATTAGCTCCTGCACTCATGGTTAACAATGATTAAATCAACATTACTCTATTTCCAGCTATGCGACTTTTGCAAAAATATTAGTGTCTTAAATCCATATTGCTCAGAAGACTGAAACTTATTAATGCATTGTATAAATTGGTTTAAAGTATGTCTACCTAATTCATAGAAGCTGCTCACCATATCTTCATTAATAGGAGAAATATGCTTCTATGGAAGCCAAAAAGTCTAGCTACTATTAAATATCAAAATGACTGGATAAAATGGAATGAATTCCAACTCTGACAACATTTTGTGGTCATTGAATTGTCTTTTTTGTAATTCCAGCAATCTGTGGATCTCATTTTATTACAAAAATCCTCAACCTACCACTGATTATCTTTCTCAATCTGGTTCTTCCATAACTTCACACTAATCCTCTTCGCTAATTTCCTTTCCAGTATATCATCCAGTATATCATAGTTATTGTCCTTTCACGAGTTTGCCTCTTATAGCTCTGTACTTTGGCAAAAGTGGTCCCTGGTGTGAGGAATGCACTCCTTTCTCAACTTTACCTTGAAGATACTCTAATTTCCTTCAAAGTACGAGACATTTGCCACCTCTCTCTTTTCCTTAGTTGTTAGTCTTCTCCCTGTCTTGAAGTTATTTAGTTTAGCATAATTGTATTGAAGTCTGTAGGTCCATGTCATATTGCTTTAACATAATGTAACCTCACTGAAGGCAGGAACCTATCACTATATCTGACACATATTAGATATTCAGTGTTTGTTGAATAGACTTGAATTCCTAAATGCTATCTTTTTAAACTCAAAATTCACAAGTTAGCAACAAAGAAACTATGTGTGTGTAAATAAATATATATGTATGTATGTATGTATACACATGTATTATTGGTCTCCTAGAATTTCAGAAAACACCCCTCTACTCTACCAAACTAACTTCATTGAGTCAACTTGCAAAAACAATGACTATTGGCTATAGCTGTGAATTTATACTCTTAAGAGAGTTTCCTGGAGCAACAAGAGATTAAATGATTTGCTCCGCATTATACAGACAACATATCTCAGAGGTAGGCCATGAAATCAGCTCTTCCTGACTCCAAAGTCAGTCCTCTATTTACCAGATAACATTCCATTGTCCTTGGCCTCTCTTAATAAAAAAAATAAATAAATTTTCTCCACTCACTTCTTCAAAATGTAAGAGTTAGAAATAAAATTTGATTGTTTTCTGCCTTTACAATGAGGTAAGAAAAAGTAATAAATCATATCTCAGGTATGTATTGTACACATAGGTACATATACATGTATATGTGTACTGTTTGTCATGTGTAGATGATGGATATAGAGATAGTTTAGATAATTACATGATAGATATAGATAAAAAGATGTAGGTAGATATGATGTAGATAATATAAATACATATAAGAGAGGGGAGAGAAGGACAGAGATGGAGATGCAGAGAGAGAGAGAGAGAGAGAGAGAAAGAGAGAGAAAGACAGAGAGACAGAGAGAGAGAGACAGAGAGAGAGAGAGAGAGAGAGAGAGAGAAGGTAAGAGGGAGAGAGGTCTAAATGTAGAGGATAAACTAGAGATAATCAATAGAAGAAAAATACACATATACATCACAGATTTTGAGAACGATGACTTTGTAAGTTTATGAGTCATTGATTTAGCAGTTCTTTGTTGTATTTTCATATGGAAAAACAAGATGATCAGACACTAAAGGCTTCTTTCTATCATCAATACCATGGCAATTTGAAAATAGTAAGCCAAACAGCTGGGTCTTAGTATATTGATCATCACTATTTTCGTTTCAAAACTAAGCTGTTAATCTTTCCATAGTCTGCTCTATTGAAAATGGGCCTAATTATTGTCAAATGACTGGGAAGTTCTGAGGCTTCCTCAGCTTTATGGACAGAATACTGTATAGTGAGTCTGGGATCTTCAATCTCATTACCAAAATGAATTATTTAAAACATCTAAAGCAGGAAAAAAGTATTTTGGCTTGACATATCCATATAGATTAATATAGTGAAACCTCAACAGGATTCAGTCAGAATCTTAAATTAGCTAGCCATAAGTTCATCCCTTTCTGCATTTCATTTTTAGAAAAAAATAGCAAATGACAAAGTAAACATTGCAAGCATACTTAGTAAACATGTTGATATAATGGAATTGCTCAGACTATGTACATAAAAAATTTTCAGCGCTTTTTATTTGGAACCAATCCAGATTGTGCTCCGATTCAGATACCTACAACTGCTCATACAAAACAAACAAATGTAAAAAAAACACTCTATAGTGAAAACTGTTATTCAAAATGATGACCAAGAAGCATAATCCTTAGCCATAAAATAGCTCCATTCTATTAATAAAAAATGTGAAAAAAATTTTTAAAAACAATATCACATTCATTATGCTAGATTAACTAAAGAAGAAAAAAAAAGGAAGTAACACATTTTTAGAAAGATTTTCAGCAATGCTTGTACAAACTTCTCAGCCTAACTTTTAAGAATCTCCATAACTTGGATTCATATTCCCTCTCCAACCTTATTCTCTATTATACTTTATCTCTGTGTGGAGTCAATTCCAGCAAGGATAGTGTCATTTGCTTGACAAATATTTCATGTTTTTTCTTATCTCTATTCCTTTATTTATGCTATTCCCCTATCTCCAGAAACAGTTTACTTCCTAACTATACCTATTTAAAATCCTCTCCATCCTTCATGGTTCAATTCAAAACTTTCAATTATCTCTAAGGCTCCTTCTAGCTCTAAAAGAAACAACAAATCCCACTTTCTCCATGAAGTCATTCCCAAACAGTCCAGCCCTACTCTGACCTCATTACTGTTTTTAACCAAGTACTACTTTCTCGTGTCATTTATTTCTGCAAATGTATACATTTTGCTTAGTACAGGGGATTATACTTAGTACCTCCCACACATCTTCTAGCCATAGGACAGATTCCTATATTATGTGTCCCTTTTTCCTCCACCCCAACATTCATCCTTCTCAATAATGTTCCAAGGTGAATATAATCCAGCCTTTCTTTGTTTGGGGAATGGAACTACACCTTCGTTCAATTTGCTGAATTTGACTGTATTGGTCAGCAAGTTTCCACTAAGTTTTTCTTTCTTTTTCTATACCTTGCAGTTTTTGCTCCTTCTGCTTATCATTGGACTAGAAATGCGGGCCTCTTTCACTGGCTGCTGAGGAAATAAACTCTTTATAAAGATGTAATGACCAGATGGGCCTTGAAAGGTGTGATCAGAAACTGGCTCAGTGCCTCTAGTTGGAGTGATGCCAGTTTTCAGATTCCAGTCCAAGTCATCATTTTGATTCTGCTCCCAAAAACAAAGATCAAATTCAAAATCACAGCGTCCAATGGATGTACCTAAAAAAAAAAATTCACGTAAAGGTAAGAAAAAAAAAGGAAAATAGATTGAATTAAGGCTAATAATCCCCCCAAAAAGGAGTGATCTTTATACATTAGGCAGAACTTTATACAAAGACAGAACAAATATCTGAAGATGCTTTAAAATTGTAACTTTCTAATGAATGGGAAACTGGTTGCAAAATAGAGATTTTGAAAAAAAAAAGTTAGATTTCATGGTTTAATTCAATGCATTATACTTACAAAGTCGATATCAAAATACGTTTTCAAGACCATTAACATACACTTACAAAATGTGTAGCTTTTAGACTTGAAATTACTATGATTTAGTTACTTTAGATACTCATAAATTTTATTTATCTTCCCAACCAAGATATATACCTGAAATCAGCTAGTAAGAAGAAATATAAAGATCAAAACTAAATTAGAAAAAAGGTTAAAGATAAGAAGATATGATATACAATTGCCACAGCTCCATCTTTGCCCATTCAGAAAAGTTACTGACACCAAAAGACAAACAAAAAAAGGGAAAAGGAAAAGAAAAGAACTATAACCAGGAAAAGACACTGACACAATTACCCTTTTCTAAGGAAGTTTCAGTAACATGAAGAATTGCCACAACAAGGAAGTAAATACATCTAGTAGCCATCTGATCCTCTATGCCTAGTGAAGACATATATTAGTCAATAGAAACAATGGTTTGTAATATGGGGAGACAGACATATATGCTCATACCATTTGGATGGGCTGGGACTGTTGTACATCAGTATGTAGCATACTGCTGAGCTTAACAAAAAAGTTTTTCAAATTCATATTAAAATCTTGCAGAGGATGTTTTATGGAAACATAAAATGGAAATATTATATGGGTATTAGTATATCACTCCAGTTTTCCATCCATTAGCTGTCTCTCTCTCTCTCTCTCTCTCTCTCTCTCTCTCTCTCTCTCTCTCTCACTGTATGACTGGCCTATTCCCTTTACCATCATAATTCCCCTAGATATTTTTTATTCCACATCCTTCATGCATGTCATCAATGGTAATATGTGGCTACTTTCAGCTACCATACATCTCTCCATTGACCTTTGGGTCCCGCTAAATTTTGAGTCTTTGGAGACTGTGAAGTTCTGAGATTCATAACCATACTGGATGAATACTGCTGTTAAAAAGGTGGGTTGTTGCTTCAAGGTGAAGATTTGTGCTATGAAAAGAAGTTCATAATTTCCCAAAAGCAATCTAGACCATTCTTTTTTTTCTTTTAAATTATAGGTCCAGTTCAATGACCACATGCAGGGTCTGTATCATTATATAAGTGCTTATAGACAATTGCTATTGACTGTCCATTCAATTGTGTCAAAATATAAGCAACTGGCCTTTTTCACCCATTTGTTGTTTTTGTTGTTTTTTTTTTAATGTGAATCATTGGTTCAGACATCATTTATTTGATTGTTTTTTTGAACATTTGCAGATCTCAGGGGCATCTGTACTGATCTAATACCTGATACAATCAGGACAATGTAATGAGAAAAGTATAAATGTCATGTGAAAAACCTCACCATCTATAGGGAATTCCTGTTCCTCTTATCCTTAGAGTCCAAGACATACATCTTCCCAAATGTGGTAAACACCATAAAGAAGAAACGTTTTCCTATTTTAAGCATATTTTATATGTATGAATATATGTATGAATGTGCATATATATCATCAGTGAATTATATGACTATAAATGTGTGGTCTGGTGGAAAATTTCATTTGTGAAAGTCTACCTTTTACCCTTTCATATTTTCATTACAAGTGCCTTTAAGACATGAATAGATTCATCTTTCTTAGAAATATGTCACATAGAAGAGGGAGACAATGGGGGAAGGTAGAGATCTTTTTTTTTTAAACACAAACACCCCACATAATCTCAAAAATAGAAACACATTTACCAAAGAAAAGAATTTTAAAAAATTTTAAAGCAAAAATTCTCAAAATGAAAATGACTATATACAAAAGGAGAAAGAAAAAAAATGAATAAATGAGTTAGGAAAAATAATGCTGCTATATCATTAATGAATGTCTGGTGGATGGATAAAGAGGGAACGAACAAGAGAAAGTTAAAAAAAAATCTAGAAATATCAATGAATCTGTAATGAAATTAGTCATGTTAAAAAAAAGACTACAAGGCTTATCCTAAGCATATTGAGAGAAGCCTTAATAGAGTACTGAGTGAACAGGAATAAGAGTAGTATGGGAGAATAAGGTATGAACTAGTTACATTAAGGTAGTATCCACACAGATAAGATCATAGATCTACAAATATTTTATCCAACTTCCCAACCTCTTTTTATCTATTTACAGCATGCCTTTCTCCCATAATCACCTCCCAACCAGGTATAACTATCAAAATTCTGCTTATCTATCAAAGCCCAGTTCAAGTGTCATCCATTTTTAAACTCTTTGACTTTTTACCCCCTCCTCCACTGCATACCTGCTCTGTACCTTAACTAGTAAAATACTATAAATCTCTACTTTGATGTTCATCATATCTTCTGTCTTCTATGATGCTGATTTAGAATTTAATGGCATTATTTGCATAATTTATCCCTGCTATAAAATGGAAAATTGCTTAAGGATAGGGAAAATATTGTTTGAATATGTGCATCTCCATCTATAACTCTCACGGTCCATTGTACATAATAGATGATCATTAAACATTTGCTAAATGATTGAATAAATTAGTGTTCTTTTAATATTCTTTATTACATATTTACGATCACTTTAATATACATGAAAACAAAGGGTGACATACTTGAGTACAACAAAAATAGTGAAAATGCTTGGTGGCACTCTTTAAAATCCCTGCTTTGGTTACTAAAAAATAAAAATAAGAAACATGCTCATTTTAATACAAAATTACTTCAAAAGAATATAAATTGTAGCACATGGATCATTATGTATAGACATTCTTCTCAGGAATTACTCAGATATTTACCAAAGTTAATATTATTTCTTTGGATAGAACTTCATGGAATTTTAAAATGTATAATATCCCTTTATTGATCACTGTCAGAAGAGCTCACTGTCACAACTTGGATCTGAATCTACTTTTCAGAAGCAGACCCCAACATGTTGTTTAAGCATCCAAAATGCTCTCTAGAGTAATATTTACATGATTAAAGAAATGCATCCTGGGAAATTACCATAGCAGTTCTCACTTGAATAACCTAGGGGGTATAATAGTAATAGGAATGTGAAGATCTTCCCTGCCCCTTAATAAGCTTAGGTGAATCTGAGAACTTTTCCTGATTTGAAATTAAACTCTGCCCCCTAACAGGCTGAATGTGGTGACATGGAGCCTGTGGTAGAAGGCTTCTTTTTCAGGAAGATACAACTTTTGTTACTTTGTAGTCAAATGGGTCATGAGGGTCGTGATGTTCTCTGAACCTGGAGAAAGCTATATATACCTCCTAGAAGAAATTTTGCTTTGGGGCTCACTTTGGGAAGAATTGTGTGATTTGACCAGATAAGACTCTGGACAGCCATTGAGCCCCGTAGTTTTGAAAATTCAGATGTTGGTGCTTCTCCCTCTGGTGACTAACTGTATATATGTGATGGTCAGATAGCTAGAAGCCCTGTCTGTTCATCTGCTAAATTGTGTTATTTTCTCTGTCTGTATTTTTGTCTGCTTGTAACTTCTGTTTGTATTCTCTGAAGTTCAGGGTGCAGACTTTTTCCCCTGAATTAGGTAAATGATATATGTTTGATTAAAGTAAGACTGTTAACCTTTTTTGAGTTGCTTTTCTTTAGAAAAGTAGATCAAAGAACCTGTGCTAGCAGCCATCCTGGGTATGCTAGGGTGTTTGCTGCTACAAGGGGGAACTTCCTACTCCAATTAGAAGTGAGAACCATAAAATTACAAATTTTGCCTACATTGAAAATGCTCCAATTTCTTTATGGATAGTCTTACCATCATGGCAAGGAAGACAATGTTGGGTTATGCTAGAATATAAAAACTCAGAAAAAAAAATCATTGCTTCCTTAGTTCAAAAAATGCAACAACAACAAAAAAAAAAAACCCAGACATTTTAAAATAAAAGCATCATTTTAGTATCTTTCTTGGAAAGAATGATTAATGATTAATCACATCTCCAAACAAGGAACTTCCAATAGTGCAAAGTAGGGATAAAACAATCAGACAGCATTTAAAGGCATTGAGACACGAAGGTTAAGAAATATTTTAAAAGAAAAATTATGAGAAAAACATTTAAAATTTTATATTTATTTTAACCTTGACTTCTAATATTTCTGTTCACAGAAAACAAATCTTTCATTCCTAATTTCTGTCATCAAATCATTAGGCTAGCTAGTTCCCTTATAAATGCAAATTCATTTTCAAATTTATGTTTCAAATTTTAATTTGTTTTCCTCTCTCTAATATGGTGGTTCTCAACCGTCCTAATGCCGTGACCCTTTAATACAGTTCCTCATGTTGTGGTGAACCCCCAACCATAAAATTATTTTTGTTGCTACTTCATAACTGTAATTTTGCTACTGTTATGAATTGTAATGTAAATATCTGATACGCAGGATGTATTTTTATTGTTACAAATTGAACATAACCCACAGGTTGAGAATCACTGCTCTAATTGGTTGCAGTGACCATGAATTCCTTTATAGGCTAGTATCAAAGACTTGATTTTTTTCGTTATGGAAGACCTTTCAAAGGGACAGAAGATAAATCTAATTAAAATTAAAAGTAATTCAAATTGTTCATCTAAATTAAAGCAAATTTAAACTTTTGCCATTGCTTAGGAAACGTATGATTAGTTGATGTAAAAGCGTGAATGTGTGTATGTGTGTGTGTGAGAGAGAGAGAGAGAGAAAGAGACAGAGAGAGAGAGAGGGAGAGAAAGAAAGAGAAACAGAGAAAGAGAGAGAGACAGACAGACAGACAGAGAGAGAGAGGGAGAGAAAGAAAAAGAAACAGAGAAAGAGAGAGAGACAGAGAGAGAGAGAGAGAGAGAGAAAGACAGACAGAGAGAGAGGGAGAAAAAGAAAGAGAAACAGAGAGAGAGAGACAGAGAGAGAGAGAGACAGAGAGAGAGAGAAAGACAGACAGAGAGAGAGAGAGAAAGAACTGTGGCCCAGTATTCTGATTTACTAAGGGAAATGGTATGTATGTAGAGACATAGTCAACAATGACTGTGAAGTAGGAAGTCTTCTATTCAAATCCTGCCTCTTATCCAACCTGGACAAGGTTTTTAAACTTCTTTGGGCTTGATTTTCCATATATTTGAAATAAAAATGTTGGAATAAATGACCTCTTAAGTTCCTTCAAGTTTTAAGTTTATAAACCTAACTACAAAGTAATTTCTTAGAGAGCAGAAATGGGAATTCTTTCTGGGGACAGGGAGAAGAGAATAGGAACGGGATAGCTTCACGAAAAAGACACTGGAAAAAAATCTGGTATTAATTGCCCATTGTCCTTAATGATGATTACATCATCAAAAGAGGTACCACCTCTGACCATATCTGTCACTTACATTCCCTATCATTCTAAAACGGGTGCAGTTATTTTTCATTCATTCAATGATTTAATGAGGATGGACTTATGCCCGCTGGATTATTAATCAGGCAAATGTGAAATAACATAATTTTATGGTGTGTATATATGTATGTATGTATGTATATATGGGAGGTCTTGGTTTGTGAAAAGTAAGCAATTGTGATTCTGAAAATCTGATACATTTAAAAATATATTAATTCTACATCAGTGTGTCCCAAATATTGACCATGTTCACTATCCACCTCTGCATCATCATTTATATGGCACTTGAGAGAAACATGGAGAAAAAAAAACTTATCAAAAACATGGAGCAAAAATGGATTTTCAACTTTATATTGTGCCCTTTCTCTATTCACATTTCTTCCTTTATAGACTGACTTTAAACAAAGCCATTATGTGATCTGTTTATACATGATTATCCTTGCTGAGTAGTAAAGATGGCCCTTCCATCAACAGAGTGAGCTATAAAAGTAACTGGCTGAAATCAAAGCTTTTTGCCTCAAAAGCCTTAGGGAAGCTAATCTATCTGATAAGTCCAGAGGCCAAGGCTACTGCTTCTTTCTTTGAATACAGAAGTGCATCAGGATTATGTTTGCCATGGTCTTAAAGATCAAACCTAGGAGTGAGAGCAAAAAACCAATCGCTGAGAATGGAAGTCATCAGTCACTTAACAAGTATCTACCAAGGGTCCAAAAAGTACACAGTTCAGTTCTATTTGCTCTACATATACTTTAAAAGGTATGACTTCTCTATTCTCTTTTCTTGATTTTAAGAGGAAATCAATGGCAACATCACAAGATAAAAGAAAGCATTTCATTCTCATATACACAACTTAATGGCAGAATGAATAAGCAATGTCCTTTAGAGAGCTGTAAGTTGTGTATTGTGATGTGATTTTGTTTGGCCAACATTTTAAGACAAAAACCAGGTTCGTACAATACATATCTTACTTGCCTTGGGTATGTTAAAGAGAACTCTGGTCACAAAAATTGTTATGGAATAACAGCCCAGAGTTTCCATTCTAAAGTTAAAGAATCCAACTTTAGATGTGGGGAATACTCTTTCTCAATTAATCATCAGCAATCATTGATTTAGTTCCCCTAAAACAAGGAGTATGGGGGCTATTTTGAAAATCTAGGTCTCTTTATGAAGGACATTGTAAAATGTATGGGTGCTGTAAAATTAAATTTCATTACCAGATCTAAATAGGAAAATGAGCAGTAGAGTACAATCTTAAAAAATTATAAAGAGATAAATTCATAGGAATATATGCAAACTCTGGCATTTTGATTTTTTTCAAAGAAACTGCATGGATAACAGATTGAGGGTACTTGGTTTTACGTATATTTGTTTAAGACCTGGAATTTTTCTAACCTTTAGATCAACATTCATCAACAGTGCTAGATGATTGCTACAAAAGATGCTGCAGTAATGGTTTTTATTCAAAGAAGTATGGAGAGTACAAGTCAGAAAGTGAGTTTGGGGTAGACAAGAAGATTTGGGTTCATGGTGGTCACGGAATCTCTCAGCACTCCCAAGAAACTCTCTAAGAATATCAATTGGAGAAAAGACACAGTGGGAAAGGGACTTTCTTTCTGGGAGTTCCCTTCTCTAATGAAATCACAGACCCAGTCTAAAGAGAAAAGATTATTCTCATGATATTCGAGGAGAGACAGAGACAGAGACAGAGACAGAAAAACAGAGAGAGACAGAGAGACAGAGAGAGATCTGATCAAGGAAATGTAATCTGGAATGAGGCTACTTTAAAAAAGGGACACTGCAAAATGCTTAGGGGAAAGGAACTGGAATGGCAAGGGATCAGAAACCCCATGATATCTCATACAGTTAAGGATACTAGCAGTATTTAACCTTGAAGAGAAAAAACACAGAGAAAGGAGTAGGAGAATCACTTAGGATCATAGATTTTGACTTTATAGATCAACAGACCAATTTCCTCATTTTACATGCAAAGAAAAAGAGGCTCAGAGATACAAAATAAATTGCCCATGGACACACATAGAGCTAGTCATAAGTTAGAGCTAAGTTTCCAATTCAGTTCCTTTGATTCCAAACTCAATACTCTTTCTACTACACAGATAGCAAGAAGTCTTCTAATATTTGATAGGCAAAATTTACAGGGAGGTGGAATTGGCTTCATATAAGAAACAAATTCTCAATAATTAGAATTTTTTGACAATAATAGTCTTCTTTTTAAGGTATTGAGTTCCCCCATATCATGAGCCTTCAGTTTTTTCAATAAAAATGATGGAAAGGAAATTCAAGCAGAGGGACTAGAAGAGTTCTAAAGTTCTTTCCAATTTTAAGAATCTATTATTTTATTATTCTAATGGCTAAATCTCTATTTCCATGTATATATCCAATCAACAATAGTGTTTTTCCCTCAAAGTATTTTTCTTATTTAAATAAAAAAGCTACTCAAGCAATCTACTGTTCTTTATTTTATCCTGTTTTTCCAAATAAATAGTATTCCTAAAAATAGGACAATGGTTGACACCACTATTATCCCATGAAGGAGTAATCTCCTTCAGTCTTCCATTATCAGAACAGAACCAACTATACATACTCTGAAAATCTCTATAGTGCATGACTAGATCAAATTCTCTCGGTTGGACAGGGGACTACAATTGATTATTTTGGAAACCTAATGAAAAAGCTTTTGAGCTTCAATTACTCTGTTACAGCCTAAAATAATGAATCCCAGGGGTTCGAAACAGCTGATCCTTCCTAGTGAAGCCTGGCCTCTTAACATTTAAGATGCCTGACCTACTTTCTAACATAATCTTCCCAAGTAAAATGAAAGGCATTCAACATCAGTAAATTGCAGAAACACTGTCTACTTTTTCAAGTACCCATTTCTTTAGAAGAGTAACGCCCAATTTCTTGAATTCATAATGTAGACAATAACCGCTCAGATTTCTATAGAATTCTTTAAGATCTTTTTAAAAGTGCTTTACTCACAAAATCCATGTAAAGTATGATAGTATAGGTATTATGACACCCATTACACAGATAAGAAAAAAAATTAGGCTCTGATAGGTTCAGTGACTTATCCAGGATCATACAGTTATTAAGTTGCATGCTTGTATTTGAATTCTAGTACCTTCTGACTTCCACTGTATCATGCTGCCACTTATGCATTGATAAAAATAACAAAACCTCAGTAAATAATATGTGTTACTGTTCAATCATTTTCAATCATGTCTGATTCTTTGTGATCCCATTTGGGGGGAAAATACTGGAGTGGTTTGTCATTTCCTTCTTCAGCTCATTTTACAGATGAGAAAACTGAGAAAACAGGGTTAAATGACTTGAACAGGATCACAAAGTTAGTCAGAGTCTAAGGACTGATTTGAACTCAGGAAAGTCTTCCTGACCTCAGGCCTGGTGTTCTATCCAAGCACCACATAGCTGCCCCCAAATAATATATATGTGTATATGTACATATATATGTATAGACTGATTTGTATTGGCCTCGTGGTTTCATTGGTAAATGAATGACAAAGCATTTATTGAGCATATTATAATACAACATGGTACTAGGGATCAAAAGGAAGTGCCTAACATAGAGTAAGCACTTACTAATTGTTTGCTTCATCTAGCTATTTAAATATAAGAAAGTGCAACCTTCTCTTCCCTCTAAGAACTTACATTCTAATGGGAGAGGAAAAGACAGAAAGGGAAGCAACAGGGTTCCTGCCCTTCAGGGAGGATTGGAAATGGCCTGGGGGGAGAGGGGAGGAGAGAAGAATGCTATGATTCATTTGGAGGCCACTGTAATGGTCCAAATGAGATATGAGTAGGATTGGGAAGCTCAAGAAAAGACCTTTCTAAAGGAACTCAGAATGAGGGAAAAGAGACTTTGAGAAATTAAAAATTCTTCTGAACTATCACACCTGAGTAACTCAGGGAATGACTTTAACCCATATAAGTAGAGAAACCAGCAAGAAGAAGAGGATTTGAGGGTAAGATAATGAATATGGTTTTCAATATAGTGAATTTGAAAATGCTAGTGGGACAGAAAGGTTGAAATATTCAGTGGGCAGTTAGAAAAGTAGAGCTGGTCTTCAGAAAGAAGATAACATCTAGAGATTGAGATTTTGGTGAATCCACAGAGATTTCAATCCTTGAAATTGTGGGATTGGATGAGGCTGTACAATAAGAAATTAGGCAAAGCCCCCTTTCTTTTGCCTGTATTTAATGACTTCTCTAAAGTCCGGCTCTTCTCAAACTGTAGGTCTCAACCACATATGGGATCACGAAAAAATGGCCACAGTAAAAGTTTTATGAATGCACAATGACCAAAAATTAATTAATAATCAAATGCATAATGGATTTGAGGTGTTTGGGGAGGAGTTTGCCCACTAGGGACTACTGTAGCCTTGATCCTAAACACAAAGCATGTGCACTTTGGAGTACATATGCCCCACATGCATGCAGCTGAAATGCTAAAAGGGGTCACAAGTAGAAAAAGTTTAAGAAATTATCTGTTTGTTTCATTATTTTGTTGTTGTTGAAGTTTTCAGGAAGAGAAGGGAGAGCAGACCTGAGATATTGCTGATATGGGGAACTCCCATCCACCAATTTGATCAGTAACTATACTGTAGCATTATTCACTTATGATCACTAACTATACTATAATAATATTATCCAGAAAAAGACTAGATTGGGGACCAGTGTAGGAGAAAATGAAGATACCCCTCCAACATTTCAAGCTGAGTCCTCCTCAGTTTTCGTCTTAACTCCGAGTCCAACTCTACACTCATTTACACAGCCTCCAACAATTATCGTCGGCTAAAATCTCTCTTGGTGTAAATTGACCATTGTTTCAGACTACTAATATTTGTGCTTAAGGTTCTTGGTAATGCCTTCAAGACTCACAATTACCTTTGCAGCCTAGTTTAATGTGGTTAAATTATGGATATATGAATGATTTGCCCTCATATATTCTATGATCCAGCTAAATCAGATTGATCACTACCTCTTAAAACTGCATCATGTTTTCTAGTCTTTGTATGTATGTTCACACTGTTCCTCACATTTAGAATGCCTCTCACTCCCCACCCCCATCTCTAGGTATTAAAATTATTTGATTTGATTCTGAATTTAGAGTGTACTATGCTCTCTGCTGGAATATGAGACCAAAAGTGAAAGACTCCTCGCCTTCAAAAGGTTTACCTTCTAAAAGAACACTTACAAACTCTACTTCAATTGGGAGTGTTGAGTGAGTCAGAATGGCCCCAAGGAGTCTACGTCAAAGAGATTGGAAGAGTGGCAGTTTAAAATGGCAATCACTGAGACGAATAAGAAGGCCATTAGATTTGAATTGCCAGTTCTTGCAACACATCTACCACAGTGTTGTCTGGTACTTGACATCAGACATAAAATGTCTGTGAGCTGAACATGAAATGTGAGGGAACACCAAATGCTTGTCCAATAGAAACGTAACACTGCAACGTTGGAACTGGAATTCCAATGCTCTTGAGCCCTTGCCAGTGAGTAAGTAATGAGAGAAAATAAATTCACGTCTATGGCAAGATTCTGTTTAAAGTGAGAAAGTTTAGATTTCTCATCTTCTCAAAATCATTTTCATTGCTTTTCTTCTGTCAGGAAAGTCTAGATCTTACATAGCTCGGGTAAAGAACATTAAACATCAGGAAGTTTCACTTCTTGTTCCACTCTTCCATTGACCAAGTGTGTAATTTCAAAATATTCACTGAACTTCTTTTGTTTTTCAGTTTAATTATTTATGGAATGAAGATTTTCACTATTCAGTTTGATTGAATAACCCTGTATTAAGCATCTACTCTGTGCAATGCACTCTGCTATGTACTAGGGATACAAGACAAAAAATGAAATAGCCTTTACCCTCAAGGATCCTATATTCTAAAGTATTCTTAAGTAAAGAAAGTATTTAAGGTCTAAACAGTCTAAAAAAATTTTCACCCTAAAATATCTAGACTTCCATCACGGTTATGTTAGAGTTTGACTCCACATCCAACATTAGCCTTCCAACAATTTTTTAGGAAGTTGTCAGAGGACCTGAGTATATATTATCATTTACCATTATTACATATGTAACCTTGAGCACTAAACTACTCTGAGCCCAAGACATCTCATTTATAAAATGAGGAGGGGTTGGACAATATGCTTTCTACGGTTCTTTCCCCAGTTAACTCTGAGAAACTATGATCATTTCTCATACAAGGATGACAATAGCTGAAATAATGTCTTATATTTTTAAGGTATAGTCATTTCCGAATGTAGTCCTCCACATCTGCCCACCTATTTAGTCTAAAGTTACTCATCTTTTCTGTGGTCAGACTCAGCCATTGCACTCACAGGATGCTCAGTTATATTTTATTCTTTTTTCAAAGATATTGCTACAGACATTACATAGATTATTTTTCTGATCTTGCTTAATTCTTTTACCTTAGTTTGTGAGAGTTGTTCCATGTTTCTCTGAATATTTCATAGTTATTGTTTCTTATGGGCAAGAAATATTTCATTATTTTCAGCTAACACAACTGACCCTTAATTTCCTTCCATTTCTTTACTACTGTATGTATAGGACTGCTGTGGCATACAAGCAATTAATTATGTAAGAACCTATTTATTACTTATTTGATGCCAGGAACTGCAGTGGATGTTAGGGGTACGAAGACAGAATGGAAGTAGTCCTTGAACTCAAGAAGCGTATATTCCATCGGAAGAAATGAGAGAGACGGAGACAGGAAGAGAGAGAGAGAGAGAGAGAGAGAGAGAGAGAGAGAGAGAGAGAGAGAGAGAGAGAGAGATGCATATCAAGGTAAATACAAGAAATATGTATATGAGACATTTCTTTTTGTCCTTGATCTTTTTCTGTTGTGTGTATATTCCTAGCAATGGGATCCCTGGGTCATAGGTTATGGATATTTCAGTCACTTTTTTCTCATAACTGCATTCAATAGCTAGACCAAATCACAGGAAATGGTCTCATATTTGTTTTAATTTACATTTCTCTTATCATTGGTGATTTGGAACAATCTATTAATGATATGAGATTCTTCCTCTGAGAAATTTGTTCATATACTTTGACTACTTACAGAGTGAGGAGTGATTTGGCTGCACACATTTGTATTCTTCTCCCTGCCACTTAGATATGAAATCATTATCAGAGGTATTTGATGGAAGAATTATTTTTTTCCCATTCTATGAGTCTCCTTATCCTTGTTTCACTGATGTAGTTTCCTTTAAAAAAAAAAGCTTATCAACTTCACATAACTGAGAATCTAGCCTATCTTTTGCAATCTTTTCTATCCCTTTTTTTGCTGAGAATTTTCCTCCTAGGCATAGTGGTAAGAAATACCTCACTCCCTTTATTACTCCATTCTTAAAAGTGCTGTGATATTGTCTGTTTAAATAGAGGATCAATTTGAAATTCATCATAGTGTATGATGCTGCTGTAAGATCCTGATCTAAACCAGTTTTAAGCCAGACAACTTTCTAGTTTTTCCAGTTGTCCTTGTCCACTAGGAAATCCTTCCCCCAAGTTATTTATCTTGTTGAGTTTATGGAATACAACCAATCCTCTAATTTTCAGATGAAGAAACTGAGATTAATGGGACACAAATATCTTATTCAAAGTTTCACAGACAGGAATTTGTAGTGCCAGGATATGAATACATGTCCTTGAACACTAAACCAAGTGGATGTTAGAAGAAAAAGGATTTACATCTTCTACTCCTTTCTGATTCTGAAACATATTGTGTTAATATATTTCTACCTGTTCATAGTCTGCCGGAGATTTTACAGTCCTAATGCCTTTTTTTACTTAGCTTTCTAACTAAAAATGAGTTTGTCATCTGGGTCTAACAATCAGTTGGGTTTCAGCCAGACACCTGAATACAATTTCAGTGATACTGCTTTTCCCTCTTTTCTGTTCCCTTGAGATCTTAGAGCTTTGCCAAAGGCAGCATATCATGGGATAATAACAACATTCATAGTTCAGCGGGTGGCCCTGAGCCACACAAAGATTGTAACACATACTCAAAAACAAGCAATATGGAGTCAAAAACCACTATCTTTGGTTATCATAAATATTTGTGAAATCAGAACCTAAGTCAAACATGTGGATTCCTCTTAAACTTTATTCTAAAGTTTATTGTGTTAGGGTTTTTTAAGGGCTGGAAAGTTAAGCTTTTTTCCCCCTATACAACATCAGGAATTCATTCAGCCCTTTCACCCCAATGTTAATTTTGCAAGTGGCCACCCATGCATGTTTAAACAAAGAACAGCTGAAGTCAACTGGAGGGCCAGGATCTCTTCCTAGCTATAGTCTCTTGGTGGTGGGCCTTACGTCTCTTCAAATACCTATCCAAGAAGAACTTTCAGGGGTAAAATGTAATGGCGAAAATGAATTTTTTTTTTGTCTGTCTTACCAGACATGGCCTATTTTTGTAAGCTAGGACACATTGGCATACTTTACAGTATCTCAAAATTGGCTAGTTTTTCAGGGGAGGGGAAAGACTTTGCACATCTTTTAGATCTTAAACCCAAGCAGCATCAACAATATGAGCCCAGGACTGCATTTAAACTTCAAAACTGAAATATTTGCTTTAAGCTACATCTCTGGGGGTAGAGGAAGAGATCTTAGTCAAATTACAAGTAAAAATCAAAAGTATAATTCCTGCCCTGCTTACTAGAAAGGGTCATTGTGAAGATCAAAAGAAAAAAAGCATACAAAGAAAAATAGGCAAGATAAAAACACAGAAGAACTAAAGCAAAAAAAAAAAGTGGGGTAGGGGAATTGTTAGGTACAGATGAAAAACCAGTTCTATTGAATAGGAATTTTAAAGTTGAAAGGATTATTTGGTTTAACCCCATCACTTTACAAATGAGGAAACTGATTAACAGAAAAAAAAACTTTGCCTAATGCTGGGTTATTTCCATCAATTTTCTCTTTTCTTTCCCATGTGCTACGAACCTGTACTGAAGAAGTTGCAAGTCATTCTAAAAGGATGCTGAAGATTTATATTAGCTAATCTCAATGGGGGCCTGCCTACTATATGACAAACTTTTTAGTCTTCCACAGTTGACTCTCTAGCTCACTCCCCCACAACAGCTTTTCCAAACCTTCTCCCTTGGTCAAGCATCCTACAACATACATTCCTGCAGTCCTCTCACCAAAGGAATTCAACTCATTGAAATTATTATTAAAACATTGAAATATTAAATATTTTATTTAATTATTTTAAATTTATTTAATATTAAATAAAATATTATTAAAATATTAAAATTAGAAAACAGAAGCTACCTATTTTCCTCTATCCTACCCTTTAAACTCTTCCACATTATCCTCCCTTATCTTTCTTTGCTCCATTAATAAACAGGTAGTCCTTCTCCTTACAGTGATAAAGAAAAGAAGGAATTCTGTTTCCACAGGATTACAAGTCCCAGCTGTGAGTGATGTAACTCACATTAACAGGATGGAAGTCAGAGGTGAATGGTCCTAATCAGATTGATAACCTAGCAGAAGCAGGCTTCTGATTAAAGCAAAAAGTCAGAAGCCTGTACCCATGCTTAATAAGTCCTTTAATATTATCCAACACACCCCCAGGACCAAACAAGCTAATCTGAATGCACATGCAATACATGACAATACACGACTGCTATTTTGATTTTTGGTTCTATCAATGACCCAGAACTGCTAACTCCAAGGAGGACAATGACCTCTTGATCAATAAATACAGTTACCAAAAGTCTTTTACCTGCTCAGTCCTTATTGATCTCTCTGAAGCACAGAGCAATAGAAGTACTGGAGTCAGAGGACATGAGTTGGAATTCTGATTCTGCTACTTTCTATATGTATAGTGCTGGAAAAGTTGCTTCATCTCTCTGGGCTTTCAGTCCTTGTGTGTAAAATGAAACAGTTGTACTAGAAAGCCTCAAAGATCCCATTAAGATCCTATGACACTGGTGATCATTCCTTCCTCCTGAATTCTCTTTCTTTCCTCAATTGTCAAAGTACCACATTCTACTTGTTGAACTCCTATAGATCCTTTACCTCATCTCAGTCTCTTAATGGATTATCACATATGTCGAATAGTCTTATCATGGGTATCTTCCAATGCTTTCTCCTGGGTCATCTTTTCTCTCTGTACTCTCTCTCTCAGTGGTCAAAGCTTCAAAGGATTTAACTAACATTTCTAGGCAGATAATATCCAAATTTACATATAAAATTTGCAAGGATATAAGGTGATGCTGAAATTCTATTGATCACATCTAACCATGTCACTTCCCTACTCAAGAAGCCAAGATAGGTCCTTCTTGCCTTTGGAATTAAAATAGAAACTCCTTTACCTTGGTCTTTAAAACCCTTCACCATCCAGCTCCATATTACTTTTTCTTGGCTATTTCACATTCATCTCCTATGCTCAAGTCAGACTGGCCCACATGCTGTTTCCTCTGGGTTATTCTGACTCCCAGTTCTGTGGATTTTTAGAAACTGTTAACTTAAAAAGCGCTCCTTCCTCCACTCAACCCATTTGAAATAAAGCTCAGCTCAAGTGGTAGCTCTTGTAGAAATCCTATCTGTGTTCCCTAGCTGCTTTCCAAGAATTTTCCTCCAGAAATTTCTTTGCATCAACATTTTATATCTAACTAAAGTTTAATAGATGTGGACTGACCTGGTCTATAAAAGTTGGGGTGGGGGAAGGCACTAGGGCAGTCCTTGGAGAATGCATAGATATTCCCCATCTGGTTCAAGTCATCATAAGGAAACTTATGGAAAGTCAGTTTCTAGCCATGTGTGATTGAGCAATTGAATGTTATTAGGGATGGACTGACCTTTAGGAGCCTTGAGTATATTTACATCTGGTCATGATGGTTCAGGAGTTTGTATTGTGTGAAGATGAGAAATTTTCTAATTGGCTATGGATTTTGAAGAATGACCACTGGGGAGAAGCTGAACCAGAATTCAACAGGGCAGATGGTTCTGTTGCTGGGTTGCTGCTGCTCATCGGGGCTTAGTACATCTCTCAGTTACTGGGCTTTGCACAGGGTATAAAATTTCTCCTGAATGGGCCAATATACTGGCATTCCTAGTCTCCCTCTTTGATGGCCAGCCACAGTTTTCAGCACCTTAACATTCTGCTCATCTGTGTATTACAGAGTTCATACAGATGTCTTTCCTGTGGGAGTGTTAAAGTGCTTCTCCCCCCCTTAAAGAGTGATGCTACTTATCCTAGACATAGCAGAAACCTCTTCTCTGTGACTTCCTCAGAGCCTGTATTAGACTGTTAATTAGTCACCATCAGACAGGAGTCAGAAGAGGTCTAACCTCTTCCATTTGACAATTTTTCCTGGTTCAGAATCTGTTCCATCAGTGAGGGGCTCTACTTTTAGTTTTGGTGACCAGCAAGTTACACTTCCTTTACTCCTATCAAGCCTCTTGCAGATGAATGGCTGAGGACAGGAGGACAGAAATAGTCTATGCCCTAGGCTCAAGCATGCAGTTGAGTTATTCAAGTCTGACTTTTCCTAAGTTAGAGATACTTTCTTTATTCTTTCAATGGTTACTCTTTTTTTAAATTTTATTTTAGTTTGCATCATTCATTTCCACAAGATTTTGAGTTACATATGTTCTCTCCCTCTTTCCCCCACCCACCACCCCAAAACATCCATCCCAGTGTGTCCCCCCTCCCCCAGTC